>VZRN01002947.1:0-147309 GCA_013397935.1 Dasyornis broadbenti | reverse complement strand
TTTTTAACTGACTGATACTAGCTCAGTGTTTTTATTTTGGCACAGCTCTCATATTAACATTGTATCTTAATATGATAGGAGACAGGTCTATTTGGAGCCTTGGAGAGTAGAGCAACAATGAACCTCTGTAAGAGAAACACCAATCAACTCATAAAGCATCTCATTTTTATTAAAATTGAAGAGAAAAGTAATTAATTTAATTGGAAAATTAGAGAAGGAGCTAACAAAAATTAGATTTTGTTTTGGAGAGAGGTGATATTTTTTACTGAGATTATATTCACCACTGAACCAAAAAAAAAGTTGAACTTATTTGTGCAAAAAGAGAAACCCAACTGATGTGGCTGCACCTATATCTTACATTAGGTGTACAGAGAGCAACAGAACAGATCGAGCATGGGCTGCATGTTTGTAAGATACTGTCACCTTGTTTAATTCTTCTGTGACATCTTGTATAGATATTTCATAAACCACCACATCAACTGCAAGCTAGTTAACATCTCACTGAGAATTTTGTAAAAAAGTTCAAGGTCAAAAACAATTATTCTGCATATATTAATTTATTTGACAAGGTTACTTCTCTTCAGACATAGCTTTTAAAAATCTCTTTGTAAAACTTCAATTAAATGCTCAGAAGGCATTCAAAATGCCAACAGGCCAAAAGCACCTCTTTCTAACATCAGTTTTATATTAGACCTGACAATTGGTTTAGGAGCATCTTTGTTTGTTTGGGGCTTTGTTTGCTTCGTTTCACAGAGAGGTGACTATATGTATAAATTAATAGGGAAGACCTTGAGAATCCAAACAGAATTCCCACTCTGGACGAATGGGAAAAATGCCAGCTAGAAAAAAAGTTATGGACATTCTGTCCACTATGTGCAAGCTCTGTCTCTTTATGCCTTTGCTTAGTCCATAACATATTGTAAAGAAAGAAAGGTTGTTTCTGGAGGTAATTTTATTTCCATCCACTACCTCAGACACTATGCAAACTCATTTGAGATCTACGCACTACAGAGAGCTGTATGACATCCCAAAGAGATAAACTAGGTTTCCAGACCCTTGTTCATGCAATTTACTTAGCTATTTCTGAAAACAAAGCATCTCCATATGAGCAGAGCGCTCTTGGGAATGATACACAAGGAAGTCTATGTCTGACATCACCAGTTGTACCCAACTCGCGCACCTGAGCAGGAACAAGACAAGTAGCATGTGATTCATTTGAAAAGCCCTCAGAAGGAGGTGACTGCCTTGTCTGATGTCTTTCCTTGTGTTTTCAGGAAAATTGCTTGGATATCCTCATGTTCTGGGCAAGCAGCACAGAAAGAATGCACAAAGAAAAAAATGTTGCTGCACAGATATTCAAAATAATAAAGTATATAATGTTTACTTTGCCATGGAACAATGAGGGGAAAAAATTCTTTAAAAATTTTTAGTAAAGTTTTAGTCATTTGACTTTTGGTCACTACTTTATTGCTATCCTTTAGCCCAGGTATTATATTCCAATGTATTGTATCAGCTATTTTTAAGTTATGTACTTGTTTACCACTCTTATAACTAACTTCTGTACACAGTTATTTTGAAGAACAGTACATTTTATCAGCACACTATTGGACAAAGCTTAATTTTAAAATTTTAAGAAAAGAAAAAGTATGAAATAGAAACTTCAGACTCATTTTTTTCATATTCCTTCAGTAACAACCTTTAGGAATTAAGGACTGAAATGGGAAGTAGAAGATGCAATATCTCAAAATTTATTCCCTGAAAACTCTGACCTACAACTGTCTCACCAAAGAGCCTTGTAAACAACCCAAACTTAATTCTTCCAGGGCATGACCTTTTTTTCACTTTTTTAAATTTACCTTTCTGAAAACTAGTCAGTGTGAAGGACAAAGTAGATGCTCTAAATGTAAGTACTTGAGTCCTGATAAACCTAAAAATTGAATAGCAAAGGAATATGGACTTAGTTGTGTTTTAAGGCTGGTGCATTCACTTACCTACAGGATCTACAAGTAAGCAAACATCCTTAAGGTGGAAACATCAGATGAATGTTAGTAATATCCAGTGTGTCTTCTTCAACCTTATTCAAATAGTCATTTGATAAAATCAGGGTCACTAATATGCAGTTCATGTAATCCTTGACAACACCAGAAATATATTACCAAATATAAATTGGATTATTCTGAGAGAATATTTCTGTAGAGTGGAAAAGCAGATGTATGAGTATGCTTTTCAAAGCTATATGTATACTCAATGACATAGGTGCAAATGTTCTGTGCAAAGTTATTTGAATTTTTACTTGTAGGAAAGTCTGGAATCTTTACAGTCTGAGTTTTTTATTTTTTTTCCTTCCTCTCTTTCTTTGTATATATTTTACTAAGAAATAAAAATATAATATTTAATAATTATTAGCAATTTGCGCACAATTAGAAAAACCCCATACTTTGTTGAAATGTAAAGAGAAGATCATTACCAGTGAAGTCACTAATTCTTGAAAGGACTAAAAAGTTTTGATGTCATATTCAACACTTTTATAAATTAAATTTCAGTTTTCCAGTCTCCAAAGCAAGTTTTAGCTTTGAAATTTAAAGCAATCCACTAGATTAGAACAAATATCTTTATAGAACTTTATGGAGCTCTTCCTTTTTTTTTTTTCACCGTTCTTGAGTCCCATGCAAGCATGTTAATGACCACAGGAGACATGAAGAACTGGGGAATCTCCTTCAAGTTCTCCAATTAACATCCTACATTTTATAAGTCATGGTTGCCAATAGCTAATAATCATATGGAAAATTATTGTAGCTATCCTGTAAAATGACTTCAAAGGTTTTTATCTCTAGTGAACAGAGTCTTCTAGAGATAGATTTTTATAATCACTCTGCACGTACATACATGGAAAAAAATCTAGAGCGTTGGCTACTGAAGCTATATAGTTTATGTTTGTAAAATGTTGTTATCATGCACAATATGTATTTCTCCGGGTACAGAACAATCCTTTCTCATTCTTAAGTCTTGTAGATTATGCATGAGAAAATGTGTGCAATTAAGTTGCTAGGCCCTCTTCCCTGATGGTATTAATTCAAGTTCGTTGAGAAGCACACAGTGCATCTCTTCTTTTCTCTGTCCACATTACAAATGGTCTGCATAGCACCTGTGTACAAGTTTGGCATATGTGTCTATCTGCTGATACACACCTACATAACATGTGCCTTGCACTACATAAATTACTAATAAATAGTAGGTCAGGTTGACCAATAAATTCCAGCTGGTTTGCACTGCCCTGTTCAATGTAAACCAGCTGTATGCAAGTCTCGTCTGGCTGATTCCGATGGATTTGCAGTTATTTTGGCTTGGCAACACCACACAAATCAATCCACATGTATTGATGAGACTTGGTCAATACCTCCTCTGAAATCGCACAGAATGCATAAGAAAATCTAACCTTTCAACAATTATTTTAAACATCCACCTTAAAAATCAGAATCTGAAGAGATAAGGTCACATTAGTAAAGATAGCCATAAAGGTTAGCCATTTAAATCATACATCTGTAAGAAGTTAAAGTACACTACAGCAATTAAACTCATGAATATAGGTCAGCACTCTAATCTCATGTCTAGTTTAATCTGATCTACAGAAAGGACAATTTTTAAACATTTTTTTTTTTCCAGTGCAAGTTCAATGGGAAATCAAAATAACTGAAAAAAGGATAAAATCCATTTTGCTAGCCTAACAAACTTCATCAGAAACAATCTTGTAAATGATCTGTAGCTTAAAAACGTATTTCTGCCTATTCCTGGAAAGAATCTTCGTAAGATCAGAGGCCTATTAAAAAGCAGAAATGTTCAACATCTGTTTCTGTGTTCATGAAGGCAAGACAAAGGTAAATTAATAACATATGTGGAGCAATATGATTCAAAAATCCAGATTTGCTGGAATTTCCAAAAATAGGTTGCCAGGTTTGTATAATAAATAAAATCAAAGATAATGGATTTTTTTAGTACTGATCCTGAAAAATTAAGAAAATCCCCAATAAAAAAATAGAAAAGTATGGTTTATATATAATATAAAACTTCTTTAACATTTAAGGAAGAGAACTGTGGTGTAAAATAAAAGAGTCTTAAAAGAATCATGCAATAGAAGTATTTAGATTAAATGGTGTCTTAGAAGAATCAAGCAAAAGTAACAGAATATTGCCATTTGCCTTTGGCATTTGTATTTTTGTTTATTTTAGAGAGACCATAGTCTTTCAAAAACCTCTTCTGTCGGGAAAGATAATGTCCTAGGAAGGTTGTGTCCTAGGCTGTGGTTTGTAAATTTTTCTTTTGCAGAGGAGTCTTCATTTGACTATTTCCATGAAGAAAGAGACAATTCACGTATCATGGTCTCCTGTCACTTTTCATGAGCAGTCAGGTTACAGGGTGTAAAGAAAGCAAGATGATGACGTAGAAGAGTCTCTCAAGCTCTATGCTGCAGTAGATACTGGATGTTTGAGATTTACTGATGGGCTGTTTTATGGATCACTATCTTTGTAGCTTCACATTATGTTCTAATGCAGTGCTAGTTTCCAGACATTTTGCTTCAAAGATACCTCAGCCATTCATTTTTTCTTAGCTTTGAGTTCTTCCTGGAATCGTGTAGTCATTTATTGCCCCAATGTTCTCCCAGGCAGGGGCTAGAATTTTCTCAAGTTTTTTGTGGAGTAGGTTCTACAGTTCATACAGAAGTGGTAGCCTCTTTCAATGGTAAGGGTAGTGGAGGCCTACTCCGTGCTGAAAGAACAACATGAACATCAACCATGGATGTTGATTGTATGCAATCCTAAATGTAATGTCCAGCTGCTGTGAGACAGAAGAGATGCAGAAGAGATGGTTTCCTTGACTTCTTTCAGCCAGGGAGATTAAACAATCCAGCTGAAAATGTTTATAGAATAAAGCAGTAATTAACCTACTGCCAAATTAAGTGAAAAGCCCAAGATTTTGTAATAAGTTTAATTGATTTTGAAATTTGATTACGTTCTAGGTAAAGAGAAAGAATGTTTGGCCCTCAAGAAAGAGCATGGGTAATGGATAAACATCCTCTTATAAAAATGGTGTTCAAAAGCCAGGGAAAAGCCATAGAAAAGCAATACAAAACCAAAACAACCAACCCCACCAAAGAAACAAAACAAACAAATAGCAAAAATCCCTCCAAAACACCCCTAAAATAAAATAAAAAAAACCTCCAACCACCATCCTCTGGTGTTGCTAATAGTCCCATGGGGTCACTGCCACTGTGTTTCAGCTTGACAAGTGAAAGATAAATGGTTTTGCCATCATATTGGTTTTCAAGCAGTATTGCTTACAGGCCGGGGAAGAATGGAGATCACTGCTCTAGACTGCACCTTGAGACTTCTGTAGGGCCAGACTAAGCCTTTCCACCAGAAATAGAACTAATAAGTCTTGTTCAAAAAGACTGGTAAGTTTCTAACACTTTCCCTTCCCTTTTAAATGCAGACCACTGAAAACAACTGAAAAATTCATTAGAAGCAAGTGCATTGTAATAATTTGTACAGTATAAAAGGTGAAGGAGAGATGAGCTGTAAAGCTTAAATGTTTTTCCTTACTACCACTACACATATGCTTGATGCATTTCTGTATTTGTCCTGAAGAGTCCGCATATGAACTATTAAATGATCCTGAGATTGACTCCATTGGATAAAACATCAAGATCATGGATTTGATCCTCACAGGGGCCATTCTCTTAAGAGCTGAACCCAATGATCCTTGTGGGTACCTTCCAACTCAGAATATTCTGTGATCCTAGAGACTTGTATAATAATTTTGGACAAGAAGAGGTTAGGAGAGGGTGAGTAATTAGTGGAAGAGAAGACTCTGGTACCTTTCTCATTCATTTCAAAGTTCATTCCCAACAATAAGTATATCCAGAGGTGTCAGTCTGGACTTACCTACATCGATGTACCTGAGAGTGTTATGTGGTCCTCTTTTTCGAGAACTTGATTAAAAAAAAATGTTCTCAAAAGGTTTAAAGAAACACTTGGGAACAGTGTGAACTCAGTATTAACAGAATTGCCATAATACTTGATTTTACACTGAAAAGTTATTTTGAAATTGTTTTTTAAGCAGGCTTCAATATTCTACATTGAATTTTCATTATAGTGCTAGATAAATTTCAAATAGTGCAGGATGTAATCACAAACAAACTCTAGATTCAGAGTTTGAAGTTCAGACTGGATCTTCAAAGAAAATTCATATGGTTTGGTTTACTGTTAATATATAGGTTTTCAATGAATTTCTAAACTCTCATTTCGAGATGGAAGCGCCCTTACTATGACCCTCTCCATCAGAAAAATGTTCATTTGCAGTGAAACATATGGTTTTCTGACTTTTGGAAACAAAATGAAAATTCAACTTTCTCTAGTCATATTTTATTTTAATTTTTGAACCTTGGAGATGTGGAAATATCACAGGAAGTCCCTTTTGGAATTTATGATGTTACCAATATTTGGGATTTTTTTGTGCAGCTGTGAAGTATTTTAAAATATTCCTTATATAAATCAGGAAAAACTAGTGGGGAAAATCAGGCTTTATATGCAAAGTATAACAGCAATATCTACTGACAGATCATATTAGGAATTTTTATCAGCATCTGGTGGACGTCAGAAAAGAAAATCTTAAGAAACAGCAAAAGAAGATGATATCATATAAAGTCACTGTTTTGGAAGGCTGTATTATTTTTGTTTAGTTTACATTTCATATGTAAATAATAGTATACTTACAACTTTTTCTCACTGAGAAATGACCCTCGGTACCATCTTATTTTAAAACATTAAATTCTCATCAGCAGTTTGAGGAAGAAGTCAAATTTAAATCATTCAGGTCAGAAGAGCAAAATATTTAAAACATCGATCATGTGAATTTGTACCGTAAGTGTGCTGTCAATAATATCCTAATGTCACAATAGACACTGGCATTAAAAATTTGCCCCTCTGTCAGAGACCCTCACAAAAGTAGGACATAAGGCAGCATGACTGCAGTGAGCAGTTGAATGCTGCTGTGATTCCTTTGCCTACGTTTCAAGCTTTTCCACATCTGAAGGCTCCAGACCGCATTTATTCACACAATCTCTGAGAGCAAAACAACCACTTTTCCAATTGAGAAAAGAGTATAAGGGGTAGATTGAGTGACCCTATTTGCATCACAAGGGAAGTGCTTGGAAAGGTGTACTATTTTATATAACAAATTAGTCCTTCTTTATTGCTTTGTGCTCTATTGTACTCTTGCAACTTTGATTTGGCCATCAAGTCCTTGCAAAACTAAAGACAGAAAATAACTGTCTGACAGACCGAATAATCTCTTCTATTTTTTAGCATTAAATAAAGAGCAGAAAAAACAGTGGCAAAACTATCAATTCTAAGATAAGCACAAAATGTGATTATTGTAAATAAAAAGTAAGCCCAAGTGCTTAGTAATCAAAGAACACATCAGAATAGAATCACATACATGATGTATATATATTGACCACCTTCTGTTAATAAGAGTATCAATCTAGTATCAAACAAGAAACCAATTTAAGTTACTTCACTTTTCTCTGAGGACATGGACCCTACCCTTCAGCTAGGCAAAAGCAGCAGCACTGGATCTCATGCCGCTGCTGCATACATGGGTGTCACAACACAGACTGGTTGTTCACCTTCACCCACAATTAAATTGCTGCAAAGCACCTAATCTCATTCTCCAGGGAGCAGCAATTAATGCCTACCCTTCATTATCCAGTATAACCATCTCCTTTCACAGTTTATATGTGACAACTTAGTCATCTGAGTTCCATTCATTCTCACAGCAGGCATTCAAGTTACAGTACTTGAAGATAAGTTGACTCCTAGGAATGATCCATGGATGGTTTGAATTCCTGCCAAAGATAATATATCTACTGAGGAAAGGAGGGAAAGAAAAAAAGCCAAACCCAAAAAAGCAATAAAAGGATAAGCTTTATGGGAAGAGCAGCCTCTTTTCCCATAAATGATGAATCAATCCATTATATTTGTGATAATCAATACCATGGATCCTCTTCATGTCAAGGTAAAAAAACCCCAACCTGGTAAAGAGACAAATCATTATTAATTCATTCATTGCAATAACATTAATCACGATGAGCTAATGTGATATTAATGTGGCTGTAATATGTACTTCCATAGATAGGAATTTCACTGTAATATAGGAATTAACTACTGTACCATGGTTTTAAAGAGTTATGTAAATTGATAAATAACACCGAAAAGCTTTTTAAATAGGAATAGGCATGACTCTATTGACATGATGCCTTCTGGTGGAGACGGGAGGGTGCCCACATCCTGCTCCCATGCCCACACTTGCAGGTACGCTAACTTTCTGCTTTGCATTTTCCATGAGTTATTGCCTACAGCAACAGCCAGTCAGCTTTTCAACATTGTGGTCGTGTTCCAGGAAATATTGATGTGAGAGATTAGTAGTTCTGGGAACAGAATCAAAGTTGTGATGATGCTCACTGGTGCCTAGGAGCAGTTTGGGAGTCATGTGTGCAAATGGTGCTCTGAACACCCTTGCACACCGAGGGAGAGGGCAGCTTCCCAGATATGCCTCCCATGGGAATCTTCAAAACTGCCTTCTGCCATATTGTTATGGTATGGGTAATAATTCAAAGCAGACACATCCTGTGTGACCAGTTCTTGAGTGTGGTGTGGTATTGTATGGTACAGTGCGGTACGGTGCCGTACAGTATGGTACGGCACGGCACGGTACGGTATGGTAAGGTATGGTATGGTATGGGTGTCTTCATTAGACGATAAAGAAGGACCTTCTCCTTAGAGAGTCCTTCTCACTCAGCATAACACTGAGTTTAGCAAGGTATTACAGCCCTCTGCTGAGATTTTCAGCAGTCCAATGAGGGAAATGGAAAACTGAAGTATCAGAATGCATGAGAAAAACAATGAAACAAAAGTAGTAAACCATCCTTCTGCTCAAACCGCCCTGTAGATCCACTGTATCCCTAATCTCACCTCATTTATATTCCATGGAAAGTTGTAAAAATCAAAGATGATGATGATGAAAATCTCACTTTGAACAGTAAATTCAACTAAACCTCCAGTAGTTCCTCTCAATCAATATTTCCATGAGTGTATGACTCAAATTACCTGCAGAAAAGATACAATTTTCTAGTATAACCCACCTGATTTTTTTCTCTGAAGTATTACCTGCACATTACCAGATATACTACATGTATTTGGGTTATAATTAGTATTATTCCCAAGAAAAAGACTGCTATTGTGCTAAAAGTGCCCTATGTTCCATTTTAAAAAATTTGTCTTAATCTGTAGGTTTAATAAATTTAACCTCCTAGAGATATCCCTTATCAAAGCATTTCAGTGTTGGAAATTAAGTTAGTTCTGTAATAGTTCTGTAACTATACTTGGAAACTCAAAACACCTAAGGTGCTGCTTTACTAAAGGTCTGGTATTTCCACTTACTTTGAACGAACAAGTTTCAGTGTGGCGATGAGCTTGTAGCAGCACAAACTGTATCTCTGGATCTGCAGTTCTGCGTTCTTGGTTTGTGTTTGTAGACGTCTTACATATACGGAGCACCCACGTTGAACCAGTTTTTCTACAGGATATCAGTCTCAATACTTGGTGTCCACACCAAAGTCTGTTGTAGACTACTCTGAGATATTTTCACAGCAAACAAACACAACTGTATTTAGTATGAACTATCAGATTTTGCATCTGACAGATTGCTGCTCCTTTCTGTGTAGCAGCAATGCAGTTTAATCTGCTTTGGTAACTGGAAGTAAAAATTGTTGTGTTTTTTAAAAAAATTTGGAAATTCTCTTTGCCATCCTGCAATTTAGGATCATTTTTCAGACCTCTAGATGTTTTTTTTATTCTTTAAAATCCAATTTTGTACATAAATATGCAGATTATTTTTATCTCATAGGGGAAAGCAAGGTGGGAAACAACACTTGCACAAAGTGAAATATCATGAGTATAGTTTGGAGCCATCAACAATATTTGTACCCAATACTATAGTCTGTTACCACAAGAGATTTTTTCTACTATACTTTTAATTAGCAAAGCTATTAAGGACTTCTGTACCTTAGCTGCTTATCTTAAAAGTGGTTGGTTAAAACTTCCTGACTTCCATCTTTTGTCTGTCTTGTCTGATAACCCTGAGGGAAAGCACTTTTTATAAGTGCATAATACAATACAACCTAGATCATGGCTGACATCTTTACTGAGATCCTATCAAGTGGTCATAAACAATTACTCAAAAGGAGCTTTTTCAATGAATGAGATTTGTGATAAGCTGGGAAGGTTAATATTTCTATCAAGAGCATAGCTATCTATTCATTGCACAATCTGGATCACCACAGAAATACCACAATATTCTTTATCACAGAAAAAGAAGAGACTTTTGAAAGTATTTTTGTTTCAAATCTCTGGTATGAGATTTTTTCTAAGCTTCTGAATGGTTTTGTAGCAGGAGAGAAAATTATATATATGAAGGTAAATGGGCAGAGTGGACATGGGATAAAATTTGGCTAGCCTTAAGTATCATTTTACTTAAAGAAATGTCACTTTCATATGCCTGTGATGTTAATTTAAAATTATTTTAATTTACTCTATTACAAGCCAGGAGAAATAAGACACAGTATTTTTAAGAATGTTCCATTTTTTATCAGGGGTTGTTAAAATTGACAGAGGTAGCTTGAAATAATTCATTAATATTATAATGCTGATTTTATTTCTGTTACCTGACAATTTCGCTTCTTCTTCTTTTAAAACCATGACAGGCACATGAAGATAATAACAATGGATCACTTATTGTTCTTTCACCTCAATTGTTTTAATTTCAAGTATTTTAAAAATACACGATTTTCAGTATGTTTCTGACTCAAAGCTGGAACTGGAAAAAAGGAAACAGAGGATAAAGTGAAGGTCAGTAACTGTTATTCTCATAATAAATCACAGGCATCTTATATCTTAACCAGGTCTTGAATTTTCCTAGCAAATAGATTGGGAATTTTCTTTCCTTTTCTTTTTTTTTTGAGAAACAAGTCCAAAATATAACATTCCTGAAAGCACTCAGTAAGCTTCCAAATCTCTTGATGATACCCGAAACATGGTGTTTCTTGGTTTGTTTTCTTTTTAGAAATGGAAAAATAATTATAAAACATATTGTGCTAATAAATCAAAAAAGGCGCTTGAAATAATCTCATAAAATGTTATGGCTTAAATAATGCCCTTCATCAGTATTCTTTGTTTAACATTTTATGTTTATTGATAAATGAAGATGCATTTAAATAATTCAAACAAAACATTAGCTGCAAGCAAGGAATTAATAATTGATAGGACTGGAAGGGCTTTTTTTCACTTGGGAAATAGATAATATTAGCTTAATGTGGGGTTGTAGGAACAGAGGAAATGTAATGGATCTGCCTGCTTTAAACTGATGATTGTTATTGTGGTCTGAAAGTTGCTACAAAGGCAAAAGCAGGACAGCTCTGTAACTGCAATAGATTTCACTCGTAGGAGCTGACAAGGCAAATTGTGGTTTGATATGCCAGATTTATACAGGGGTGGGGATCTAATAAATTTAACATACACTCAAGGAAAAAAGAAATACATGCTGTTAAACTTATGTCTGAGTATTTTCAAAGGACAAAAACACAACACTTTTGGAGTCTAAAAATGTTTGGGCTTTCATCTCTTATGATTACCTTCATCCAGAGTTTTCTCTAAGTAAGGAATCCGCTAATGAGGGTACTGTAACACAGAAGCAGATGCATTCTTGAGGATTCTCAGAGGGAGACCACTTAGTCTAGAAACACTCATTGTAAGATTTTATTTATGTTTGCCTGTGACGATGCCAAACTCTTCCAGCTGCTCATTTGGACATGGAGATGTAGGAAAACAACTTTGTCAGGTCCTCTCTTAGGAAAGAAATTTCTTTAGGTGATTCTCAGGTTGTGTTTAGTGATAGCAAAACCCACAGAATTACTTTCAAATCAGTTGCACTATTCCCATTTCCATTTGATCTTGGAGATATAAGATTTATGGTGATCTGAAAGTCTACCGAATGATATTTTCATTTCTCTACAGCATTTGTGAATCTACAATCCAGATGTAAATTTAAACTCTAACAGCCAGAATTTGCATTTGCACATGTAACCAACATTTGACTTCAGTAGTTTGATATACAGGACAAAATTTAAAATAAATTTTAAAGAATAATGTAGCATAAATCTATAATAATTTCATAGATGTTAATGGTCCAAAAACATTAGAATTTTTAGGCATTTAACTACTCAATTAGAAAATTATTGTTCTTCTATCAACATTTTTTGACAGTTATAAACAAGAATATAAAAGCTATAATCTGATCTGAAAACCAATGGCATTTTTTAAGTTTTAAAAGTTCGAAAGATCACAACCTTATTGTACTTGATCCTGACTGTCAAGAAACCATGCCATTATGATGCCAGGGTTTTACTTAAAGGTAATGCTAGAACAGCCAAACACTTCTAATAAAAGTATTAAATAGAACATTCTTCATTACTTAAACCGTTGTATCTTGTGTCATCACTTACGAAAGATGAATGTGCCATAGTACTGAAAATGAACAGTTGTGTTTTCTACCTATTTTCTGCAGGGGTAAATGGTCATAAAGGGATCAAGGCAGTGAAGAATCAAGTTCTGTATCTCTAATTGTGTGTGCCAAGTTCATACCTGAGCATCTCCCAGAATAGGTTTTCTGAAGCAGACAGATTGTAAGCCTGCACAAAATTGGTTTCAGAAATGCAAATGGGAGAAAGCAGCTTTGTTTTCCAGCCATTGCAACACTCGACATGACATTTAGATAGACTTGCCTGCATTGACAGTAGGCACATATGTCTACTATTTTGTTTTAAAATATATGTATTGCTTTTAATAACAACATTACAGCTGTTCACAAAATGACGCCTCTAGACAGAAGCACTACAATGAAAAGAAAGTATCAACAGAAGGACTGTATCTGCATGCAACTCTGCAGTTGCCAAGAAATGAAGATATAACATATGGTCATTTTGTAAAGGTGAGCTGAACAAAAAACAAGCAGCAACCTAGCCAATTTTTGTCATTTGAATTCTCCTGTTCAAAACCCAATTTAGTTTCATATGACTGTTGCTAATTTGAATGATATATTTATTAAAATATGATACAACCAGCCCTGCAACTGGGAAAACAATTTAAAAATGAATTTGTGGAATGGTACGTTGCCAATTTTTCACTTGTCTAGAGCTATCCTTTAAAAATTAATGTATAATTTTGCAGCAGAAGAATCGAATGCTATTAACAGCTTGCTAGTGTGAAGAGAGGAAGTTGTAACTTATATTAAATATCCCACTGTTGATATGCCTATGAATGTCTTCTCTTGATTTATCTGTTTATTGAACTGCCTTGGAAGGGCAACTTCTCATAGGAATGCATGGGGGAATGTTAACATAACCCAAGACTCTTTGATAGTCTTTCTGGACATCACCCAGAAAATGACAAGATTTAGGAAAAAACTGATAAGCTTGGAAATGTTTCATTTCCCACTGTAGCAATTTATAGACTCTGTAGGGAAAGTGTGGGCTCCAGACAAGCTGCTGTTTTAGGTAACAGTACAGTTTTTGTACCCAAATAGCCAACAAAATTTCATAGTTGTGTGGGTTTTTTCGTCAACAGAAGAAAAAGTCAGATCCTTGATCTAATTCTGCTTACTGATAATGAACATATATATCTTTGGCTCCCTGAGTGCCTTAGGAAAATAACAGAAAGGAAGCTTTTTTTTCACTTACAGCACCATATCCCAAGCTGCTCTTTCCTTTCTTTTTTTGCTATTTCAGATCTTTTCACATATGCACTCTAAAGTCCCATTCATGCATGGTATTTTCTCAACATTTCCCCTTTTATTGTCTAGTTCACTATGTTCTACTTGTCCACAAAGGCAGAACCTTAACAAAAATTTATATAGTTTATATATATGGGATTATGAAATATGCCTGTGCTTAGAATAGAAGGCATCACTTTTCCACCTGCCTTAAGACTTTTCTTATTTAACCTTGTTACACAGAGAACGTACAATTACTTGCTTTGTTTCCAATGCATTTCAGTTCTGTCCTTATCAAGACTAATTATAATGAAGGGCAACAATATATTGCAAAATTGTTTAATCCCAGTTAATGGTTAGGGTGTTTGTTAGCAAGACCCAGTTGTTCTTTGTCCAGCAGAGTTGGCTTAAAGAACTCCTCCTGTCTTCATTGCGCCTGAATTATCTAATCTCAGTTCCTGTAATACAGGTTTAAATGATAAAAAACAGTAAAGGAATTTTAAAAATATACGTATAGAACAAGAAGAGCTGAGCAACCCATTTCCCCAGCAAAACTGCTGCAGCCAGTACTATTTGCACAAGTAACTTGAGGACAAATGTTAACTTAACGCAGTAACTGGAAAGAAATCTATCAGGCAGAAAAAATAATTGTCACTGCAGCTCTGTCACAGTCCTGATGAATGATGAGAACCTGTGAAAGAGAAATGCCTGTCTGCATTTCAGAGCAACTACTTAATTTTGAAGAACAAGTCAATGGCTATGGCAGGATTTCTGCCCCAACTACAATCACGGTTTCAAGCTCTAGAGTCAATGTTCATGTAAAACTCCAGATCACCACACTAGCTGATGGTCAAAGTGAGAATAAGATTTAAGACTGCTAACACTTGAATCTGGGTCAATAGGACAAAGCAGTGGGAGGGCTGAGAAAAATCAAGACTCACTAATTAGGACAGTGCTCAGTTATCCCCATCTAAGAGGCATCTTTTGGTTTAGGATAGATGTTATGGGGAATATCAAACAAAATATCCAGCAGTACAATTTTATGGTTGATCAGGTTGGCTGGCGCATTTTCAGTCAGTTCTGCAAGGGAGTCAAATACCACAGCAGTTCCCCTACACACGCTGTGGAGAGTACAATGAGATCCTCTGTCACTATTAGGATCTTCCTAGAAGAGCTTTTCAATTTAATTCACTGTTTTTCGTGGCTGTAGGTTGAAGGAAATATCATTTGAGCTGCTAAATTTCAAATATTAAACTGAACTCATGGTATTTTCAGTCTATTTTCTGAGAAGAATGTGATGCCCAGAGTCTACTGAGCAGCCATTGCAGGCATAGCTCTCTTTAACCCACAGCAACACCACTTCCCAACCTATCCACCCAAGTGCAGTCACCAAAGTCAAAGTACAGCTGGTAATTAAGGAGAATGATGAGCCAGCCCTTTCTCTTTATGATAACAGGAAAAATAGCACATGTAATACAACACTGTACATCGATCCTTTTTTGATCAAGGGGAAAAGATTTTGCAGAGGCATCAGATCATCAGGAAAAGAGGTGAGTGTGTATCTCTATACAGCCTTGATGAAACAGTCCCTTGTGCATTAGATACTGTTCTCATCTCTTCAGTGCTCAAAAATATAGACAAATAAAAGTGAGTACTGCACAAGATGAAGATATGAAAGTAATATTGAGAGCTGTGATCTCAATTTAAGAAAAGCTGAATGAAAAATATATTACCTCGAGTGAGGATGAAGTGATAACATGATAATTATCTTTCTATTTCTAAAGATTGTTTGGGTTAAAAAAAAAAAAAAAAAAATTGTAGGGTTAAAAGGCTATTCCAGAAAAATATTACTATTTTAGTAAGGGTAAAATTTTGCTGAATATCAGAAAAGACTTGCTTAGCTTTCCATCGGCTTTGAATAGAGTTTCTCACGGGAAATGGAGAAAGCCTGGGACTTTTCAGAACAAACCTGAATAAAGCACAGAAAGTTTCACTGCAGTGCTGCAGATGTGACCAACTTTTAGTTTTGTGTATGTGTGTTACAAAATATTTGTTTGGACAACCAGGTTCTACTTTAGCTACTTTATGGTAGCTTTGTATAGTAGTTTGCTTATTCTTATTTCCCTTTTTTAAAAAAGTAAAACCTTCTCCTACCAGATAATAGCTTTCTACTACAACTTTTTCTATTGGAATATTTCAGTTCCAGAATAATGAAAGAACATTAAAAAATATTTATTATTCATTATAAAAAAAAAGTTCATGGGTATTTATAATAAGGATGTTTATTCATTGGAATGGAATATTTCCATGTAATTTTAATTCAGTAGACAAGAAGGATCGCAACAGAACATTTAATTTTGAAAATTCAAACCTTATTTTTTTTATCAGAATTTAGACTTAAAGTTACTTTAATTCTTTTCTTTACATTTTGTCTAATTTAGTCCCTGCCTCTAAACTTGTTAAAGTTCCCAAGAAACAAAATAAACATTTTCTCTTCAACTTACTAGAAGCAGACTTAATTATTCTACTTCATAAGGTGTTGTATATATATATTTATTATTATTTTTATTTCATTTTATTTTATTGATTCTGCTTCAGTGTATTCAGAGTCTTTCCAGGACACTCACTGTAGCTTCCTGGTTTTGAAAGAATGTTCTGTTTCTCTGGTCTGCCTCCTTTGCAGCACTGAATAATGATAAACAGATCTTGCAAAAATCTTTTCACTGATGTTTAAACTGAGGAACAAAATTCAGACAGAGATAAGGTATCACTTTTCACCAAACATGTTACTCTAGCTGTATATCCTACATCTTGACTTGCTGCAATGTTTATAACAACACATTTTATGTATAATGCCATGAAGTGATGACAATCTGCTCTACTGTCATGGTGTGATGTTGAATTAATAGGAAACAAGGTGAGGGCAGAGCAGGCAATCATTGTATGTGTTAACTTCATGATTAACCATTGGGTTCTTAATAAAGTCTTACTGTACAGAACAGACTGCCAAATATTTTTGTCACTTCTACAATATTTTGTCAAAATATATGACCTTGAAAGTCACCTTTGAAGTTTTCTTAATATTTCATGCAACTGAGACTAATGCAGCTTTTATGAACTTCAGTGAGAACACACCTGATGTGTAAAATAATCCCTAATAGTGACTGAAATTCCTAAAAATAGATCTTATGCAGTGAAGTGTGTTGCAAGAGAATGCATTGCATTTCTCTCCATTTAACTAAACTTAGTTCATGTTATTGATTAATTATGCTAGAATGTTTCTCCTTAAATAGAAAATAGAATAATTGGTAAATAACATTTCCATCACAGTTTGTGGAATCTGGCAGACTACAGAGATCAAAAGCTCTTGCTCTGTTTCAAGATCATCAACTGCCTATTGCAGAATCATTAGTTGCTTGTCTTGCAGCACTAGTTCAAGAACATCACACATGCCCTTATTGCAGAGACTTGTCATGACATAAATTAGTCTGTCCTTGTCTCTCAATGCAGCAGCTCAGACCTTTTGCACCCATGGTAATTATGATCATCAGCCATCCTTTCCTATAGACCAGACTTTATCTGAAAAACTCAGGTTGATTTTTAGTATTTGTTAATATGACTGTTGTCTCAATGATAAGGGAACTAAGGACAAAACACAGTATCACACTATACCAGGTGAGATAAGGGAGCACAGCAAATAAAAAATTCCTGCCCCATGACGCTTATGCACCTGGTATGAACAAGGGACAGAAAGCAGAATATAAAGAAGTAGTAACACTAGTTGCTTAATAGTTAACCATTTCAACAACAACAAAAAAAATTATTCAATTTTTGTTAGACACCATGTAAAATAGAGTTGAAAGAACAGATTGATTGTAGACAGAAGAACAGTTTCACAGATATTGTTTTCAAGCATGGAGCTTAGCCAGAAGGAAAGAAATAAGGAGCTGACTTTAAATTTAACTAAATAAGAAATGAAGCTCTGAAAAGGAGGTCAGCTAGAAGCAGTTATTAATATACAGACAGTAATCCAAGGTAATAAAGTGGGATTATGCTATGAAGAATCTGAAGAATCTCAATTGGCCATACTCAATGGGATAAAATTTTGTTCAGGGCTCTTTTAGCAAGAAAATTTTGCCTGTTCATTCCACCTGAATTTGGTTAGAAGACTGATGAGGGAGTAACAAGTGAAAGCAGTCACCCTCAAAAAAGAGCAAGCAATACCTAACCAAGCTGTTTAATATAGAATTTCAATGCATGTTTGGACAGAGTGTCCTAGATCAGAGTTATCAACAGTAACACAGTTTAGTGATACTACAAGCCTTCAGTTTTGCACATTTGGCAGATGTCTGTGCCTTGGTTTCTGTGTTTGCATCATATGGCTTGGTGCTGTCTTTGTTACTCAGCATTAGGAATACAAAACCTAGAAAATAAATTATTTAAGAGATAGCTATAATCAAGCCTTTCAGGTTATTTTTTTTTTTTTTTAGCCACAGAAACATATTATTTCAATGATACAGCATATAAATTTTGTTGCATCCCTGCTGCTACAGACCAAAGTTACCCAAATACTTATTTTACCCTCAAAATTGAATCAAACCAAATTTATGCCATTCTGAAAGAAAAGCTACCAGTCATATGCAGAAGTCTACCTTCTTAAAGGTTGCAAAACATCTGGTAAAACTCAGATTTTTCTCAAGAAGATTTTTACACTCATTTTTATAAAGCTTTTATACATATATACATATACAGACATAAGTGAGACTCATTCTCATATTCTCAAGGAATTCACACTGAGAAGGAGAGGTTATATAGCATATATTGTGATTAACAGTCCACAGGTACAAAAGGAAGTTTTATTTCTTCAGTTTCAGCAGAAGCTAAAATGTAAACCTTAATACTAGAAACCTTTTCTCTTTGGACTTCATTTATTCAGAAAATGCCCCTAGATATTTTATAGCATGATTATAATGACTACACAAACTGATGGAACCAAGGCCTTGACATTTGAAACTGTCAAGTCTGCTGCTCAGTCACTCTCTGTCTGAAGTGGTTATCATAGATTCACTAGTATTTATTTATTACAAATATTTCTAGTATTGCAAGAGTTAATTGATACTTGACCCTGCAAAACCATCATTGGTTTGTCTCACCTATTGCTTCTGTTGGCTGACAGGCTGCTGATTTCAGGTGTGAGGAGGCAAGTAACCAGCAAAAGAGAAGCAGCTGGGACGCTTTATAGAAATTGTGGGAGTCTGAAGGTTATTTGTACTGCAAATGTACACTCTCAAATAGAGAGAGTATGTTCTCTCTATTTTTCTGACAACAGTTTGACGGCAAGTTTCATTGTTTCTGTACAGGGAGGCCAGTTTTCAGTTATATGACAAAGTTAAATTGTGTAAAGTTCTGCAAAGAATATAATTTTCACTGCTTGACAAATGATTTGAGGTCTTGTGACATATAAGCTGAGCATTAGTAAGGCTGAGAGATCCTGGAACAAGATAGTCCTAGGGTTATAAAGGAAAAAGAGACTTGACAAAAGATATTTGAAATTTTATCTGTTGTATGATAGGTCATTCAAATATTTTTGTTACAAGTGGAATTGAGGTAGGAAGTATTGTAATATCTTTTTTGAGAAAGTGGATTGTCAAAATCTCAGTTTAGAATCTCAATATTTTCAAAGATTGGTCAGGACTTGTAAGTTCAGGCTCTGGCTGAAGTTTCCATGAAAAACAATCAATCTTATCTACCTCCTTCTTTGTGACTTGCTTGCCCTCCATTTTCTCTTTATTCCAGAATCTTATAGCAATACTGAGTCTTTGGTTCTAAAATAATAGCCTATATAGTACATATTACTCTAATGCAATGAAATGTGCACTTAATAGACCATGTTGGCCAAAAAAAATACATTGTTATTAAATATTAAATATACCTAGTTTTCTTCTGATGTTCAGTTAATCTAAAGTTAATAGTTCTGACATAAGCTGGTTGGTCTATTTTGCAAACAAGACGTATTTTCATCAAAATCCATTTAAATTATCCAATAAAAAACATTATTTACATAAGTATTAACTACTACTTAATTCCAAGTCTGAAAACAAAAAACAATATTAAGAAAATCACAATCCCTGTATTTCTCTCACTCCCAGAACCTCTCCACCTTCTAGCTCTTTTTCTAATGTTATAGGATATATTTACGTGTACAAGAAAGCCACAACAGTAAAACAGTGCTGTCTGAGAAAACAAAGAACAATTAATGAAGAAAAAAATCTACAATGGAATGTCTGTTATTTTCCCTTAAGTGATACATTAGGTACAGGAAACCACATTACAATTTGATGTATGTGTCACTTTAAGAGTGATTCTTGGATTGTGGAGGTAGCTTGTGTGTCGTATGATGTAAGTACTCTTATTGAGTAGGTAAATGTGTAATAGCTAAAAGCCTCATAAATCAGCTAAATGTGCTCCCAATGTATAGAGAATATTTGATCTGAGAACATTATTGTCTGGTGAGCCACTGAGAAAAAGAGAAGACATGAAGAGTGATGGAGATGGATATCTTGGATAATTTTTTGGATCTATGGTTTCTGGGGCTGGCTCTTCCTTGCCTGCTTCTTTGTACTCATTAATACCTGTGCAAGTGTAATATACCACCAAATTAAAGTTTTCTGCTTACTTACTTTAACACTTTTATAGCTGGTTCCCATAATAATAGAATCACATAGAATGAAACACAGGACAGGTTTTCAATCCTAAGGTCTTTCTCTGTTCAACAACAGTAGTAGTGAACAAACCTCATGTTTGAGGATTGTTTGAAGTATGTGAAAAAGTCCAAATTCATCTAGCCATTGTTTTCAGCATTACAGTCCACCGTATGTTATTAAAGCAAAGGAGTAAAACTATTTCTAATTTCAATGACCAACATTCAGTCTATCTCTGCACGTTAATTCTTGGAACAATGGGGGGACTTTGAAAAACTGTATTTATAAATATATATGTAAACTAGGTACAAAAGAAACAATATCACATGGATTCCCTTTGATTCTCCTATAAAGGATTCTTTATATAGTACTTAACAAGCGCTTTAAAGGTAAGTCATATTTAGCAACATGTCAGTAGTATCATCATCTGTACGCTATGATGAGTGTATTTATCAACTGAAGCTGAACTTCTGAACATGTTGCAACATCAGACAGCAAAGAAGTGTTATTTATTTGCCATACTGTAGTTATAAAATTAAGTAACTATTTTCTGTGGTTACTCAAGAACAGGGGTTGAACAAGTCTCTGATTGCTAAATGGATACTTCAACATATTTTTGAAACTGTGATTTGTGACGGCTCTGATGCTCTGAGGCATTGCTTGTTGGATTGTTCACCTATTCATATTTCATACAGGTAAATACCTTCCACTTTAAGTCTCATCAGAGGCCTTTAAAAACCTTGTTTCACACAAAGTCATTTTTCATCAAGAAAGTATCGAAACAGTGACAGTCTAAAGTTTCTTTTCCTTTTCCTTTCTGGGCCACACAAATGGTATATAAGGCATCAACCCCTGGAAACATAAGCTACTGTAGGATTTGTTGTCTGCGTGAAATGGTTAAAATTTCTCCTATTAGAAGCAATTGTCTTTGCATGTAAAATTCTTCCTGGATGATTTTCCCTGCAATTTAGGACTGACTTATTGAATTTTTGGGGGGTTAAGAGCTAAAGCTTGTCTGGCACAGTACTCCCTGATTAAGAAAACCACTGCATCAAGTATCTAACATTAGAATGCCCAAGGTTACTATTACCACAAAACAAATGTAGAAAAAAAATGTGTGGTTTGATATATCTGTCCATGAAGAACACGAGGCAAGTAAAAGATGCTAACCTTAACAGAGGTATAAGAATAGAAGCATCTTTTCTTCTATCCAGCTCTGATCCAACCCTTTTGGGTTCACGGACAGCTGTTGGTTTGAGCTATTTGGTGCAAAGACCATGCACGTGTCACTCTGCTGTGCGATAGGCTGGCTCGAGCACCAGCAGGCACAGCAGTAACACAGAGTTACAGAATGTTTCTGTGCTTCTTTGCAAACTCTGTCTCTAGACTCTAGCCCAGTCTTAAGTATTAGATCCAGGCTGCTAATGTGACGCCCCAAGATACATTTTTATGTGCCATCCTACTCGAATTCTACCTGACCACTTTACTGGCTCTGAATGACACTTAAGTTCAATCTGTACTGGTATATGATCTGCTTAGTAAGGTCTATAAAACACTAACAAGGTTAGTAATTTCTGTTGAAGAATGGTCCTGTTCAATAATCCTAATAATTCCTCTTTGACCTTAACCTCTGTAGAAAACAGAGCTCATACAATGTACCTTAATTCTAGCTTTCCCTTCATCGGACAATAAACAAACTTTTAAAATAATACTTTTCCCTAAGCTTTTTCATGTTAAAATACACCTTCCTAAAAACACTTTTCAGCCCTATTTACCCAACACGAACTGCCATTTTTTTTTCTCAAGAAATCACACACTGAAACACACAGTGAAAACTATAAAAAATTAAAGTGTGATTTCTAAAAGGAAGTCAAGGTTTAGATGTTCAAATTTTATGGCACTAGGAAATAAAAGGACAAACATGTCTGCCTCTATAAATATGACGTCAATTTCAATTGACTGTAATCAATATGAAATTTCTTTCAAAGTCAAATAAATATCAATGGTAGAATATTCTAATGAAAAAAAAAAATCTTGCAGGTCAGGTTGCTGTTTTTCTTTGTTCTATGTAGTCCTGATTAAAAAGCTCAGACATTCAGCGTAAAAAAATGCAAACTGCTGAAATGCAGACTAATAACTGCAACTGTCATGGTGATGCCAGCTGTAAAAAGTGCTAGTGTGATCCTTCTAATCTAGAAATGAGCTTAATCATAGTATAGATATTTTGTTATCAGTCTGCTGTCGAGATAAATAATCTTTCTCTACTGTATCTACATGACAAATGTCAGTCAAAGCAAGATGGAATCCTTTGAAGTGAAATTGTAATCTATAAAATATATATCTTTGAGAAAGGATTGATTTGAACATCAAATGAAACCATTTAGCTTTGTACTGAAACACAGTAAATTTTTTCCAAGTGATATTCTTGGGCAGTCTTATGCAACTGAGGAACTTGAAGTTATAAAAGTAACTATATGACTGCCCAATACTAGAGAAAAGATCATGCTTAGGGAAAAATCTTGGTTATTTGTCCTTGCATTTATGTCTTAGTTGTGCTCAGGGGTCTTCATCCAACTTCCAGTGAAATCAATGAGAACTGGAAAAGGCCATCATAGCATAAGCCTTGTGCCTGCCGGTTTTCTTCATTTTGATGTAAAAAGAATAGGCACGTGGCTTTGAACATGTGAGAGGGAAAGAAGTGTTGCTTCAGGAAAGGACTATGGGGATATTTTTTAAAGATATAAAAGGAGTTAGGTGCCTAACTGTGACTTGTGCATTTGAAAATACTTGCCTTATCATCTAATAAAACAATATTACCAAACAGAAGTATAGCTTCTTCTTGGTGAGCTGCTCTTGAGTAAAACTTCTATTATTATTTTCACTAATAACTCTTTGCCTATTTTTAGGATTTTTTTCTGGTTTTAGTACTTATTAACTATTCAGTCCTGTTAGAAGTCCAATTTTTAAAAGCCTTTCTTATCTTAGTAACTAAAGGTAGGAACACACTAAATAAAAAAAGGAAGAGAATGCTTCAGGACAGTTCACTGTGGCAACTTTGAGGGCAACAGAATACCTAGCAGAGCACAAAAAATGCTGTGGTAGCTTTTTATTTCTTCCTCAATTCACCACAGTTTTTCTCCTTGTATACATCGTTCTTCAGATAATAGATGGAAGCTTAGAAACATTAAAACAATTTTGTATTTTTCACATCACAATTACTGTGCTCCTACTAAAGTCACCTATCTAGAAAAGGTTTAGTTACTTTCAAAGACATTAAAAAAATATTGAACCTGTTTCAAAGCTAAACATATTTCACAAGACTTCCACTTTGCAAGAAAATCCATTAATGCAAATTAGGATAACTGGTTTGTGCAAAGGTTTACAGTTCTCAAAAAGAAACAATTGATTTCTCTAATCTTCTCACAAAGATGTTGATTATTAATGAATTCTGACATACTGTCTGCTTCTGCAGATAAAGCCATCAAGCAAATCTGTTCAGATTCAACAAAAATAACATTACAAGACTTGTAGATTATACATGGATTGAAAAATCTTACTTCAGTTATGATGAAAGCAGCTATGTTGGAAAAAAATGCTAGCATTTAAATTGACTTATGTGAGAACTAACATCTAAATATATAAATGAAATTTTAAGAAGAAACTGAATTTTTTGATAATTGCAAGTTATTTGGCAAGCTGATCAGCTCCACACAGAAAAGATTGTTTGGCACTTAAAATTCTGAATTATATTGTCTGCTTTAAATTTTTCTTTCTAAGGTCAAGCTCACTGGTCACAAGTGATCCGTTTGCTGAGGAACCTTCAAACCATTCTCATGATTTCCTCCAGCTGTATACACTGAAAAACTGATGTGCACATGCCTGTATTTCTTGGCTGAATAAAGTGCCTCTCTATATTTTGGTAACATTTCTACCTTCACCTTTCAGGAATCAAACAATCACAAAATATGGAAGGCAAACTCTGGCTGTGATTCCTTGTAGATCACTTTTACACTGATTGATTTCTATTGCATCAACAGACATACTTAATAACTTTTAGCAACATTTTCTTGTTTGATTATGTAGTATGGGTTTAGATTTTTTTAGTTTAGTTTTTGGCGGGTTTTGTTGTTAATTAAAGATTAGTTGGTGGTACAATAACACAGCTAGGACACCTAGTTGGCTGCATATATATACACCATTACTTAATACGTAAGTATTTCTCTATGCAAATGAACCCTGAGATTTTAGGATGAATGCTGAAAGTCAGGCAGTGTTTTCTCTTCAGCCTTTTCCACCAGTGCTTAGGTGGTCCTGCAATCATTGAGGAAGGGACCTTGAAAACAATTGTTCTGCATTTCATTTGAAAACTATTATTGGGTGTGGTCCATCATTTGTTTAGTATGCTAACCATTCTGGCAGGAATAAGTTCCACAAGTAATGTTTTTGTTTGTTTTTACCACAGCATTTATCCTACTCAAACTCCAGGGAAAACATGGACTAGCATCCAAATTGCATTTGACTTATAACTGTAATACTGTCCTCCTTATTCTGAAAATTATCTTGTGACAGTAACTCCATCTACTCTGAAAATATCACTGAAATATTACTCATTAAAAGATGGAAAATTACATATAATGTTATATTCTTAGCTCATCACAGAGAATTCTTTCCACATTTGATAGCAGATCATAAAAGTAAAAAAGTTTCTAGATGTCTGTAACTTAGGTTTTTTCTAATATGCTCTCAAGAAGCTACAGAAGAGAAATAAAACACTCATATCTACTAACAATTCATTCCTTAAGGATTTTTAAATTATTTTTTTAAATAAATAAAAGAGAGAAGTCAAATTCCCTCTGGAGAATGTAAAGAATTTTCATGGTTTGAACCAGCTTCTAAAATTTCAGTCAGAGTTTTCACAAGAGTAACACCTATAGTTACATAGACAAAGAACTGTCTTAGTATTTGATAGATCCAATTACAGATTTTCAGTCTATAAATCTAGAAGGGACAGTGTTTAATATACCTATGAAGTTGTGACTCTGTTAGACTGCAAGTAACTTTGCTATAGTAATCTGCTATTTCTATCACCTTTCTCCTTTACTGCTCAGCTGCTTTAAACTATAGATTTTCTCAGTTCCTCCATTTTTTAAACTATCTGGATGTAGTAAAATAGTAGAATTACTAGTTACTTTTCCATATTACCTCATACTGCCTGTCACATGTTATTATACTCTCCTTCAGCTCTGACATCTACTTTGTAGCCCACATTAATGAAAATGACAATCGACCCACGTCCTCTTTTCTTCCTTCAGCAGTCCTACAGGGGAAAATAATTCTTCCGAATAGAAGGGGAAAAAATAAAACAACAGGAAAACGTTCAGATTCACTATGAAATAAGTGGCTTTAAAATCACTCATACATATCATGCACAAACAAAATACTTTTCCCTTCTATTTTTTTTAATTTATACCACAGACATGCCAGACAATGCAGTTCTCTGACAACAGCAGCCCTGAAGAATAATTTTAACATGCACCTTCCATAAATAAAATCAAGTGGTGAAAGCCAGCCTGTGTCTGCCAACACAGGGAACCAAAGGCAATTCCCCACCAGAGGACCCAGCACTCCAGTGCTCTTACTCATAATGCCTGAAATGCCACCCAGTTCACAATTCTTGCAAACTTCCCTTTCTAGCATGTTCTTTGATGGCACTTTTTAACAGGTATTTTGTCTTTCTTCATCCCGAGTCTTTTAGGGAATTCCAAATTTTCTCAAAAAATTAGAGCAACATAACATCAGAACAGATTGATTTTTATAATGAATGAATCCCTCTGAAGACCCATACTAACTTGGCTTAGTGAGTTCTGGCTATAGTTTAAGTATATGTCACTTCAATTACTCTGGAAAAAAAAGCCAGCTTATTTCACAGTACTTAGGTTTCATGGCATAAATGCTGACTTTCTTAAAGGTTGCTTTTTGTATAGCCTGACACTGGTTTTCAATAAATAGTATTCTGTTTACTCTGATTGTGCAGCAAGTAAAAATATTTTAATACGGATATAATAGCATGTTTAGTAATAACTTGTGACGATTATAAAACGGTTATGTAATACTTCATTATTTCATGGCAGGACTAACTTTTTTCTTTTGCTGTATTTGACATTTCCCACCTGAAGCTCAGACTTGAAGGTAAAGTTACAACACCAAATGTGCACAAGTAGTTGGCTACAAGTACTTTTTCTGTAACCTGTATCGTCAACAGCATTCGCAGATTGCTACCATGGTAACACCTTAAGTTGTTGTTCCAAATGGTCACATGAAATGATTTTTCTCATTTTATTTATAGTTGAGGAAAAATAATATAAAGAAGAAATTTGTACAGTCTCCCTTACTTGTATGAGTTGTATAGAGATACTAGCAGCTATTTTATATTTCTGCTTCCTCTGTATTAAATTCCAAGGATGGCCAACATGAGATGTCAGAGGAAAAGATCTGAATAGCTCCCTTTTTATGGTCTTGTTTAAAAGACTGACCACAGCTCATGCTTCTCCTGTGTTTTATACAGTTGTGTCTTGGTATGACTTTCTTCCTGGAAGAGGACAATGAGAGAGTTTTTAACAGTGAAGCCTGCCAAGCCATTTGTTCTGTCCTTGTGATTTGGGCAGCGTGGCTCCCACCACAAGTGTGCTGTGAATTACTCAGTATTTGCTGCTGTGCCATTCAATTGCAAGTTCCTTCTGATGGCCAGCCAGCCCACATTGGTGGCATTGCCTCAGTTCTAGATACCTTCCTGTGATGCTGACATACTTTCATAGGAAAATTCAGGAGTCAGAAAACTTCACTTAAAGAGGATTTCTGCTAGTGGAAAGAGGATGGCATTTGTTCACCTCTACACATTCAGATTTCAAATACTGCAATGAATGCTTTATCATGCAGACAGATGGGAATTAAATGTCACGACAAACTCTTTCTGTCTTTCTTCTGCAGAGGCAGAGATTCATCAGTGGGTGTCTCTGAGGTCAGGAACGGGAACCTTGGGAAACTGATGCACCCCCAACCCAGACCTTCTTCTGAAGATGTGTCCCATTATTTTGCTGGTAATTTCTACCATCTCTAACTAGTGACCCTTTGAAGCTCTCAGCTGGGTTCCAAGCCCATGGGTCTCCTCAGGTTTTTGAATTTTCTGTATGACCAGTCTGAACGACATCTGGTATGTATAATACTCTGCATTTATAAGATACAAAGTACATTTCCTGCATTCTTATAGGTAGTATTTAGGATGGAGATCTAGTGCTGAAGAGCAGAGATTTTAATTCATACCAGTCTGTTTGGGTTTCATACCTGTTGTTCATTTTAATTTCAGACAAATTTTCAATCTCAGTGTTTTTTGACCTCAGTTATGTCTTTTGCAATAAATTCTGAAGTGCAAGTTTGTGTTAAAGGAGAAAGGTATTTTGGAGCAACAGTTTTTTAACTGCTTCTTCCCACTGCTGAAGAACCTTGCTTTTGTTTTTTCATGAAACAGAGACCCTCAATCTGTATCCTCCATGCTCTTTAATAAAAAATGCAACTTGATTACAGAAAAGTTTTTCTTTCAAAAATTAAAACCCCCAAATCATTCTATTCTCTTTCATACAAGTCTTTTGCAATTTCCAAATTCTGTTTCTTGATCAAATCATCTCCAAATTCTTTAACTTTATAGAAATCATACAGCTTATGTATAGACAATATTCTAGATATGAAAAAAAATGTGGCGTATATAAATGAGTTACCTAGTTTCACATTATTCTCTACCACTTTCCTACAACCAATATTTCATTTGCTCTTCAAATGCAAATGCACATTGAACTTACATCTTCATTGAGCTGTTTTCAATAATTCTGAGGTTCATTTCCTGAGCTGATATGATTAATTTAGAAACATGTGAGTGGTATGAGTGCTTTAGGTGTCTCCCTTCCTGTGTCAGCTCTTCTTCTCTAGGTATCACTGCTGATTTTCATCTATCACTGTGTTGTCTGTTTATTTTATGCACACACACACACATATACATATATTCAACAGATCCCTTTTTCTGATTAAAATTCTCATTTATTTTTTTCTCTGGTCTCAGCCTTGTTAATATAACATATGCATATCTTCTTATTTTTCTTTTTTTTGGTAGCTTATAGTAACATGTGCTGTCAGATACATCGTAAAACACTAAATACATCATATGTACTAATTTTCTCTTTCCCTCTGCTTTATTAGGATATTCAAAGAAATTGAACAGATTGATTCACCATTGTCACAAATCATACTGTTTTAACCACTCTTATTAGAAGACCTTCCAGGTGTTTTACTATTCTGTTTTAAAATTTAATTTCAAGATTTTTACCAGATACAGTTTTTACTCCTCTTCAGTTTCCTTGATAATCCATGCAGTATTTAAAAAACTTATGAGTATGCTTTATGGTACATTCTAACCCTTCATTATAAGAACTAATTTATTACTCAGAATCACTTAACAATTACCTGAGTAAACCCAAGGAGGAGATGCTTATATGAATAGGCTCTGATTTCAGTGGAAATTTCATGTGAACGAAGGGTGAGGCCCTCACAGTTCCTCCATGTGGATATTCCCATGACTGAGCTACACTGACTAATGCTTTGCTTTACATACCAGCTTATCATTCTCTACCATATCCATTGGTATCAAAGTATTACTTGACAAAGGGAAGTAAAAAACTAGTGCTTGCCTGGTAAGGTAGCAATCAAGATGTGTAAGGGGCAAATTTTTTTGCCCTTAGGTATCAGCTGCTTTTTAATCTTATGCAGTTACCATTGTAAAATTTAAATGAAGAAATAGAAGACAATGTTCAAAGCTGGATAGCAATAGATGAAGGAAAAGTCTCTTAACTGACACCAGTCTTTGATGTGTGCTCATCTGAGAGAAAACTTGGTCCAGAACTGTATTTACATTTGTTCTGCAAGTATTACTGCAAGAGGGCTTACGAGTGTAGGGAACATATGGAGAGGCTGGCAGGCATGGATTCCCTGGTGTGGTGGTTAGATTCTTTGCTCTGAAAAGGCAAGCTTTTAAAATTCATTTGAACACTATAAAACACACAACCAGTATGCCAAGGAAGTCTGTATTTAGAGAAGAATTACAATTGTGAAAAGGAATTAAATATTTTAAGATCTAATGCAACTTTAGACTTTAAAATAATTATTCTTTAAGTCTATGTGATAGCCTAATGTTACAAGCTAAATTCTCAGCCCTGTCACACAATGAAGATATCAAATCTATCAAGTTTCTTTGAAATATTTTTTTAGCATCTGGGCTCCTCCACTTTTACTTATTTATCATTTATTGTAGTACTTGCTCTTTAAAATTCTGAAAATTTTTCGGTTCCACAGTGACAGCAATTCCCTTCCTCAAGGGGTCATTCCATTGCAAGATGTCCTTCAGTTAGACTAAGCTTGATCCACAATCCTTCAAAGTCACTGGGACAAATTTTAACAAATTTCAGTGGATGTTATAGTATGTGTTGGAAATGTGTAGCTTACTTTCAGCTCCTTTGTTCTGACTGTATTTAAACTATCAGTGGCTTTTAAAATAGCATTTACACTAAAATACTTGATGAATTACAAACTGCAAGTGTCTAGATTTCTTTTGCAATATAAAATATAAAATGAAAGCTAAATATTGGACTTGTCTAATATGGCAACGATTTTGACTATTTGATATAAAAGTCAAGACTATTGTGTCTGTTAAAGATGAATTTATATATTATATATATATAAATGCAAATATATATATTTATATATATATTTATAAATATGTGTATGTCGCTGTTGAGACAGGCATGACACACATAGACACACACAAACAGCTCCAAGCAAAGGCAGAAGGGAAGGGATGAAAGCAGTTTATTATTACAAAGTCTCTTTTATACTATTTCTTAACATTCGCCCCACTTGTTCATTGGCTCCTAACTCATTACATGACAACATTATTGGTCAGCTATTACTAGCACACATTCTTGCAAAAACAGCCTCCTTCTCACAGATGCACATTCCTCCTTCTGTTGTTTTACTTCTTTCTTCTGTCCATGCTCAGATTCTGATGGGTACGAGCTGATTGTATCAAGGTCGGTGCCTGTGAGCTGAGGCAGGCCACCTGTCAGTTCCCACATATACGTATAAATACATATATACTAATATATAACATTTTCAAAAGGAGGTCTAAGGAGAATCTCCACCCTTAGAATCATAGAATCATTAACATTGGAAAAGAACGCCAGGATCATCAAGTCCAGCTTTCAACCAAATACCATCATACACACTAAATTATATCACTAAGTGCCACATCTGCTCTTTTTTTGAATGTTTCCAGGAATGATGACTCCACCAATTACTGGGGAGCATGTTCCAATGTTAATCACTGTTTCAGTGAATAAATTTTCCCAATATTCAGTCTGAATCTTCCTTAGTGCAGTTTGAGGCCCTTTCCCCTTGTCCTGTCTCTAGCCGCCTGCATAGTGATAAAGGATTAGAGAAGGCTGAGGTACTTAATGCTTTCTTTGCCTCAGTCTGTAAAAACCATACCAGTCATTCTTTTGGTACCAAATCCACTGAGATGGAAGAAGGGGTGGGGAACAGAATAAAACCCCCATAATCCAAGGAAATAGAGAGTCCAGAGAAGGGTAACAAAACTAGTGAAGGGTCTTATGAGGAGTGGCTGAGACAGCTGGGGAAAGGGAGCTCAGGGTAGTCCTTATCACTCTCTACAACTACTCGAAAGAAGTTTGTAGCAAGGTGGGGGTTTGCCTCTTCTCTAAATGCAGGTAGTAATTTTTTAGATACTCTCAGAAAAAAGTCATTTTATTGAGCAAAAATAAACTAGATGGAAAATGCAAGCAAAATAATTATTTTTAAAAGTTTCTTCTTTAGTTATATTTACTTTGTATTCCAAAATAAAGTATGACCACATTTATGAATATTAGACTTCTAGAAGAAAACTGAAGCAAATTAAGTCATTATTCATTTGGATTTCTATTTCTGTATGGGAGTTCAGTTTATGCAAGCATGAGGATTATGGACATCACCTGGAGAAGTACAGTATTTAGTGCTAGAGCTTCTACCCAAGGATCATAAAGAAACTGCTCCATTTCACTGTAGCAGTGACTCACAATGGAAATAACAGACTGCACAGAAAGGATTATTACAAATTACTATTATAAATTATCAGAATTGTACTACCCATAGGATTTCACTTTCCATATGTGTTATATTTCTTCTTTAGCACTCTAGAAAACAAACTCCATCTATCACCCCCTTGTTATCAGAACGTTATTGTTAATAGCTTTATTTTAGAACATGTTCTAAAGAATGTTTGAAGTCAATTTTGGTCAGCTGACCTGTTTCCTCTTATCTCATTTTCTGTTCTATTCTGTTCTGTTCTATTCTATGCTATTCTGGTTTATTCTATTCTATTTGCACAACATCCTTTAAACAACTTCAGTATTTGACTGCCTTCCAAAAATGCACTAACTGATGTTACTAACATCTGTCATGTGTAGTTCATTTTCCCTCTCATCTTCTCTGCAGGGACGGGATGTGAAAGAAAATGAACCACACATTGTGTGTGCAATGTAGTGTTATATGCATATGCATTATGATAGAGTCTTTAATTACATACTCTCATCTTGTTTTCCCACAGGACCCCTGCCTCATTCAGTGCACAGGACAGATACATGTGAGAGATTTCATAGTGCATAGGCAACCACCGGTGTAGCAGTTCCTGACGTGTTTTTTTCATCTGATGCAGTGCTTTTAACTGTACGTTTCTTCTTCTCATGTTTTTTTTCATCTTCATACGTTATTGATACTTTCTGTAGAAAGAATAGCAAGATAGTAATCATAAGAAAATTAAATATAAATAAGCTATTAATTAGTCCTGAAAACAATACATAGTTAATTCTCCAATCCTCAGTGCACCTTTACACATAATCCCAAAGTGGGATTCAGCAAGAAAAAACAGGGGATGTTTTTCCCACCTGCTCCACCCTGCCTGAAAATTGGGGTATGTAATTGGGAATCTGTGAATGTGGAGGAAGCAAGAATGTTGCTAGTACCAAGGGCTTGAGAGAGATACTCCTCTGTTTCCACATGGCTTGAACTCTTAATATATCTGTGTCATCTGCAATGGTACCTTTTGCAAGTAACCAGTTAGGGAAAATTTGGAATCGTCTCTGTTATCATCTGGTACCTGATATGTACAACTCATTACATTACATTATACCATATGCTTGCAAGTAAGTTATTAAAAGCACTAGCAATATCTCAAAATGTTTATTAATTTGGAATCAAGATGCTAAGAAGTATTATTTGTCATCTTGTGGTTTGTTCCCCCAAAGAAAAACTGACATTCTTCTTTTCACTTATTTCTTATCAATGAGCTGATGTTTTTGTGGGTTACCTTTTTCTTTTTCTTTCTGTTTTTTTTCCTTTCAATGCGTGAATGTGTAAGGACAACAACACTGCGGATCAAACATATAGAACATGCATTCTTTTCCTTATTCTGCATACCATCTTAGTTCCAATTCCTTTTAAATAAGATATTCTTCCGTATTTTACAGCAGGTAATTATTTTGTCATTTTGGAATGCCTTCAAAACCACATTTGACTGACTGTCATAAACATTTGTCTAAATGAAAGCAGACATGGTTTTCTTTTAATGAAATAATATTAAGATTTTATATTTATCTGTGGATAGAAAACGTTTCGTTTCATGGATACTACTGCTAATTTACAAAGGTAAAAGTTTCCCCTGTGTTGCTGTGGGCAGGAGTTTCATACAAAAATGGGCATGGATGCTGGCTTGTGTGCGTGTTTTGCAAGTAGTTGCCTACAGTAGTAGATTAACTCCATCTGTTAGTCCACAAGCAGGGCCATTTGAATTCTGTCTGTGAAATCTGAGCCCAGGCTAAAGAGGGAGTCAGAACTCAAGTCTTTTTTTTAACTTCAGATTGTCTGAGCCAATATAAATGTATTGCAGTATGGAAAGGAGTCCTCTTAAATCCATTTCAGACCAAACTTGGAAATGTTTGAACAGCCTAAAGCTTTTAACCTTGAATTTCATTGCAGCTTAATGGGGTGTTTTTGCTTGTTTGGGGGTAGTTTTATTCTTGATGGGTGAGGGAAGTATCCAGATTTTTCTCTTCAGCTGTGAATCTTTGATCTGCTTCTTTGCAGTGATTCCACTGCTTGTTCTAGCTGCAGTACACCTATTTTATGAAGCAAAGTGCAAAATTACACTGCTTGTCCATGTGAATCACTAAAAACAAATTTAAAAACCTTACATTTACACTGGAAGATTTTCAGTTCATAAAAGGCCAAGTGCAAATGTATAAAGCCCTGATACATCTAAATCCAGGCCTTTGGGAGCAATGTGTTTGCTACCTGGATTGTATATCTGTCTTCATGCCAAGAAGCCTGAGTGTCCATTCCAGAATTATTGGATGCACTGCAAACAACTTTAAAAATATTTTCAAAGCAAATATTACGTCTGCTAATGAACATTTTCAGAGCAGTTATGTGATGTTTGACAGGATTATTCCCTTACTGAGTAAATCCCTTCCAAATGTTCATAAGCATTAGCTTAGACGTACATAGTGACATACATACCATAAACACAGCTGTTACACGGAAAATGCATTTCACAGGTACAACACAGAGGATTTCTGTTTGATATTAACAAAAATTTGAAAAAATATTGATGATGCTATGAAGATCTCATTCCTGCTTTACAGAGAGTAAAGCTGCATGCCTGTTTGATGGTCATTTGTCTGAGATGAGTGAAGAGGAATTTTGGCTGACTGTGAAGAGAACAGAGGAGCCCTTTCTGCCTTTTGATGTGGTGTATATAGTGTCTATAAGGGGGGTGGGCAGAGGGTAGAGGGAAGCTTGGCTATCCAGCCCTCTTTTTCATTCCCAAAGCAATTTGGGATTTTCTATTTCTGTCACCACTCTTATCAGCACGAATGTACGCATATCAGCACTCTAACAAAAAGTACAGTCATGCATACTCCCTGCCAATCCCACAATCTCCCTGTCCAATCCAATAATTACAAGGTATTCCAAAGAAATACCTGGATTACAAAGAAGCTGGTATATCTTCCTATGTTATCTCTTGCTGCAGGGTGTGAGTTTATGAGACAGCATTGCCTTAGTTTTTGGTACTTTATTACTTGCATTCATTTTGGCCTGTTACAAATGTGATATGTGTCAGTAGTGTGCTTACACTGCAGCTTTTACTGGAAGAGGAGTACACTGCTATTGACAGGCATATCTGGTAGCTCAATAGATTTTGTCCTGAGTTTCTTTTCTTCCTTATTTCCTTTAAAAAATTCTTCTCTCTCAGTTTTGGTGACTTAAAGTTCATCTTCATATAGAGTGTTAGAAATAATTTTGATAAAACCACATTTCTTTTACACATATTCCACAGATACGGGATAAAACATACTGCATCCATTATTTTCAAGAAAATAGAATCTATTTCAACTGTACTCCTATTCTAGAAGTCTGGAGATCTCCTTTATTTTAAGAAAGCAAAGATTTGCAGGTAACAAGTTAGTTAGATTTTAAAATTATTTGTCTTCTGGATAATTCCATAGGTTCACAATGTTTAAATGTAATTTTTTGCTCAGCAGCAGGGTCATGTCACAGTACAGCCTTTTCTTTTCAGCCCTTTAGTATAAGCTATAAAATGCCCCTCTAGTACCTCTCAGTCTCAACATTCTAGTAGGTTTTTGGACTTAACAACAGCAAAGGATAGAAAAGGAGAAAGTAGATTAAATAGCACAGAAAGGCTTAGCCAAGATTGCTGAAGTTACTGGAATTCCTGGTACTTTCGGCATGTTACTTTGACAGGCATAAATCAACATCACATACACTGTATAACTTAAATAATTGTTAAAATTGACACTGCCTGATGACGCTTCACCTGTCCAGGTATGTGTGTATGTACCACTAAATAAATTCTAAACTCATCTCTTGTGTAGCACTTTTCATTCACAGAGCTCAAAGACCACTTCACAAAATGTGGTTAGGGTTTGTTTCATTTCTTTTGTTTTTAAATGGGGATAATCTGGAGTGACACTTTTGTAAAGTGTTTTACTGCTTCATTCAATAATTTCTCAATTATTGTGTATAATAATGCTTTATCTTATCTGTAATTTGAAAAAATTTATCTGGGTATATATCTAAGGTACTGAATTGAAAACACTTTATTTATACCACTTTTATACAGACTTTTGAATAATTAATATTGTGTATTTGTTAAGTTTACTTACTCTAATGATGCCTTGATAATAAACTTTGCAATTTCAGTATTCTTAGTTTAATTTATTTTCAGTGTGTTGTACATAGAAGGAGAATTTGTTCGTGTTTTTCTTTTCTAAATCCTAAATATATCACCAAAATTAATGTTGGTTCAAAACAATTGAAATAATGAGTGAAGATACAGCTACAGGTCTGGGATATATTGTGATCTTCATGCAGAGAGTTATATATTCAGTTAAATTTCTGGATCCCAGAAGTTATTTCTTGATTTTCCCTAGAGCAGCTGAAAGAAGAGTAAGCCTGTTTATTAGTCTTAGATAAATACTGTCTGTTAATATGCTTACTGTCATAGGTTGTAAACATTTTTATCTTACTAGTTCGATTCCTAAAATATATTTGGTAACAAAACCACACTCTTTTACAGATCAGGAAATATCCTCTACAGTTAGATTTTATTGCTTCAAAAAAGAATGCATCATGATTAAAGAAGGATATGAAATCTCAGTCTTCACAGCTTGGCTAGTATTCAACCCACTCAACAAAGTTATGTGGTTGTACTGCAATTCAAACTACTGTATTTTCTATTTAGATCATCATGGTATTCAGTCCAAACTACTAAAGATAGAACGGGAATATCAATGCATGTATTCTGAATCCTTTGTTAAACATATTCAAATGTTCAATATCTGTGCCAGAGTACTGGTTAAAGGTGGTTTTTCATTCTTCAATAGTGTCAAGAGGGAATTTTACTACTGTTTTCAGTTGCCTAATGAGAGTTTACAGAGAGGACCTACCAGACCCCTCTTAGAAGTGCAAAGTACCAAAAGTGACAGACACAGGAAGTTCTGAATAAATATTAGTGAAAAAAATTGCAATGACAGGGGTTAAAGAAGGGGAGAGGTAGCTCAGATTGGTGTCTTTGGGTTTTGGGGGTTTTTTTGGTTTTTTGGTGAGTTTTTGTGTTTCTTTATTCGTTTTGGTGGTGGTTTTGGTTTGGTTTTTTTTGTTTGTTTGTTTGTTTGGGGTTTTATTTTTGTTTATATGCTTGGGTTTTTTTGTTTTTTTGGCAGGTTGGGTGTTTTTGTTTGTTTTCTATTTGGTTTATGTTTTTGTTTAATGACACGGATCATCATGATTGTATCATTAAATTTCATTGACAGAAATACAGCAATTTATGGAAGTCAACAAACAATTTAGCCTGAATGTGAATATTCTTCCCACACACATTCTGCTTCTGAAGACTAGGTACCCAGCTTGTTATTTCATCTTTGAATGTGTCTATCCGGATGCAATAAGGATCACTTTCTGTTCTTCTAACATCATAATTACCTAAACCAGCAGACCTTTAGGCTGTGCCAGTTTCTATCCAGAATAGATAATGTACCTCTGTTTGAAGGATTTACTAATACTTTCCCATAATTTTAAGTAGAAAATTATGTCTGTGTTGGTAGTTGTCAAGATATATATGCATAAAAAACCCTCTGTGATATCAGTGGCCAAATTTGAAAGATATTACTCAGTTATACAAGCATTTATGGGAACCAATTTGGTATTTGAGGTATGTTTCAGAGTCTAGAACAGTAAAGAGAAGTTTTATTATTGGTTTTTATTGGAAGAAGAATCAGAGCTTGAAGGAATGAGTTTGAACTAGTTAAAAGACAAAAGAGAAGCTTCTCTTTGCTCCCTCAAACAATGCTCTAATAAAACATTAAGTGTTTCCAGATCAGGTGGTATAATAAGAAAGCAGATGAGTGGGAAAACACTTTAGATTTCAGAGCATTTAAAAATTATACTTCTTCTTTGATCATGTTTTAATTTAATTAAACATTTTTTTTAAACTACTCCTATTTCTGCAAAATACTGTAAGTATTTCCATTCCCATCCCAACGAGGAAAGGAAACATACTTGTAGCACTCCATGCTTATTGATACAGAGAGGATGAAATACTTTGAAATTCTCTAGCTCTCCATTTTCAATTGCTTTCTCTGACATATTAAGTGATTAATTGAATTACATTCACTGCACAAACATTTTATGGTTGAAAATGTAGCAACAGAAACACTACATCTGGAAAAAGAGAGATAAAAATTAAGTTAGAGTGCAAAATCACAGCTATTGGTGTCTTTACTATGTGTGTTAAATCTGCTCCTTCCCCTAGCAGATCCCTTCTGGCTCACAGCTTTATAAAAGTTAAATTTTTGTCGTTACTTTCTTTTTCGTTTACCTGCACAGCACAGCAAGATTCTTTGTTAGGATTTTGTTGGTTTGTTTTTCATTCAATTGGATTTTTTCATGCCACTTTGGTTGTATTGATGAAAGCATGTATAATACAACTCTAGGAAGGGGATTGATCATAAAATACTCCCCTCTCAAACAGCTGAGATCCAATGACACTTGGGTTCAAGTTGCAAATATTAACAGACAAATCCTTAAAATAGGGTCAGCTAAGAAACAATGCATTCAGATGACTAATCCTGTTTTCTGGAGAAGGATCAAAGTATTCCACATACTTATTTGCAGGACAAGGGCTTCTAGAATGTAGTTTGTGCATTTAAAATGAAGAAAGGGCATATTTTTCTTTCTTTTATCAGCTCTCTCATGACTGCATCTTACCTGACATTTTTTCCCTTCATGATGATGAAAAGATGTGCACAATGTGCAGGAGTTTACTTCCTTATCTTCGAGTCTTCTGTCAACAAAGGCCATTCTGCGCCAGGAATATGCAATCCCTTGCATAGTATACATCAGAACATGTCTTGTTACCAACTTATGAGAAAAACACGAACGCTGTTTTTTTGGATGTAAATTCTAATTAGTTGCCATTACAGTCTGTCTCCTCTGCATTACAAGAATTTCCATGACAAGACAGGAAGCCACTGTTTCTAGGTGTCTCCATGAGGTAGAACCTCATATATAGTTAAATAAATATTTATTTTAAGACATACGTTGTGTTAAGTGGGGATGCCTTATAGTGCCTGGTTTTTAGAGACAACATGGTGATGCAACTTGTCATTGTACTCAGCAACTAAGGAAGATTTCAGCAGTATAATAAAAGCAAGGCCTCTTGTAAACCCCTTGATTTAAGAAATTACACAAGGGATTTATTACTGGTAACGTGTCTAATGAAACAAAGCATGCTGTGGTCAGGGTGTGACAAATGAAAACAAATTAAGAAGATAAGAATTTATAGTTAACTTGAATTTTATATTCTGAGCTATACTCTAAATTCTACAAGGAAACAAGTTTTCAAACTTTCCTAACAGAGTCTGAGGGGTAATAAGGTATTGGGGTTACTTTTTAAATGATCCACCTCTAAAGACTGGAGATGCTATCTATTCTTGGGGTATGTTTATAATTAATTTTAATGGAAAATGCGCATTAAGAGAAATATAGGCTTCGTCTCCTTTGGTTTCTCATTTTGTAACACAGTAAATGCCAACCCATATGGTATTTTTTAATGGAATACACATTTGATCATCTCTGTTCATTTATATGGATTTCCTAAGATGTAGTTTAAAAGTGAACACATCAGAATACATTTGTTAAAGCGGAAATTAACTACCAGTTCTAGGCATAAATTTAAGGAATATTTTTAGTAACTAAAATATTTATAAGCTGTACTACACTTTTTTTATATAGTGAAACTGTGTTTGGTGCTAGATTTCTAATATTAGAAATATCTCATTTGCATTTTAGTAGAAACACTAAAAATACTTTTTTATGTTTCAAGTTTATTCTAAACTGCTGTTTTGGACTGCCATCCTTCATAACAGCCATGAACTAAAGAAGTCCTAGAAATATAGATATCATCTTTCTTTGAGAAATTGTTTTTAAACAGATAGGATGTGTCATCAGGATGAAGTATCACATGCCGTTAATGATACATGGTTCAAGTTCTATAATTTAATCAAATACAGATTCAAACTCATGTCTTGGTTTGTTATCACAAGAGGTTACTTCTTAGGTGAATATGCACATTTCTTGTGCTTTTACAGATATGCTTCACATAGTTGCCTTTACTGTGGGAGCTTTTGTGACTATTCAGTGGCAATCATTTCTGCTTCACAGCAGTGTCAAAATATAGGGAAAGTTTAAGAGATCCTTCAGAAACAGCCTCTGCTGCTGCTGGCAGAGACCACAGCATAAGCTATTTGCTCCAGAAAGAAACAATAATAAGACTATTATTCTCATAACAGTCCTAAAGGTGTTGCCTTTTGCACTGGGGATCACTGAAGCCCTTGTAAATGGCCTGAGAAAACATAGCTAGTGGAAACTTCCACAGAAGTTTAGAGTCAGAATCATATAGCTTTCCTAACAAATCAAAATCTCTCAAAAATCTTCCAAAATTGTTTTGAAACTTCACCTGACATGTCTGTGAATTATATCATCAGAGTTTAGATGTGAAATACCAGATTTCCTGTGTGTAACTTATGTATTGTAAACAAGCGACTACTTTTCATTCAAATACTCTGATTTCTCTCTGATTCAGTAAATCTTATTAAGATTAATGGATTCTGTCTAATGTCCTAAAGACAACCCCAGAGAAAACAAAACTGCACAGCTCTAAGAGGATATGCTGAAATACAAAGGCTGAACACTGGATTGCATACACCTCTCAGAGTTTGTCAATGATCAGGGACAAACATATCTGCTCTCTAGGAACTGTGCTTCTCTCGGGGTGTGAATATTAGATGATGTACATTTATTTTTCACAATCAAGAAACCTTTTTCACTACCAAAACTGACTCATCAACACTTTTGAAAATATGATTTTCATTGTGGCCCATTATATTGAAATACTGGATAAAACTCAAATTTGGCATTATCTTATTATAAAACACAGCTCATATTTAAAATATGTAACTGCACTTAACTTAAAGAAAGGAAATATCTACCAAAAAAAAAAATACCATGGTTATTTGAAAACAGCAAATTAATGATATATGCCACTTAGGACCACCTCATTTCTAGCAGAAAAATTAATGGTTTTTGGCAAACTACTGAACTGAAATCATCCTTGAAACTTCATTCAGAAGGCAGGCTTTTCTGTGAAATAGGTGGAGTCATTTGGCAGAGAACCACCTACAAAACCATGATATCAATACCAAAACATGCAGAGAACAAACTCAGACAGCAATTTACAGGAATTCTTTTTAGTGTCTCACATAAGAATAATGTATGTATATAATCCGGCATCTTACAAGCACACTGGTATTTTTTTCAGTATTGAAACCTTTCTAAGATTTTAAGGACACCAGTACAGTGAGGACAGTGTACGGTAAGGGGAAGTACACTGATGGCTGCTGTAATAGATCACCTGAAGAACAGTAATAGAAGACACATAAAAGCAGTTTTGAAAACACATGGCCACAAACTTATTCTTAAAAAAGCCTCCCAAATCCAACACTTTATACATTTCTTGTTTTCTACTCTAACAATTTCTGCTCCTCATTTCATTGCAACACTAGTACAATCATAGAATTATTTACGTTGGAAAAGACCCTTTAAATCACCAAGTCCAACCCTAAATCCTGTCTTGCAAGTTCACCTCTCAACCATGCCCCTAACTACCACATCTACATGTCTTTGAAATACCTCCAGGGATGGTGACTCAACCACCTTCCTGGCAGCCTGTTCCAATGCTTGATACCCCTTTCAGGGACGAGTTTTTTCCTAAGATCTGATCTTTACCTCCCCTGGTACAACTTGAGGACACTTCTCCTATTCATCCACTTGTTACTTGGAAGACATCAACATCCACCTCACTACAACCTCAAAAATATTAGCGGAAAACACTACACAGAGTTAGGTCACGAATCTCTGCCTCAGTTTGCCATTTACATGACTGAAATTGAGTCAAATTGCTGGCTGAGAAAAATGCTTCCAAATTACATACTAATGAAATTTTCAGTCAAAATATACTGAAAAAATTCAGAAGAAAGTCTGACCCACAGCTTTCCTAATAAGAAAAGTTCAGAAACCTGCAGTATATCTTCTCCAGAGAAAAAAAAAAGTGACTAAGACCATGATAAGCAATTAGAAAACATTAAGGTGACTAAAAAGTCTTAGAAAAAATCATGTGAATTAGAAAAATCTCAAAGTTTGTTGTACTAATAAAGACAAAATCCAATAAACTCCAAGTAAGAGTTTCAGCAATGGACAAATAAAAAATGGATTTTCAGGCATGGACTGGAGAAAAAACAAATGAAACATATAATGGGTAATCTGAGATTAAGAAAGACAGGGGAAAAACAGGAGGAAACAAATATGTGGAGAATGACAGTGGAGACGTTTAGAAATAGTCAATTTATGAAATTAACTCATTCAGTAAGGTAGGCTGTGAAAGCAACAGTGCTTACTGCTCTGTATTGCTTGGCTGAATTTAACAGGCAACTCTCTGATTAACAGCAGTTTGACATGGTGATTTCTATAGTATGACAATATTTTCACTTAGAACAACAGGTTTATATTCTTAAAAACTGCTATTCAAAGCAAGCTATCATATATGAAACAGATAAAGCAATATTATTGTGGGTGTCTTTGTATGGTCTTGCTAGATGCTGAATCATAAAAAACTAGCAAAGCCCAAGTGTAAATCCATCCCTTTTCTTTTTTTTTACTTAATATTTAAATTGCCTATCTCACAATTTCATGTTTTAAAACACTATTTTGATCAATCAGATGTATGAACATACACTATTTAACATTACACAAACTACTTCATACTTGCAATCAGTATTTTTAGGAGAAAAATTAAGGGATCCAGGAATAGACTATAATGAAACAAAATGCTCAGTGAAAACTAGGAGTGTTTTGCTTCTTGATTTACAGGTTTTGGTACAGGACTGCAAATGCTAGACATCTGTACTATATTAATTTCCCAAGCAATAACCAAAATTGTTGATGAAGTTGAACTTCACATTCACTTTAAATTTCCCAAAGCAGTGAAACTCTGCCAGTTTCTGAATTTTAGCCAGATGTGATATGTGGCTTGCCCCCAGGAGCTGTTGGATTTCCCACTGGCTGGTTTAATACAGCCAAGAACCTATTTCTGTTATGTGTTTGGAGAATCCAACATGTTCCAATCCAGAACTGCAACTGCAACTGAATAGTTTATTGCTTGCATTTATCTTTATCCTGCTCCTTACTCAGATAGAAGATTGCGTGGGACAAGAATGCCATCTCTGCTTAGTTAAGGTAAAAAAGGAAGGTGAAAAAGTGGGAGTAGATTAGGTCAGAATGCACTTGGTACTATACCTCATTCATGGCTAAAATATTCTCAAGCAGTTTATTATTATATCACATTTCAACACCAAAACACCTCAGCCTTTCTATTTAAAAGTACCTTGCAGTACTGAAAGACAGACCAACCAAAACACTCAATGCTTCCTGAGGGCTAAAGGACATGGAAGTGTCACAGCGTGAGAAAGAAAAATTGTGCTGTCTCATTTTTAAAAGTTGCATATGGTAAAGTTACTGGCCTGATACTGAAGAAGTTCAAAACTTTTCTGACAGACTTATCAGTCATGGTAAGAGCAGGCCTGAAACACTTATATTTTATTTGTGTGTCATAACATCTAAGGGCAGTAATCACAGAAAAGGATTTTGTTATGCTAGACATCATTCTAGCATGGAACAAATGTGTAAAATGTTATTTTCCAGACTGTGATTGCTTTTGTTCCAAATCCTGATATACTGGCAAGTGATAACAAATCAACACAAACATACCACAGTCCTCATTAACATACAACATTTCATTCTTAGGATGATCCACAGCCCTAAAATGGAATAAATAGAAACAGAATACATCGGAAAATAAATCCTTTATATCCATAAAAATCCTTCACGCATTTAAAAATGAAGACCCAAACCATACATACCAGTTCAAATATACGTTACTATTTGCATTCTCTCAAAGAGTCAGATCTACAGCAGCAGCATTAAAATGTTTTCATGCATTTCATGAGGTTATAGGCCAAAGATAGTATTATACTGGGAGCCAGAATGCAGAGGTGTTATCCTTCTGAGGCCTTTTGTCAGATGTGGGAGAAATTGGCTAGAGTAATCCAATGACACCATTCCAAACTGGGAAACAACTTCTTGGGGAAGCAGTCAGGTTTTGTAAGGGTTGTCAGAGGGACACAAAGGGGCTGAAAAGGAAAGAGAAAGTAACAGTACATTCATGACCACTGTCTGCTTAATAAAGAGAGGCATCATCAGCCATTGTCATGTCTGCTAAAGGTGAGCTTCATGGTCCTTCCCTGCATCATCCTTCCAGCTGGTGACAAAAACTTTTCCCAGAAAAGGGAAGACAGAGGGTTCAGACAATATGCTGATGACAAAACAGAGCAAGTGAAGAGGCAGACTCAGTTATAGCTCATTAAGGGAGTTCTCTGTTTTCTCCTTTTCCTCCCAATATTATTCTGAAAGCAGCCCATAGACATGGTAGTTTGCATGGTTTAGCTCTGCATGAGAAATTGTAAGCTCTTTGATTCTGTTACATAAAACAAACCATATGTTAGTGAAAGTAGTAAGAAAGGGAAGGAAGGCACCATAGAAAGCAGGCAAGCCTTGCTCAGCAATGTGCATTCCATGAAAAACTTGCATCGGAAATGACAGAAAAGCATACATTAATCTGTAAACCTCTCTCACTATGAGGTCCAAAAAGCAACTTATTCAGCCTCAAAATAACATAATTCAAGGTCTAAAATAAATAGATTTGGTAGATTATCAACCACAAATATTTATATATACTTAAGTCTGGTCTGCCAAAATATCATGGAAATTGTATATGATGAAGAACTTTTTATAGACAGACAAAATTAGTTTTGTGGTGCGGGGTTGCCAAAATTACCCTTGTGTCAGTGGAAGTGCTGTTCTGGTAATTGGCAGTAAGGACTAAATACCTGATAGCCTTAAGCTAAAAACAAGTTGTTCAAAGAGAAGTGCCTCAGTGGATTTGCTAAATTTAACATTTGTTAAAATATTAATAATCTCTGCCAGACAGAAAGATCATCAAATGGAAAGCCTGTTTGGACATAATACAAGAGCTGCAATTCATATCTTGAGTAAGAATTAGAAATGAATTTTAATTCTGAAGTATTTTGCAAATTGGGCTCTAGCTATTCAGCTAGAAAACACTGAATGTTCTGTTTCTTGATGGAAATATCTTTATATTATTAAACTTTATTTCTATTGACTGTTACCTTGGTAACCAGTAACTTAAAAAATAGATCAATTGTTAAAACTAAGGGAAGAACTCTGTTTATGTAATGATGGGTAAATAAGAAGCAGCACACCAAATATAAGAATCACACTGGCCTTTGCAAGTGGAAGATATCTAAATCACAGAATCATAGAACAACAGTTAGGAAGGGATCTTGGAAGATCTTCTGGTCTAACCTTTCACAGGAAACAGAGCCTAGCTGAGAGCATCTCGAAAATCCCTGTGTTGGGAACTCTACTGTGTCCTTAGAGATGTTGTAGCAGAGAATGGCTGTTGTCACTGTAAAAAAATTTTTTCTTATATTGAGAGGAAACCTCTCCCCATGCAACTAATACCCATTGTGCTTTGTCTTCTCTTCTGTCCTCTTTGTAGCTGTCCTTTACACTCTAGGCTAATGTGATGAGGTCTCCCCAAACTCTCTTCTCCAGGGTGAGGTGATGGAGCTCCTTCAGTCTTTCCTCAAAGGGAAGGTCCTTCCGTCCTTTGGTCATGTTCATGGACTCCTTTGGACCTTCTACAGTCTGCCCATGTCTTTCTTGAGTTGTGGGGACCAGGACTGGACACAGTACTCCAGGTGTGGCATGACAAGTACTGAGCAAAGTGGGACTATAAAGTTGGCAAATTTAGAAATTTGTATCATCATTCCAGAGGATGGAACTGGGACACAAAATGCAAGAGTTCAGCATAGAAGTTGAAATATCCGCGACTTCTAGCTTCATTCCTTTCTTTTGGAAGTCCAAAGGTCCATGAACAGACTTAATTGAATGGTAATCAAAGTATTCTCTTCTTTCATATATAGGACAGTCCCTGCTCAGTGTAGTTTGAATGAACCTGTTCATCAAAATGCAACTTCACAGTGCAGGGAAGCAAAGACATCTCACAGGTGCCTTTATGACAGCCACAAATGCAGATTACTTGTGTTTCCTAACACAAAATTTGCACTTTCTTGATTTGCCTATAAATTTTAAAGCTTTTAAAAGTCTTTTGTACTTTACCAGTAAGAATAAAATTAATTATCCATTGCATCTTTTTCCTGAAAGGTAACCTTCTTATTTGGATTTTGGCATATTAGGGCTTTTTTGTTATTATGTCTTGCTTTTACTAGCTTTAGAATACTGCCATTCACCAAACTTGGAAATTATCACAACAATCTAAATTTTCACATAGTAAAAATATTTATCACCCTCAGGCACAAAATATTTTGTCATTTGCTCAAAATCTCATTTAAATGATAAATATGATCAACATTTAATCATTCCTTTAGAAAATAACATTAAGACGTGCCAAATTTTCAATGAACTTATTCATACTGATTCTAATAAGCTGAACAACTTGTTTTGGCTGCAGCTATCTCTCTTCCATATGGAAGTGCTTCAACTAGCTTTCTTCCAGATTATGTGGTTGAGAGGAGGATGTGGAGAAAAGTCCTATGGTTTTTTCTGTGGCATAAATTAATTTTGAGGGCTGAAACATGCAATGTAAATTGCTCTCAGTAAGCCTGCACCTCTAGGGCATGTTTTGACACTATTACAACCAAATCTGTACCTTAACAATCTGTGTCTAAATTGAAGTATCTAACAGGTTTAGGGATGCAAACAGTTTATGCTAAGCACATGTCTGCAGAGACAGCATGCATCTTCACTTGGGTGCATTGCACTGCTGCCACTTCTTCAGTGGTGTGCACAAAGGCAATTTTAGCAAGTTTTGGATGGAAGAAAAAGGTGATACTACAGCAAGGAGACCACACAGATCAGGGCAATGAAAAGAAAAATTACTATCAAAGAAAGAAAAAGGTAGTTTTCTAATTACCTAAATGAAGAGAAAAAACAGCTTTTATAGCAAGTAAAAATAAAATTATTACCAAGAAAGATCCATAGTTAGGGTACAATATCACAAGCAGAATTTAAGTTCTTCTAAAGCTCAGTTCTAGTAAAAGAATATTCCTTATTGCCCCATAGTTTTAAATACAAATTCTGCAACCCATTTTGTACTAAACCAAGGATGTTATTGGCTGAAAATAGGTCATTTATTTTATTAAATTCATTTTCAGTTGCTGAGTAATGGCCACGCAAGCAGCAGCACTAGCAAAAGGAGGTAATTATAATGTACACTGAGGACGGGACTAGACTGGACCCCTCTTGGCAAAAACACCATCTAAAACTGGTTCAGAATTCTTGTAAAACCCCAGCCACAGAAATGAATGATCAAACAATGTGACTGAATGTAGCATCAGAGATTAAAACGCTATGCTTTCCAAGTAATTTTACACTCTGATAGTTGGCCATAAATTTCTACATGGTTCAAGATTTCATTTCTTTTAGAGGAAATTTACATCATCAGTTCCAATCAGGACTGGGGAGGTGATTATTTGATCTACCCTTAAGAATCAATGCACAAAACCAAAAGTCTTTGAGAGAAGAGCTGTTTGTGCACTCAGCTGTCAGCCTGAATGAGCTCCGTGCTGCTGTCTCTGTTCTCACCTTCCATCCCTGATATTGGTCCTCCCTTCACAGACTCAATGCATGATGGAGAAATTAGGACAGAAAATTTACACTACGAAAAATTTATTGTTGGACAAAGACTTTTCTGTCCTATGTGATGACATTTGCACAGACATCAGTAGAAATTGAGGTTTAAATTGATAAGACAAAAGGTAAATAATTTGCTTCCATAGCCATCCTGGAATACAGCATTACTGTGTCACCTCCTTGTTCTTTTCTTTAGATTTTGAATTATCAACTGTCACACGATAGGGAGCAGAGTAAGCATCAGTAAATGAAGGAGATCACCTGGGAAAGGCCAATCCTAAATGTAATGAATCTTTGTGGAACAGAGGTCTGTAAGGAAACGAACACCTTCCAGATGTCCATGCTATATCTGGTGTGCACAAATTTCTGACACATACATGGGAAAAATAGCTGTGGAACCAGGTAAGAGAACAAAGCAATGAAGAAGTGAAAATAATTTCCTAAATGTCCCTAGGGATCTCAATAGATATTGTCGTTGTGATAATAGTTATCTCAATGTATGGAATCATCCAGATCACACTGTATAATTGTTTTAACACAGCGAATACAAAAATGAAGGAATTTTCAAGAACTGGAACAGACTTATTAAAAGTTTATGTGTATTGAGCCACAATTGGAATATGAAAGAAACAGGAAAAATTAATAACAGACACAAAACCCAGTCTACTGAAGGAAAAAAACTTTTGCAGACAAGGAGAAAAAGCAAAGGCAAAAAAAAAAAAGGACAAACCACCCTTGCAAAAAATTAATTCTTTTAAGTATTTTTCATGTGCATCACATCAAATTATACTTAACAGAATAACATTCATATGTGTATATGGAATAGAAATAGCTCTGTAACTAATGGTGGTAGAAGTGCAAAATCTTCAAAGACTAAGAACAATTTCATAAGCATTTGAATGCTAGCAAAGGCTCATCTGAGCTATTTCGAGCTACTTTCAGATCTGTAATACTGATCAGAAAACCTCTGAAGAGCAGCCTCTCTTGTGAGAATGTCATACTCTTTTTTTGGTCAGTTTCAAACGCTGGGATGGTTTTCCAAATGTTTTAATTGCGGTCCTGAGCTCATGAATCTGGAAAGGTCAATGGAAAAAGCTCCCCTACTGACTTCAGTAAGAGGGACTGAGATTTTGTAGCAAGCATTTTAGAAAAGTTGTATGCATTGTGAGAATATTTTTAAGGTATTTTGGAACTCTTTATAGCAATGCTATTGGCCTTTTCTTTTCAGGTTTGAGTTATTTTCCAAAGAGATGAGAGGCACAGAACTCTTCATTTGGTCTAGGTCCCAGTCTACTGAAAGCTGGCTAGAGTTGTACCAGTTTTCAAGCAGGGTTAGAAGGATGACCCTGGAAACTACAGGCCTGTCAGTCTCACTTCAGTGACTGGTAAAATTATGGGAAATATTGAAAATGCCTGAAGGACAACACAGTTTTTAGTCACAGCCAGCAGAGCTTCATGAGGAGAAAGTCCTGCTTGTCAAATCTGATTTTCTTTTACAGTAACCCACCTAGGTAACCCACTCAGCTGATCTAGGAAAGCTGTAGATGTAATCTTTCTAGATTTCAGTAGAGCTGTGGATATTTTCTCTCACAGTGTCCTTCTGGACGAAATATCCAGCAAAGAGCTGGATAAACACATCATGTGATGGGTGAGCAACTGGCTCATGGGTTGGGTGCAAAGGCTTACAGTGAATGGGGTGACATCAGATTGGTGACCTGCCACTAGTGGGGTTCTGCAGGGCTCCATCTTTGGCCCTGTGCTCCTCAACATCTTCATTAAAAACTTGGACACAGGACTGGAAGGGATATTAAGATCGCAGATACTAAATTGGGAGGAGCTGTTCACTCCCTCAAAAGCAGAGAGACTCTGCAGAGAGACCCAATCAAATTAGAGGTATGGGAAATCACCAACCATAGGAAATTTAGCAATCAAATGCCAGATTCTGCATCTGGGATGGGGCACCCCTGGATGTATATAGACACTGGGGAATGAAATGCTGGAAAGCAGCACTACAGAAAGGCATTTGGGCGTCCTGGTTGATGGCAATTTGGACATAAGTCAGAAGTGCCGTCACAGCCAGGAGGGCCAGCCAAGTCCTGGGGTGCATGAGGAACAGCATCACCAGCTGGGCAAGGGAGGGGGTTGTCCCACTCTGCTCTGCTCTCCTCAAGTCCTGTGTGCTTTCCCCTTTTTCTTTAAAGTTAGGAAAACAGCACAGACAAATATGTTGGTTTATAGTGTACATGCAAAAAATTACACCCACTAGAACTGACAAGTAAATGGATTATTTAGGGAAAAAATTAATTTTCAAATATCATGATCAAATATACTAAGTTCCTGAAGCCATTTCTCTATGAACATTTCTCAGTTTCCTTATAAAACCTTTCATTCAGTAAAACATGGGATGAATACCATGTAGAGACCTTGGCAAATACATAAGTATTGTATGTCATTTTATGGCATAGGTCTTACTTTCTTCAAATAGGATGTCAGACACAGCGTAGACTGCATGAGCTGAGCTGTCTGCAGCTATGATACAGAAGCAGATTCAGACAGAATATGCACAGTTGAACCAGTATGTATTTCCAATCCAGCAGAATTGTGGCTGAATGCCAAAGAGGCAAATAACATCAAAGCATTTTGCAAGTATAGTGAGGTGACTGATAATGATTTACAACAGTGTTTTTCCCATTATACTCCACAAGCCCAGTCTCTACAAACAGCAGGAACCAGCAAGGCCCAAGAAACACCTCGGATGGTGGTGCCTCCTGTTGGCTATTTTGGACCAGGTTGTGCTAGTGACAGATTACATCAGAGATGTCCTGTTGTGCGTTAATCCCAGAAGGCAACTAAGGACCCCACAGCCACTTGTTCACTCTTCCCAAGAGCAATGGAGAGAGACCTGGAAGGGCAAAAGTGAAAAAACGCATGGACTGAGATAAAGATAGTTTCATAGGAAAAGCAAGAGCCACGCATGCAAACAAAGCAAAATAAGGAATTAATTTATTGCTTCCCATGTCCAGGCAGGTGTTCAGCGATTCCCAGGAAAGAGGAGCTCCAGGAAATACAACCACTACTTGAAAAGACAAGCACCACCATTTCAAACATTCTCCCTTATTTCTGCCAAGTTCTATTGTTGTTTGTCATGTCGTAAAGTATGGAACATCCTTTTTTTCACTTGGGATCAGCTGTCCTTACTTGTCCCCTCCCAAAATCTTGTGCACTCCCAGTCTACTCACCAGTAGGGAGGTATGAGAAACACAAAAGGCCTTGGTTCTGTGCAAGTGCTGCTCAACAATACCTAAAACACCCCCATCTTATCAGTACCGAATTGGTCACAAAGCCAAAGCACAGCACAATACGATCTATTATGAATAAAATTGAAACTAATCTACTAAAACTTAATAAATTAAACGTAACTTATTTAATTAAACTTGACTCTATCCCAGCCCAAACCAGCATATATCCCCAATTTTCAAAGGCGATGCACCCAGAGGGGTTTTCTTGTGGTTTCAAAGAAAGGCAAGATCACTCGCCAACTACAGTTTAAAGTAAAGCAGATTTTTGAGAATTTTATTTACTGCAAATTAATATAAATATTTTAGGATAATATCTGGGTCTTTGGAAACAAAAAAACCCCAAATCCAAAACCAACAGCAAAAGGAAACAAACATTTACACACTTAGAGAAAACACGTTTACCTCCTCCTTCCCTGGCTCAGCTTTGCTCTCATACACAGCTTATCTCCAAGCATCTCTGCTCCCCATTCATAGTGTCAGCCTCCCTTTTTCATCATAGACACCTGTCTTCCACCCCTTGATAGCCACACAGGTTACACTCAGTCCCTTCAGCGAGACAGGGAGCAGTGTGTACAATCAGGACACTGTAGTTTCCTTCTGCTGCTACTTCCTGCTCACTTTTTTCTCATGATTCAGTTCTGCACAGTGTGCATTCCCTTCAGAGTATTGTATGTTCTGGTGTGCTCATCCATGGACCTCAGTCTCTTTGGAGATCTGTCTATTCCAGAAGCTTGGATGATGGACTCAGTCTTGTCTTGCAGTGGGCCTGTTGTCCAGCTGTCTGGAGCCAGCTACGTCCCCCACACTGCAGCCTCCAAACTCCTCCTACAGCAGCCTCACCCCTTCTCAAAACCTTGCCATCTACACCCACTACAGTTATGTATCACAATGCTATGTGGTTTGTCCATTCCTGTTTGCCAGGTTCCCTTAGTCCCAATAGATAGAGGAAAGAGTAATGCTCTTCAACACTTCTGAACCCTATCAGGAACTGGACAGTCCAGAATAATGAGCAATCAGTTACATAATTTCCAAATGTAATAAATATCCATGTACAGATGGAAATTTCACCCAGAAAATACACTGTTCCTGTAGGGAAAGTTCCAACCCATCTGACATAATACTGTATTTTCTCATATCTTTAACCTGTCATAACTGCAATAAAAAACAATTTTCTGTGAAGGTTTTGAGACTTACCTGCACCATTAGTATAATGCTATAAAACTCTGCTTAGTTTTACTATTGACATTATCATAAACAATGTCACGTCTCAGAACATTCAAAATTCAAATCAGGGATTCATAAGAATGTTCTTATAATATGAAGTAATGGAAAAAGTCTTCCAAACAACCCTGATTTTAACAAGCTGAATCTCAGTTATCCAAATCTCTGGACTTTTGAGATTCTACCATCAATGAAAGCCTATTTCTGTAACAACTTTGATGATGATTCTGGGTCATTTAAATATATGTCTAAATTGCTACTGCACTGCTATGCCCTGCATGCATTTTTTATTAAATCTTATTTTTTAGAGGAATGTACTTGTATCATAATACAGGTAAAGGCCAATCAAAGTCTTTAAGGAGAGTGAATACTATTCCCATTCAAAGACACAATACAGTTTCTTGATTCAAAATATTAGAAATGTCCCACTCTGCATTTGCCTTCATGTCTGAATTTTCCAGGAAATCAGAGTATATTTCACAACCTTCCAAAAGAACATTGTGATAAAAAATTTTTGTGTTATTGCCAGAACAAGGTTCCTCTGAGAATAATGTTCATAGTCTGTAGACATTCCTGTCTTATAAGGTCATAAATAAAAAAGTTCTACTTTATACAAATAAGGAAAAACTCAATTTCATTGTTGACTCTGATATTTAAAATACAGGGAAGGACTAGTACTAAAAAATTCTGTTTCTATACTGATCACATTCTCAATCACATGTATTTAAGCCACAATTACATTTAATATGCAGACACAGTTTTAGTTTAATATAAGTACACAGTTTGGCAAGGCTAAAGAAAATAAAACATTTTTCAATAACCAGTGTTTGCTATTGAGAAAGTGATACAAATTACTGTTATGTGGCATTATACAAGTACTCAGATGTATCAACTTGCAAATTAGGAAAAATACAACTGATAAAAAGGACAAAACCCAATAATGACTTCTAATATAGACTTTTGAATTTCAGAGGGAAGGCACAGTACAAGAATAGGCTTGTGGTCATTTTAGGCCTAGAAATAACAGGGCACAGTTCTGCTCTTACCTCACAGCTCTTTTTAGATTACAGGGCAGTTGCAAAAGGCAGAATTTTCAAAACTAACTAGTGAGTTTTGCCTGTTCAATGAGAGCTTCTTGATATTATCAGGCTTCATATTACAGTGATGTCGGAAAACCAAGTCCTGAGAAGAATCTCAGCTACTGAAATACTCCATATCAATCACTTGAGAATACAAACTTCAGATCATTATCATGTGAATAATATTACTTCCCTTTTTCCTGCTTGTCAGCATCATCTTCCTACTCTATAAACTCCTTGGAGAGGAGTTATTTCTTACTGTATATTTTGCACAGTTCTTGACACAGTGGGACCTTGACCTTGTTTAGGTTTTGGCTTTCTTCAATATGACTAATTACAATTAGCAGTTGAAACAATAATAGAAGCACTTTGATGTTCCATTCAAGACAGATAGGCATTTTCATTTAGATTTGTTATGTGTGGTTTGATCAGTTAAAAAGTAATCTACAAAAATCCATCTGGAAGGTAAAATAAATTGGTTCCACATTTCTCCTGTCACATAAAACTGCTGTCATATGAAAAACAGTCCACATTTGTGTTAATTTCGGATTTGGCATAAGGCACCATTGGTTAGTCTTGATGATGGCAGCTGAGAATTTTACACTATGAGATCACTAATTTAAGACATTTGTGAGCTTTGAACCACAGGAAGGTACTCAGAAATTAATGTCATTTTAGGCAGTTCAAATTCTGGATTCCTTTAAAATAACCATTCAAAAATATATTTTTTCATTCAATAATAAACGAAGTCATTGTAGGTGTATATTTTATCATATGTTAAAATGGCAATAAATTCTGCATTAGTCTGAGGAAATATATATACTAACAAGGACTGCCTATGAATCGTGACATCTGCTCTGGCTTTCTCCAAAAATATTTTGTACTAAAAATCTTAAATATTTTTAGACAGAATAAGACAAAATATGCAAATATTAGTCTGTTGACCTATATACACAGTATACCTAACAGACACGGAATTTAATTTTGCCTCGTGGGATTTTTTACCGCTGACTTCAATGAGAACAACTTTGTATTATCATGAAGATATATCATTTTATAAGTTATCTTCATTAACTAATTAGCTTAGTAATAACTTTGACAGAAACATTGTGGAGAGGGAAAAAGTCAGAGGTATATAACTATGAGAAATGTTCATATAGAGAAATGCATTCCATGTTACTCTCTGTACTGTGTCAGTAAAGTGCAGTAACTTGTAAACAGGAGTATCTCAGTCTCCAATGTTATTCCTTTTAAAATGATAACTACACATAAACAAAACAAAACAGTCTTTACTTTCCAGGAACATTTATTGCAAAAAATGAGGCTTTGAAAAATAATCAAATCCCTTAAAGAAGTTTACAAATTTATTTGAAAAAATATATGTGCTAAAGTAAAAGAATATTTTTTCCTATTTCAGAAACAAGTTCAAAATGTTGCTTACAGTAGCCTGTAAAGGAACATGATTCCTAACACATGTTTTCTGTGAGCTACCTCTAATAAAATACTAACATTGCAGCTCATTGCAGCATCTTGTCATCATCCATTACAACATTCATCTCAACGTTTTAAATCCACGTTTCTCAAGCAATCTTCTACAGAGGGTTTTGCTGTGATATCTCATCAAAACCAAAAAAGAAAGCTAAATACATGTTATGGTTTGTCTGTATGACTCCAGCTCAAATAAAATGTCATTGTAGATTGTACAAATCACTATGAACAAATGCAGTCTTCAAGCTGGTGTAAAACATCCCCAGATAAGACTCTAAGACTATCAAATGCAGCTTTGGGACACGCTTTTGTCCCCTTCATCTTTAAGCTCATAGCTCAATCCAATTATCCACAATTTAGACTCTGCCAGCGATTTGTGTACACTTATGTTGCAGAGGAGGAATTTTTTTGTATGACTCAAGTATAAAACTTTAGCTTACAAGCCAAAAACATCTTCAAAAGAAACCCATGAAATGAAACAGTAAAAGCATGAGACAGGACTCTAGGATAAAAAAAAAAAATTGCAGCTCCGCCCCTCTTTCCAATTATATATTAACTATTACCTCAATACCTTCTTTTAAACAAAATCTTCAAAACACAATTTCCTTATTCCATTCTTCAGTTAAAGAAAAAAAGAAAAAATGGATTGTATGTAAACATTTTCTTCCAAATATAATAAGACTGAGGGATATTTGGGGTAGAGCTATATAAATTTCTGAATTTCAATATAGAAACCACTAGGACTTAAAACAAGTCAGCATCTTTCCAGAAGTTAAATACTTGTTTTTGTATTACTTTTTGTCATTATTTCCACATCCAGTGGAGCTAGAAACACAGAGTCAGATCTTTGGTTCTATCCAACTAAAGCCTTCTAGAATATTAATCTAGCCTTTTGGATATAAATATCTTCAGGTTTTCATTAAACTTATTATTACAAGAAATTATTCTGGCATCTGAGGACTAAGTGACCAAGAACCTTTCTCTAGACCTCTATATATTCTAAATGTCCATGCCAAGTGAGAAGGCCAAGTGAGTTTCTGTCTACGAGATTCTGTGTGAGAATTCCTCAAAATACACAAGCCCTAAATATCTGCAGACCACCATTAGAACAAGACTGATTTTTAGCAGTTGGGATGCTTTTGGAATTAATTTCAAGTTCTGACTTGCCACATGCTTTTCGTCACATGATACCGTAAGCATTTTGAAGTCATATTTATTCTAATAATTTATTCAATGGAAAAATATCCTAAGAAATATCAGAGCATTTTCTAATAGCAAATATTCTACTTTTCAGTGTAATGGGTCTGAGGTTGGAATCTCATTTTGAAACAGAAATAATGTACAAGGCTTTATTAATAACATTTAATCTTGCATAGCATTTGAACACACAGGCAGCAAAAGGATGTTTCTACTAAAAAAATCAGATTTGAACTAAAATACTAAGTTATTCAATAAGAAAGCACTTGAGGGGTTAAATGATTTTGTTAGGATCACCTATGCAAAAGAAACAAAATTGATGGACTTCAACAGTAATTTCTTAGGATTCTACTTCAGGAAAAAAATGCAATTCTGTCTAGGAAAAGGGACCAACAAGGATTACAGTGACACACTAACCTCTGGCTGCTATCAGAGTATATCAAAGCTGTTGAAGACATTGCATATTAGAGTATACAAGTTTACAGTATATCAAGTGACCTTAACCTGGCACTGGGCACCAAAAGAAGGACACCATATGGAAAATTGTTTAAATCACAATTCACAGGGATAAAATCCCAGCACACGTCACATGCCGCCTGAATGTCTTCTGTTCCATTGATCTATTTATATGGGGTAACATGACCGTTTCTATTTTAATCAGTTTGAGAATTTAACTTTTAACAATACATGACAAAACCACAGTGTTTTAGAGCAAAAATTAGGAGTCATACTTATTTAAGTAAAAGTAATTGTGTTCATTGTAACATCTAGTAAAATAATAGGGTATACTCATCCCTTATATTACATATCCCATTCCAGAATTAAAGAACTCACAATCCTAAATCCTAAAAACCTAGCAAGCAAACGTAATACATGCGAGGCCTTCAGGCCCAAGATAAAACGTAGCAACTAAACACTCAACTGAAATATTCCTATTGTTCTCCGCACTGAGTGCCTCCCATCAACTTGTTATACTTTTACCATCTCTGAGTTACCACTGTGAAATGATTTCATGACTTACCAAGTCATGGTCATGCATGTTTGCCAGCTTTCAGATATGTAGCACAAATGGTAATTATAACCATTGCAAATGATACATCTTCCCAGTGCTTCAGATTCAGTGAGTTAACCTTAAATGCAAGACAGATTTAAAGATGAACAATTTACTTAGATAAAGGAAAACAGAAAATATAATTAATCATTTGCCTATCCTTCAACCCTAGTTTACAAAACCATGGTGCAACTTTATTGAGCTCAAAATTGAAGGGTGACAAGGTTAATGCATAGCTTTAGACCTCATGGTTTCATTAGCAAACACATTACAGACTGCAAAGCTGAACTGACAGTAATGCTAGGCCCAAACAAAGTAAATAATTATTGGCTTGGCAAATGAGGAAGCACTTGCAGAGTTTGTTTACATTTAGGTTTTGGAAAATTCATGTTGGCAACAAGTCAAATACAGTTTGACTAGTAACTGTGACAATTGCTCGCAGATGCAGCTGGAAGAACAACAAAAGAATGGATTTATGGTTCTTTTCTCCCCTGCATTTTTCCCCTTTGTTGCCTTTTTTCTTGGGCTGTTTCTTCTTTCTCTTTTTCTCTCTCTCTTTTTTTTTTTTTTTTCTTTTTTTTCATACCGTTTTGGATCAATAACAAACTTGTAGCCACAAAGATAAGTGGGTTTTCATGGCAGATGGGCCTTGGAATGTATAAAAATCTCATGTTGTATTTTGTCTTTTGGCCATATATTGGAAAAGACACAGCTGTGCTCAAGCTGTACTCATAAAAGCCTTGCTCCCTGACAAAACATATGGGTGCCTTCAATTCTTGTAGGTCTGCACTGGATTTTCAGGAGAAATACATCCCTTCGGTGCTGGTGCACTGTTAACAAACTTTATCAGATACCAAGGGTATGGAATTATGCCTCACCTCAATTCCTTTTATGCAATTCACTGTTTGGTTACAGAGAAGAACATATTGCTGAAATGCAACTAATAAGGCAACCTATGAAAATTAAAATAATTCAATATTTTGTGGCTGATGTAGAAAAATTGTGAAACTGCAGTTTGCTTTCCAATATTTTATACAGAATGCAACTATTCTAAATATTTAATATTTTCAACATCATCACAAGATAAAGGATCAGTAAGAATGAAACATTAAAAAAGAAAGTTAACATAGAATCAGACGATTGTAAGATATAGTCAACAAATTATACACAGGAGAGGTTCATTCATTTAAACTCAAGAAAAGTTTGCAGCAGAAAATAGCAGTAATTGCTATAGTTCACTTTCAGTCACAGTGAGCTGAAAGAGTTTGGTCAATTCTTGTCAGATCAGCTCATTTAGTTAAGTGTACTTCACATAGGAAAATTAAGATTCCTAGTCTGATCAACAGAAACCTATTTTATCTTCCCCAGCTTAGTGAACTACCAAACTGAAGTCTCATTAACACATACTTCTGAACACTAGTAACACAACCAAAATATTTTGAAATTAACCATACAAACTAGAAAAAGGAACTTTAGTGATCATTTGTGTAACGTAGCTATTTTCCAGTTGTTTATAATGCATTGTTTATATTATGCTAATGTCACTACATTTTTATTAGTCTGAAAAGAATTAGAATACAAACTGTGATAAATTACAGTTTTGCATTTCACAGAGCAACTATAAAGTAACATAATAATTTTAAATGCTCATTGTATTTGTCTTGGGAAAACAGAATGAGCAGGAGCACTCCTCACTGAAGAACGATCAGACCAGGATATACCAGGCATAAATACTCCTTCAAGACCTTGGGTAGATGACAATGTTTTCTGAGTTTACTAACATTCACTGATTAAGGATTAAAAAGGGCCATATGTGCTGTCTTTGCAAACTATAGATGCATTGACACAGCAATCTTGCATAAGAGATTGTTCTATGCTGAAGATACAGAGGTATTTTTGCTTAACTGATCTTTATTCTCTGTGCAGGACAGATTGTGTAGGAGCAGAGACAAAACACCTGTTGAAAGCTGCAACAGATAAGTATTCTCAATTGAAATAAATTAAGCTATTCAGTAAAATTTAGCATTTTTAATTTAGATCATCACCACTAAGTTTTCTGGTCAAATGTTGGAATAAAGTGAGATAAAAAACGTTTAGAAAGATTAAAGTTCTCAATAGATGCAGAAAAAAAGAACATTTGTAAATACAAATCTAACCAGGGAAAAATCCATAACAAAAAAACCAGTGTGAAAATGGCATGGTAGAAAGTGTCCAGTGGGTGTATAAACAGAGAAGGATATTGATTAAGGTGTATTCTAATCAATACACAGAGACTTCAATGCTGTAAATGCAGTGGCTTTGATGATCTAAAGAGAACATTGTTCCACTGAGTGCAAAGGCTAGATACCTATGCTCTAACATCTGCACAGATGTGATACTGTCTCATTATTATGGGGAATCAGATTCTTACATAAAATGCCAAAAGTTCTAAGCATTAAGGAGGTAGGCAACACTGGCAGAAATGTGTTATTTGCTTGATTTTACCACAATCATTTGAATAAACTTTATAATGACACTTTAGCTACAAGGCATTTATCGCCTTGATAGTAAGAGTCCTCTAAATTTATCTCTGCTAATATTAGTGAAGAGTAGAGAATACTGGAAAACTACATAGAAGTCTGACTTCTTTTGCACCATCATTTCTTTAGACCATCATTACACTCCATGCATTTTATAAAAAGTACTTGGTTTGCCTTACCTTTTGTTTTTGACCAAAACCTTGGTTTTACCTTACCCACCAATATTTTTTGGACGTCTGATGGTTTGCCTTACTACGAGCACTTTATTGAGAAACAAAGCTCCTCCAATGTTCTGCTGATGCCCAACAGAAGATCTGTGCATAGAATAAGTGACTCTGACTCAGTGAGTGACACCTGGATTGGCTTTACTTTTGCCCTTCCTTGACATAGGGAATGAGTATGAAATAACACCTTCTAAATCTGCACATTTCTTAAACAACATGCCTGCCACAAGCTATATTGCCTTTGATAGTCTGCAACTGCCTCTCCAGGTTTGATGGCAGAGTCAGCATTTGGCAGAAAAGTGATACCAGTTTTCACAACCAGTGTCAATGTTCACGAATTTGCAGCTGCCCTATTCTCTCTGAACCAAAATTTGTTTGGTCTCAGTCATTACCATCTGCTACTGCTATCTCCTAACTAAACCAGAGGACTCATTTCCCAAATTAAGTAATTATCATCTACAATACTACAGATCTGAGTTGGTACACCCCAAGACCATTTTAATCTTCCAAAGATCTGTTTAAAAGGTTTTGTAGCTTATTCTTTTACACTGATTATTTTCAGGAAGACGAAAATTGAAATGTCTTGGTAGAAACAAAAGCCATAGAGCTCTATCTGCTCTCTATATAATCTGAACAGAGTTTAAAATTGTCATCAACATCATTTCATGCTGTGCAGACATCATTGGTTGAATTCAGTGGTAACTACAGATGCTCAACATCTCTTACTATCAGGCAGATAAAAATACATCTTCTGAACAAGCTGTGCACACAAATACATATATCTAATAGTAATAAAAGATTACCTCAATAATATGTAATGCATTACACTAATCCCTTCATGTACTACTCCCTTCCTGTGATAAATCTCAGCAAACATTAATAAGCAACTTTGGGTATGCATCACAACATAGTTTTTCATTTTTAGAACAGGTGTTAGCTTCTTTTCCCAAATTGAAAAATACTCACAAAAGTAGAGTAAATCTGAGATGTTTATGTGTTCATCAGCCATTGATAGCTGCAACCACACGAGAAACAGTTTTCCAGGACTGGCATCTGATTTTGTAGACTTACCTTGAGAAGTCAGATAAATATCTTGTGTCAGAAGATCCAAATTCGAGTTGCAAGCTCAAACAGCAAAACATAATTGAGAATGACTAAAAGCACTATCTCTGTCTTTGTTAATATAATGCATCAGTCCAGTAAAATAAAATACTAAAAACACTCATTGTCATGGCACTGATAGATTTCACATTTACTCTAGGATTACACTAAGAGTTATCACCAAAGTCCAAGCTGAACATGCCCTGAATAATCTGGAATGTCTGGCTGTTAGAAATTTTTACATGCCAGAAGGTTTTCTTAACTAGAATAAACAAAATAATTTAGGATGGTAAGAGATTGTTAATTGTTTTAATACATCAGGATGATCCTAGAGTTATTCTGCCTAACACTCTGGAGCTGACTATATGTAAAGCATTGAGGTTTTGAGTAAAGCCCACTGATCTAAGGGAAGTGCAGTGGAAATGAATGCTTTGCTCAGGGGAAAAGAGCATGACATTTGATCCCACTTCTCCATTTCGAGGGCTTCACAAGGAACATTTCCAAAAAAAACAAAGTTCCAAGAGTACTTTTTGTGCCTTGGTGAAACCTTAGCGGGGTTAACTAATCTGATATTAATTTCATTTTAAGATGAGTGGAAATGAAAATAATCTTCAAGTATACAAAGTATCCATGTATGTAGTACTTCTTGGAGACAGAATAAAAAGTGCTGTTGCCTGTAGGTATCTGGTAGATCGGTTGGTTGCTTTAAAGATTTTTTAATGGCCTTAAGAAAATAAGTCTAAGCTTAATCAAATTTAGCACAGACAACTTTTTAAGAAACAGAATGCATGAATTAAAAATAAGGCTTGAAAATTCTATAGAGTTGCAGCTAACTACCAAAACCACAGAAGGCCCAGAAAGTTAAGCAAATAATTAGGATTTAGATTGCTGAATTTTAAAGCACTGAAATTTAAGTCTGCAGCATACAACACTACCAGTCAAAGCAGGAAAAAACCTGCCAAAGAAAGCAAACTATTCAATTTGTCCTTTCTTTTAACTTAAAATCTAGTTTAATGTGTCTCTATAACAGGATCGCATCTCTGAACATTCATAGTACTCATCAGGATTTTGAAGTCTAATCTGAATTTTCAGATATTCATTTGTATATTTATATAATATAAAAACTCACACAATATGAAATAAAAATACTAATTTCTTTTCCAAATATATTTATTTTTCAAAGTCGAAAACATAGGAACAGTTTTGTTTCTTCTTGCTAGGGAAAAATACCAAATGGAATAAGTTCAAATAGCTATTTTATACCAAAATACAGATGAAAAATATCCTGACACATACAAAATTAAATCAGTTCACTGCTATCAAGATCCACTTTTGCTGTGAGTCTTGGCTATCTTCACTGACTAAGTCAATAAACTTGCTTTAATATCATCACCACTCTCTCTTCTGTGGCCTTCTGTTTTCCTGTTGCTTCTGCGTTTTTCTGTGAAGGATTAGATGAAAATATCTTTGAGACAGGGACCTCACAGAGCTTCTGAATACAATAAGATGCCTTGCCCAAACTGGCGGAAGTGTGAAATAATAAACAAGCCAGCCAACCAGCCCTCGTACTTCATCATCTCGCAGTGGCTTACAATATTTGAATGTATTGTTCCATCTCATAAAATCTGGCCATAATACAGGACTTTGGGGAATCAGGAAATAATGAAATTTCTGACACTGTTGGCTCTTCTCTGCATTATACCAGGGCTGAGTCTGATGTGGCTAATGGACACAGATACCATGACTGCTTTGTTTCCTCAAATAAAATCAGAAAACGCAGGTCAAAGATGATATTTCTCACAGATGTCTGTGATCTTACCTCTTACCCTTCAGCAGACTAAAGGCCTACCTAGCCAGCCAACAAGAATTTTACATTCTCTTAGTTTTCTTGTCAGAATAGGAAAAAAGCAAACAAAGCAGAAATCCTGATGACTAGGACATTTTAATTAATAGCTAAGAGGTAGGAAGGAATAATATTGGTCATGGGTTTAGAGTACCTGTAGCATGGTCCCATGTTGCTGGTCATTTGATTGGTACAAACCCATGGAAAAATCATGAGTTACAAATTGGTGGACAGACTTTATTATTTCAGCTGTTAACTTGTTTTGTTTACGTATCCCCGGGCAGAGATTTGGTAGATGCCCTATCCCCGGAACTGTTCAAAGTCAGATTAGACAAGGTTCTGAGCAACTTGACCTAGTTGAAGACATCCCTTCTTGCCTATGTTTAAAGGTCCCCTCCAGTCCAAACTATTATATGATTCTATGATTCTACAAAAATGAGGCCAAAAAGCATACCTGTGGCAAATTATACAGGAAATTATATAGGAAATATACACACTGGAAGGGCTGTGGGTAGAATAGTGATAATCCATGAACAGTGTCTTTAGTGATGTCTTTCTAAGTTATGAAAGCCGTAGGCTTTCCCTCATATAACTAAATGTTGCTCAAGAACTCTGGCAAATCTATAGTAGTTAGGGATAACACTCTTTCAACTGGAAAAAAAAAAAAAAAAGGAAAGTAGGAAATAATAACAAAATCTCCACTCAATTAGTCTTTCTCCCTCTCTCTCAAGTTATGCCTCAATGATTTTTCTTTATTTCTTTCTTAGTAAGCTCCTCTTTCTTCCTTAAAGCAGTAACAAATCACAACATTTACTGGTTGTTTTCCTCACATTGAGGAGTTTCTAAGCATACTTTTAAATGGGATATTTTTAAAGAATTGTATCCTCATAATCTTGTTCTTTTCTAACCATGCTGGAGGCATCAGTGGAGTAAATTGTTTCTTAAGAGCCCAGTTTGGGTTCTACCAGACAACAGAGAAAACTATATTTCAGCTAGACCACATTTCCTTTTTCCTTTGTAGTCCCGCTGGGCTGCTTAGAGACACTGGCCCTTTATCCTCACTCTCTGTATCCTGAAAGGCCAAAATACAGATATATAAATGACACCCACTCTGACTTCCAAATGAGCAAATTTATCTAATAGAAAGGTCTGCAAATATAGCATTAAAGAATGAAGAGCACCTAATGTCTAAATAAACAATAGATTTCACATTATATAATCATGTAATTGTGCAGGGACGAATCAAAATACAAATACAGCAAAGCTAGAAAACCATGAAGAAAAATACATTATCAAAAGCTTTCCATTCCAGCCCCCTCCACCTCCCCTGAGATTTTTAAATAAAGCAAATTTATGACCCAAAGCTTTTCCATAGTATTTTAATGCTTCTTGTATTGGACACCAGATCTTAGTTTGCATTTCAGCATTTCTGGCCCATATTTCAGTTTTAACATAACAACACGTACAATTTTCCATAGTACTGATAGCCTGAAATTTTTTACACAGTTTACAGTATTTTGCATATTTTACGTATACAACTATGTAAGTCTGATTTTCACAATCTTGTAATTTGTATTTTAAATTGTTGGAAGCACATAATTTAAATGTTTATATGTAATTCTACATTACATACAGATTCTGTGTACCTCTGGATTTCATCAGTGGACATGCTGAGACTAGCCATTTTTTATGAAAACTTTCACCTTGCATAATATTAGGAGGCCTAAACGACACATCAAGAACTAGACTGTACTTGCTTGCTATCACTTTCTTTATATAAAGACAAGAATTAGAATGTCTTCTTAAAGGCATTCACCTAGATGACCACATTTTGCCAAAATCACTAGATTTTTCTCAGTTCTATAAATAAAGAATTGCAAATAATCTTACTGCAAATTTTAAGCACACTGCTATCAACTGTTTTGAAGATGAGAAGCCAAAATCTCAGCCTTAATTATTCCCACTTATCCATTTTGATGGGTCACTTCTACAGAAAAATCTACATATTTCCCAATAAAGGCACCCAAAGCCATGTCACAATATGATACACTACTAGTCATATTTGGATTTAAGATTAGACATAGCCAGCAAAATAATACCATGTAACAATACCACACACTGAGTTATGTTTATGGTCAGCTACGATCTGTTCCTAAGGAAGAGAACCAGTTGTAGACTCTTCTTTCTTAATATGCTGAGCTATGAAATTTCAGCCAGACAGGATCAAAGTACAGCTTTGCTCTGAAGGTACAAAGCAGCCTTTTACAGAACACTGGTATTATTCACTTTCTTAAAATACAACATGAACAATCTAGCAAGCTTCTAATCTGTTTACTGGACTCCAGATGCAGAGGATTTATTTAACATTTATCTTTAAGCTGACCTGCCTTATAATGACTCAACATATTGCAGGAAATGAAAAAATCATATTCTTCCGCTTTTTCCTGTGAAAATAGAAATTAATGTTCAAAGATCCTACTTTTCTCTACTTGTTAGATGTAAATATGTCAGAGATACATTAAAATGGCATTCAATATAGACTACTATTTTAAAAACAAACTTGTCATTCTTCTCCTGCTGAATTGCTCATAAATTCAAGTATGAATAAAGATATCAGATTACATTAAATGCATTTTGGTATCTGTAACTTTCTGCAATGAATTAAAACTGGCTGATCATGTCTCAAGTGCATTTCATTTTCCATTGATTCATGTACTGCAATATAACCTTCAAAATTCCCCTATGCCAACAAACTCATTCAGATATGCTGAGTGCAGGAGCAGATTAAAGTGGGTATAAGATTGAAAACTGCATCAAGATGTCAGAGAATGAAGCAGAGATATAATGAAAGTGTAAACAAAACCTGTAAATGTACAAATTACCGTTCATGTAAGCCACTACTGAATTCAGCAGAGAGTTTTGGTGTAAGAAGAAGACATATTAAACCGGAACAAACTGAGACTGTTTCATTCTGTTCCATTTAAGGATTTTCTCTTAAGGACTCAGTACTGAAAAATTATTTACTCTCCCGTTCTCTGAAAATAAACTTTATCCCAAAGTAAAATTTAAAGCTAAAATGTTTTAAAGGTAGAACTAAGGAAATATTACGTCTTTGTCACCTGATAGTTTTTGAAGTTACTTTCAAAAATAACCTTTCTTACTTCTATATGAGTTTTTTGGTGCTGAGTTGTGAAATCCAATCCATCCTTTAAAGGCTCTTTAAGTTAGCAAAAGTGCATTATTACTGAATTAGTATCTTCTGTTTTTCGGTGGTAACTATGGTTATGGATTAATGCTTTCAACAGAAGTTAAAAGAGAAAATGAGTCGTTAACGATACCAAACAGAAGCCTTGTGTGTTTAGTGAAGCCTGATATAAGCCCCAGGTTTCAGTTAGCAAGGAGAGTTTACACGATATCTTAGTTTTCCACAATGAAAATATCCACAAAAATGTTTTCTTGCATAACTTCTATCTCCAAGATTCTATCAGCAGAAGTTACTTATGACACTAAACAATAAAATGACATGAAAGTGGGTAGGGACGGGGAAGAGAAGGAAAAAAGAGAAAAAAGACACATCTGGCAGCAAGGAAAATAAAACTCAGTTTTTGTAATTCAGTATCTCTGTTTATGGACCTTTTGTTGTCATCCGTCTCATTTCCCATGGACTTCTCCCCAAAGATTGCACTCATCTAACACACCCAGACAGCAACACTTACACACCTAGTAAAGGATATGTTTAAAGAACAGGTTGCTCTTAATCTGTGCATTCGCTGTAAATGGTGATAAAATACCTTTGCCTTGTAGCTGTGTGGATCCTTTGATTTTGAACTAGATTTGTTTCACATGCATGTAGATGATTTGCAAGTGGGAGACTTGGTATTCAAAGCAATGCATCTGCACCAACTACTGTGTCAGGGCAACCCCATGCATTTGAGCAGTTTCATGCCACTGTATTTCTGTATTGGTATGGTAATATGTTGAGTCAAATCCACCATGAAAGGCACAGGATCAAAGGAGGAAATACTTGTACCACTCACCCAAGTGCCTGCCCTTTATATAGCTTACCTCTTGCACCAAGTAAATTAGCGATGATAAATAGTTGGAGCGCAGTTTCAGTCAAAGTAACATGCTATGAAAACATCTTGCATTCAGTGGCTAATCCAGACTTCTCCCTTCTCTGCCAGACCACAAACCTTTCATCATAAACTTCTCCATTCATCTTACACTGGCATGAAGAGGCGACCCATATTGGATACATCTACAGATGTTTTATTAGTAGCACATGTTTTGGATGCTGGAGTTATATGAGAGCTGAGTGATCCAGCTGCAGGTGTTTACCAAATAGGAAATAACTGGAAATACCATGGAAGCACTCTTGGAATGAAGCAGTTCAATATTAATTTAATTTACTCAGTGTTTATGTTAGGTGATTTAAATCTAAATCTGCTGCTCTTCTGAGTTTATTCTTATTCCCAAGACACACATTTCCCTAGACATGGCTACGTCAGTGCCCAGTCCACCCCTCCTGAACCATCACTGTAAGTAAGGAAATGCCAGCTCCACACGGAAGGGGTGCTGACATGGGGAGTCCTAAGAGCCCCAGGGGAGGCCAGGCAGGGACACTCCTGGCTGTGCATGCCCTCAGATCCATGGCAGATGTTGTGTAAAAGTTTAGATGATTCTATATTTAGATTTATGTAAGTAATATCCGTTTCCTGGTGTGTTTTTTTCTTATAAATGGTCTCTACATGCTACACAGAAAGATAAAATCGGGTGAGGTGGTGTGGGGGAGAGGGGAGTGAAGAGAAGTGTTTTAATGCCAGTAACATCTTACTGAGTTACAGTTGTTTCTGTTTCAAAACCCCAAGTGATAGAAAGGGTTTGCCAAGTGAATTGTCATGTAAATAGTAAAGAGAAGTATTCATTTCCTCTTATCACTCATACCTGTAATAGCTTTATCCTTTCTCCATGTATCTTTCGTCTTCTAAAACACAGCTGTTATCCTGAAAGAAGAATAAAACCGAACCTTTGTAAATTTATTAACAAAAAACCATGAATAAATATCACATCTCTTCTGCAATGGATACTTTAATTTAAGAAAGACCATGATAATTTCTTTAATAGCTGGAACTTGAGGTGACCACATGGGATATAACAAAGAATCAAATACCATACTCAGACTCATGGCCATGTTCAGATACAGCACAGGAAAACTCACAGAAAAGCGATCAAAGGATGAATGACAGCACTTCTTTTACTTTACACTTTTACACTTGAAAATCAGGCTATTTGCAATGACGAAAGGTTTTTGGCCCTTAATGGTTAGCAAAAAGGAAAGCATTTTTTTAATATGCTCATAATGGAGGGTTTATGTTTTCATTCACTAGCAACATAGTTAAAAACCCAGTTAATTTTAGTCACACTGTAAGTTCAAGGAACACATACTAAGAAAAATATGCAATTTAAAATTAGACTTACTCTTATTAGAAGGTGCATCCTGTTAGCTGTCAAGACATGTAAAAATGTGATAAAACATAGATCAGTGCAGGGAGATATGTCAGGAGTTTAACAAAAACAATTTTCCGAAGGTTAAGAAGTGCTTAAACTGCTGTTATTAATAATAGCTTCTGATTATTTTATGAACACATAATAAGCATCTGTACTATGATTCCAAAGATATTGGTGGAACTGCACACCGTACTTGAAACATGGATATATCAATTACACTATGTTAATGATATTTGGGGTTTATTGGCATTAAGATAATTTACAACACTCTATTTACCTTTTTTACACCATGCATTGAGCTGATGTGAGCTAAGAAACAACTCCAGAACATCTAGAGGGACCTCAGGTATTTTATATTCTACCACTTTTATCCATAATTAGTTTATATATTTTTATGTAAACTGTTTTTCACACAATTATTCTGAAATTCTTCTGCAACTCTTTGAAGATTTATCAAGAATTGTCTGGCTTGCTTAATTTGATATCCATTTATCTCTTAGCTTACTTTTTCTCAGTTATATGCAAAAAAAATTAAATACAGCAGAGCTTGGGAAATCTTTTTGTTTTGAGCTGCTAATGAATTCCTAGTCTCTGCTTCCTAACTTTACTATGTTTTCAATCTGGAAAATGACCTTCCTTCTCATGACAACTTATTTTCTGAAAAAATGTGTAGCGAGAGATTTTATCTGAAGGTGTTTTTTTGAAAACAAAAGAAAACTTTAACAGTCTTACTATTCTTAACTGCTTTCTTCTTGCTTCCTCAAACATTTAATGATAACTTAAGGTGTGGCACCTCTTTAGAAAAACAATGTGGGCTTTTTACTGGCACATTTTTGTTAATGTATTTTAATCCTTTACTAGTTATACTCTCTGTGGTTTACCTATGACCAAAGATTTCACCACATATGTGGTGACCAAGAGTTCACCACATCATCTTGTAATGCTGTGTAAGATCATTTGCCATCTTCTATTTCTCTCCTAAGGTACATTGTTTCTGTGAGACAAGGAAAAACATCAAATTTCATCACATTGCAACTTTAACCTAACAACACCTAATGGTTTTGAGATTCAAAAGAAGTCTTCAGTTCACATTATTCTCTAGGCAGAAAAATATTTATCTGTTCAGCAAGGTAGTTACACATTGTTCTTGAGGACACGGCCCATACATATTGTCAGAAATACAGAACATTATCTACCATAACTATTTTGTAAATCTCAGTACACATGCCATTCAAGACTGAATAAAGTATGTTTAATATAAATGTAAAGACACTCTATATCTATTTCAGGTGGACTTCTGTTGTCTATATTTTCATGTGACAGATTAAAAACTATTTCCAAAGTATCAATATTTTTGGTTGATGAACATGATGTAACGTTTTATTCATAAAAAAAGAGGGCTAATTTCAGACGTGATATTTCTTATACTAATTGTGAGCTATAATGTGTTACACAAGTGTGTTCACACAGGTCAATTTCATGTGTCTAATGTGTAGCAAATGTACACAGCAGATTAGTGCACTCTAGTAGCCTCATGTTAGACAAACAATCTCAGATAAAATGCAGAAGCTATGAGTTTCTACTTTCTAAAATCCAAATATGTGTCAAACCAGTCCTTTTTTTCATGACCAATAAAACTCTTGACTTTGTTCTTCTGTATGACTGTCTTTTCGTTTTATGGTCTTCATTTTGTTGTTTCTAATAAATCAAAGAAGAGACTGACTCATCATGGAAAAATGTGTAAAAATAGGACAAAGAAAGAGATAAATCCAGGAGATATGGACGAAGGAAAGAAAATTGATTTATTTGCAGAAAGTTTTCTGTGGAGTAAGCCTGGAAATAAGAATGTGTTGTGAAATGTGGAGGGCATTAAATCATGTCTAAACCTAAGCTAAAACATCCAGTACACTGAACTGCTTTAAGTGAATCACAAAAATTGTAGATGAAACTAGAGTGCTAAAAAATATAGGCAAAATTAATGTGTGAAGACCAAATGTATGGCAACTGCACTAGAGTAGGAATGGTACTCCTTCAAACTCTTTCGTCTTTAATTACTCCCAAAGTTCTACAATTGAGTCATATAGCTTGAAAAAATGCTGACATCCTGCAAATGTCTACTGAAGACTGTACGTTGAATCCAAGGAAAATGTGTACTGTGCCAGAGGTCATTTAACAAAATTTGATAAAGTCAATATTTGAGGGAAAAATTACTCTAAAACCTTCCTGTCTAGGATGGATGGATGGATGGATAGATAGACAGATAGATAGATAGATAGACAGACAGATAGACAGATAGTTGGAACAGATTCCAGTGCTTTGCTTTCCTTTTGATATCCTTTTTGTACTGAAATAAGAAAACTATTTCTCTTTTTTCTTTCTTTACTTTTTCTGGTCAATGGAAACTTGTTTGCAAAGGCATGAAACAGTGACTTTCATCAGTCATGTAGTATACAATGTTCAGAGTTCAGTGTCTAATTACTTTTTCTTTTAAGCGCATCACCCTAACATATCTGGTTTTCTCTTTGGCACAAAATCATGTCCTGTACAAATTTACAAGCTGTGAGGGGAAAATTTCACTGTGCTTGACAGTATTCTACTCGAGGCTTTCACTACAATAAGATATTCTAGGTTAAACTCAGTAAAAATTTAAGTTGCATGTGCAGTCAGTTGGCTATGTACTATTAAATTCATAATGGTTATATGCAAATGGAATTTTCTTCATATATAACCAGTTAATTTCTCATACAAATGTTTTATTTTTCTTCACAAGAAAGATGTTTTCTGCACACACAGAAAGAATTTCTCTTGTATTAAGTATTGTGACCAGAATACTTAAATACTGGGAAAACAAAATCTCTGAGGTTTTTTACCACACAGTTTAAAATTCAGAAATAAGAACATTATAATGTGAGCATCAATGAAATTATATGGGCTAGATAAAGCTGTTGTGAAATAAAGTAAAGGATAATCCTTCACAGGAAGAAATCCACTTCATGTGAAGAAAATTTTTCTTGCAGCTGCTTTTGCACATTGACTGCATATACACTCCTTACGATGAGAAGGTCAGTACTACTGTAAATTTTTTTTGTGCGTGAAATAGGCATGAAGAATAGTTAATTTAAAAATAAAAAATTCTTAAGATATGATAAAAATTAATACCGACCTTTTATCCATCAACACTAGGCTTTCTTTTTCTGCTACATCTTTCACATTTACATTTTTTGCATTCCAAAGTATTTCATTTATACACTCAGACACAAACATTACAGCTAATTACATTTGTATATTTTATATAATATTGAAGCAAACAGTAGCAACAAAAGCAATACTGTAATATGAGGGAAAATATTTATTTTTCAGTTTAGAGTACCTTTTAGCTGGCGGTGAGGGCAGTTAGGATAGCTGTTGCACCTAAAATAACTACCTCTGTTGAAGGCATCTACATATGCCTTTGGTCAAACACCCAGCCTTCTGGTGCCTGCCAGTTCTTAGGGAGAGGTCTGCAGTGGGCTTGGCTGGGCTGTCAGCCCTAATTTGGAGAAATCACTTTTGAGGGTATGTAACCCTACATAATAGAGACCTAGACTGGGCAATTGTTTCGAAAAAAAGTCAAAAGTGGAATTCTATCTAACTCACATTGAAAATAAATGAAATAAATCAGTGTCATCCACGATAAAGATGAAATAGTACCACAGTAAAATAGCAATGAATTTAACAATTCAAATCTCAAATGGAAAATCATTCTTTCAGTGTGTCATTCTACCCTTTCAGCCTCTTTGGACGACGGGACAAAGTCCATTACTGTTCAATCTGAATTTATACAGTCTATGAATAGAATAAACCTAGAAGGCAATACTTGCATAAATTAATTCAATTTCTTTGCTATCACCATGACTAACAGAAAATATTTATAAATATAGGTACTTCTGTACTATGTTGTACTTGGAAAACTGTCAGGAGATTATGTTGACTCTGATTCATGACTTTCGATATTGTTCTGTGCAGTAGAGAAGTTTGGATTTACTTCCCTGAACATCCAAGATTCAGAAAATGGCTGCAGAAAAAGCTAAGAAATTTTTTTTCATAAATTTTTTTTTGCTAAGAAAAATTCCAGGTTGTTTTTGCATTTTCTGTCAAAAGCCTAACTCATAGCATGTCTGGTTTTGAATAAAGAATGTTAAGTATATTAGCCCAGGAGATAAAATCCTTTGTTCATCTCTACAAAGGTACAACTTTATCTCCTTGCTCTCCCTCTTTCCTGCCTTGTGGAAATGAGTCTCAGCTTTGTAACAATGGAGTGATAGATTAGTCCCATAGGTGGTTTTTGGCGCTTTTTTTGTTTTCCATTCCCCTGTTCTTGTTTTAGTTCAAGCCACTTCTAGTGGTATAATGCAGTTGATACAGAGCCAGTGTGACCAATACAGAGCTCTTAGTTTAGTCACTTAACCAGTGAGAAGATTAAAAAATGGAAAGCATATTCCTCCCATATTAAATGTGTATCCAAAAGCAACACGTAATTCCAATAGCCTCAAAAGACTTTTCCACTCTGTCTAAATTACCTGTACGTGATACAAAAGAAACTTTTTATTATCATTTTAATGCTGCTCCAGATATCTCCGTTCCAACTATATCTAAGTTTAAATGGAGAAATGACCTAGGCAATGACTTCAGACTCAGTAACTTAGGAAAAAACTCATTCAGTGCTAGATATTAATTCATGGTCATGGAAGATAGCAGAAGTGATTCAGAGTGGAAGCCTCAGATGAGTTAATTTGCATTTAAAAAATCCAAATTGAGCAAATTTTGCAGTTAAGGCAAAATATACTGTTTCTAGAGAGACTTTGATTAAGGACACATGATGCATGGGAGCCAAAATGAAATGCCAAGGGTCAAGAAAAAGGTGCAACTTTAAAATAATTCAGCTCTTTCTCAGAAATCAGACCTCTTTATCCTAAACATGTGCAGAAAACCTGTGGACCTAACTATGTGTATATGTGGTTTGAAATTTCCAAGCTTTTTTGTTGTTGTTTTTTTTTGGGTTTTATGGGTTGTTTTGGATTTTTTTTTTTTGTTTTTTTTTTTAATTTTGTTTTGGTTTTGTTTTGGTTTTGGTTGGGTTTTTTTGTTGGTTTTTTGTTTGTTTTTGCTTGTGGGGTTTTTTTGCTTGTTTGTTTTTTGTTAAAAATATTACTTTAAAGAAAGACAAGCTCTACTTCTGAAAACTGATCCTGGCCTATTATGAGAGGACCCTGAAAGGGTTGGACTTTTGGGCTTTTTTATAATACTGACCTAAATATTACCCATGCTGCATTAAGACATATTGTAGTGCCTAGCTTTAGTTCAGCAAGAATTATTCTAGAAACATTGCTTGATATTAGCTACAAAAACTTAGTCTTTGTAGAATTTGAACTGCTGATAACTTGCCATACCTTCTTAGAATAGGTTATTTTTACAAATTTGGCATTAAGACATTTCCAAATGATACCATAAATTAATAGTTGTCAAAGATTTGCCAAAGATTTTGGAAAAAACATCAATAGATGTATTTATTAGCCTTGGTCTTATTAGACCATTTATAAGTCTTAAAACACTCACCATACTGTGACAGTGTAGAGGCCTTTTTACGTCTTCAGATTTGCTGTATAAAACTGAAACCACACTTTTAGAGTATCTATGGAGCATGTGTAAAAACGACTTAAATTAAATTGCACAAGCTCTCGCCAGTGACAGACCCAGGATATGCAAAGGGGCAGATAGTCACTTTATGTCATCTCCACTGAGTTTCACAACCTCTACAAATTAGTCATACACCTGTACCATTTAACAAGTGATGATGAAACAAAAGACATAGAGAGTTAGTAGACAGGCCATGCATTTGTCACGTGTTAATGCAAACAGTAACAAGGTATGCAAAGTGTGAATCCAGGTATATGTAAAATTTTCTAGTTTTCTGGATTTTTTGTTAGTTCAAATCAGATCAGGAGAGATAATCCTGTGACTAAAAAGCAGCACAGTGTGACAAAAGAGGTTGGCTAGAACCAAGATAGTTCCATTTCCAGGTCCCACTGATTTTCTACAGACTCAGTCTTCTTGGTTCTCACTACTGGTAAAGTCCAGAAGTCAAAGTAGCAAATCCTGTCTTTGTCAGTTCTGATTCTATGAAAAGCGAAGAACTAATTGGCAAAACTTCTGCAATAGTGACTACACACAAAATTCTGTTTGTGTAAAAGAATACCTATATGCATGTTTGTATAACACTCGGGATTGTGCCAGCAGGTACATTCATTAGTTTAGAATTTTAGACATTTTAAGTCCATTTGAAGTATTGAGCTCTGGAGTAGTATGTGACATCTCAGTTTAACATGAAATCTGAGTTTCCTTTTTGAGTAACAGCAAAGTGTTCTAGAATAGCCATGGTATCAAAAATAATATTAGGAATCCTTGCACTTGACCTCCCCGTTGACAAAAATGGGCAGCATTATACAACAGTACTTTACACTAGAAAGTCTGGAGATCTCTGAAATTGTGACATAATTTCACAGACTTTTCAAATAAAATATAGGACATAGGAGTGCTGCTTTGGATTACCAAGAGTCCCAAAATTCAGATTTTTGTCCATACCTTTGTGTCACTGCTCCATCTTGTAGAGAGTGCTTATGAAGGATTCACAAGCTTCTACATTACCTGAAAACTGGAAATATCATATTTGCACTTGTTTGAAATGTAATCTGCAATGTTTCTGCCTAGAGAAGATTTTCAGAAGCTAAAGGGTTGAACATGAGCTGTAAAAGACCAGATGTCAAGGAAAAGTCAAACTATTTAAAATTGAAGAAGGGTTCTGTGTCAGAATTCAGAAGCATAAGAGGAATTTTTAAAAATATAAATAAAATAGATAATTAAATATTATTGGTGTTGTTAATGTTATTATTCATTATGATTGATTAATTTATTCCAGCACATGTATCTAAATCCTATATTTCATTATGCTGTTAAATGTAAGCTATAGACCTTAAGTCAGGAACTACTTTGAATAAGGGCATCATTTGACATATCAAATTTTTCAAGGTAGCATGAAACTTCATTTTAGACTGAGATTTTTCTTCCTATCCTTTCTTTTGCCTTGTTTGGTTTTTGTTTTTTTAATGGCATAACACCTATGCGGACAACTGATAGTACTGTCTCATTCTCCGTATGTTCCATCCAAATATATTTTTTTTCTGTTTCCCCATTGTTTTCTTGCTCTTGCCTTCTTTACAGTCTTAGCATGGCTAAATCAGAATTCTTATCTCTTCCTTTCAATTTGTGTATACTTATACATAATATTGGAGATTCTTCCTCTGAAATTCAGCATTCCTTTCCACCTATACAGCCAATCTGTGCATCACCTGAGGTGCCAATGAATGCAACTGTACTTGTGTTTGGCCTTGGTGAGCATCATCTCCCATCATTCTTTACTAGCCACTGTTACCTCTCAAAGCTTTTGGTAGAAGTGCTTAGGGGGGCAATACATTTCAAGAATTAAAATTTAACATGAGCTGTTTCTTATACTGAGTGGCTAACACATGCTGCCTGCAGGATTGTTATATTTACTATCACTAGAAAGCAATAGCCAGACCTTTCCCATTCTCCATTTACCTTTATTATGCTGATACTATCCAAAAATATCAAGGAAGCAATTTAAAAATAGGCGCAAATCTGTAATAATGCTCTATAATATATTACCCAAACTGATGACTTTTTCTAGTATATGACCCACTATAAAAATAATACACATTAAATAATGCGTTCTTTTGGGAAAATGTGAAGTGATTATGAAGTTTAAGACAAATATGTAAAGAGAGAGCTAGCAAAAAAATAGCACATTTCAAATTTCAGATAAAATTAGGGTAATATATGTTGAAGCTTTCTTCCCAGAGGAAAAGTAATCAAGAAAATGTGACTAAGAACCATAGAAAACTATAGGAAAAGACCACTGAGAGACATTATTTAGACTTATGATACTTTTGTCCAAGTTATGGAAAAGAAAAGCGTCAGGAAGAAGGTAGAGCTACATATTTTTAGCATTTACTACTCTCTTCCTCTTTCTGTCTTTCACTGTAATGTGTGCATACACATTTTAAAATCTTATAGATACAGAGGCATCATATGTTGGTTTGGTGCATAATAGAGCTTTATATGCTGTATATAAGGGAAAATTATTAAAAATAATTTCCTTACGTGATGTCTTTATAGTTCCCAGTGGCCATAATTATGATTTTTAGTATTATCTGAGAACACTTTCATGAGTTTTCTCACCTTCATCAATGAAGATAGTTACTAGGAGGAAAAAAAAGATAATTTTGAAGTTATTTATTTGAAGATGCATACAAATGGAAACACAGGCTTTAGTAACAACAAACACTGTCATTTCTGATGCTTGCTATTTACCAATCCAACTGTGCAATTCTGTCCCAGCTTAAAATCAAGAATGCATCCTGTCCATTGATCTGTGCTTGAAGTTCTGCAAAGACACTAACATTTTCTGCAAATCTATAACCTTTACATTTGAAGTTTTGTCCATAGGTGTTGACATTACGTATCCAGGTAAAATGGGCATCTCTTGATCTCAATCAAATAGGTACTTCTGCAACTGTAAATGTACGAGGCACAGGGAGAGAATTGTATCACTTATTTCTTTCTGAAATACCCCAGCTCAGCTTAGGTTAGGCAACATTCAAATTAAAACAGAATCGTTGCTCAGACAAAACCATTTTCCTGTGAAACAAGTGAGATTCCTTGTGATGGAAAACCCCAGAATTTTGCACCAGCTGTACTAAAGGGCTTTGCTGTTTGAATGCTGTACATCCTCATGCCTCCACAGAATACAGGCAATGTATCCCACAGTACTCTTGTACACTCTGGTATCTTCTTACATTATTGCAGGCAATTTCAAGTGTGTGAAAAATAACTCACATTTTGCATTATTTGTCCTGAAAATCATTTAGATGCAAAGAAGATGTAGAACGAAAAATTGTGTATCAGTGATGTGCACTTTTCTGTTCATAGGGTCAAATTTTGGCCTATTGTTGGTTTTGAAAAAAAAAAAAAATAGATCATATTAGCACTGCATATATTCACTTAAACCTTGTCATGTACTCTCCAGTTCACACTGTTCCCAATCCCCAGCATTTCAACTTTGTGACTGTTTCTACTGTAGGAGAATTTATAACAGACTGAATGAAGTTTTTTATTCAAGGACCAGCATTTTTATTGGTTTTATCTAAACCTTATAGTAAGAGCTCACAGTGTCTCTTAAGAGACTGAAATGCGAAGTGAAAACATTTGATTTTGTAACACGTTTATGTGACCTGCTTATCTAGAACTGTTACTGTAATTATTAGCATAACTGAAAGTCTTTCCTTTTAGGTTCATGTTTCTCCATGTGTAGCAGCTGTAAACCACAAGTGAAGTTTCTTATGTTAGACAAGGTGTAGCCATTAGTTCCGCTATAAAGCTCCAGCCACCAGTGCTCATTGATTTCTAGTTTCATATATCTTTAATGAGGAGATTAAATACTTGTTTAGGAAGCAGAGTCTGGCTCAAGTGGTGTTTGCTCATATAGCATGGACAGTCAAAGACCTCCCTAATATTTCCCTTTGGTAATAGAAGTGAAAAAAACCTTTATTGCTCCAAATATAAACCACTTAGCCTGCTCTGCGACACTATGGGATGTCTTATTATGGAAAAGATAATTAGAGATTAAATGCTGCAGAAAAAACGGTGCTTTCTAATTGATAATAGACTTTTTCTCCCTGTTCCTTTAATTCTTTACGAACAAGGGAGTATGCTAAATTACCATTTCAAGGCAATAAAATTGAAAAAAATAATAAAGAGTTCTCAGGTAAGTTTCATTTTCTGGTCAGTTATTAAAAAGCATAAAGACTCTGTCCCAGCAAATGGAGTTTAATGCAGTTTAAGAAGCATGGAGATGCATGAACTAGTTCTCACTGAGCGCTTAGAGGGAGAAGAGTAAGGAAAAGTGGGACAGATACTGCAGCAGCGAATACTTCTGGAATGAGTGTCAAATGACAAGACTTGAGAAAAGCACAGAATCTCACTCTATGTTTTCTCTGTATACACTAGAGAAAACGCTCAGAATCTGATAGGGATGCATGGAGAAAAAAGGTAGGGCTGTCCTGATTGGTTTTCTTCTTTAAATTCACAAAATGTTCCTTTGCTAAGGGTATCAATAAGCTTTGGTAGTGACAAAAAAATCCCAAACAAAATACCAGAATACAAATATTCCTTTTGTCAGTATTATTTGTCCCATATCACAGCAATTTTCAAGTAGGATCAAGAGGTTGAAAATTGATAGCGGAGAGGATGAATCTTGGAAATCAGCATGCCTCTAAATTGATACCATGTAAACACCACATAGTATTGGAAAACCACTGCTGGGGGTAAATGAAATGAATTCACTGGGGCATCTAATCCTATTTCTGGAACACTTAAAGTGTTTAAATGCACTGGAAAGCAAACAAACTTCAAAGTGATCATTATACCCCTGACACTAGTACTTGTGTGGCTGAAATCTTTATGAGATTAAACCCCTACAGAGAAAGGAGTTGAACACAGTCAAAACCACTTTGAAACTGTCAGGAGAATACCAGTTTGAAAGCTCAGTGTTAGTCAGAAATGAAGCTAAATGTTGAATATTAAAGGCAGTTCAATATGCTGTGTGGAACTCCCCAATAAACCTACAAGAGCCATGGGCATAAAGTGAGTCACCTCCATGTCCACATTTTGCTTCTTACTGATTCTGTAAATGCTAACATCAACAAATACTGATCTAACATCAACAATTTCCTGCTAAGCAAGAAAGCTGGGTGACTCAATCACAGTTCAGACTAAACACATACATGAGTTATCCCATTGCAGTTCAACACTCTTTCAGTGATGAAAAAGCTCAAAACCATACAGCCACTCCAGTTGAAAAGAAACTACCAAAACACTTTAAAATCTTTCCACAACATTAGAATTTCAAAGCTAAAAACATTTCCACTGAAGGCATAAATAAATTTAAATATCAAGTGAGTGGATTATATGTTTTTAGCATGTATATGTATGTGTGTATGTGTTTAAAAAATCTACCACAGTTGTGAATAAAAGATTTGTTTGCATCTTGAAAAACAACAAAACATTAGTTTATTTATTACTAGAAATAATACTTCACACATTTTTCCAGCCTTTTAATGAACAACATTTAATGTCCCTTCTTTTTTGAAGAGAGTGCTCTTTTTTTGCTTTTCAGTCTGAAATCTTAACAATATTTGCCACTCCAGCAAAAAGTTTTACACAAATGAACTGGTGAAATGGAATGTTAGCCTATAATAAAAGTCTGTCACAAAGCAGTCACACTGGAGGAGACCTACCATTGATTTTTCAATAAATAGAGCGAACAGCAAAAAATACAGCACACATTCCTCAGCAGTAAATATCCTGGTGACTATTTTTCTTTTCTGCTATTTTCGGTTCTTTTGTCTTCTGGCAATACTTAATAAAATATGGTTTCTTTAAATATAACTTCTGCAATGTGACAACCAGTTGGGAGCTGTATGGCAAGAGGATAATTACCAAGCTACTTTTACTGCAGGGATGTTTTGTACTTTCATTCACTGGCAAAGCAAAAAATAACAGATTGTCAGTGATGTGAATGGAATGTAAAAACAGAAAAATCATATTAACTATTCTAAAAATGTAATGTAATTGTGAACAAGGATTGAAAACTTTTAACTCTGATATAACAGATTTATGCTTCTGAAAACTGTATATATGTATTTTTAAACATTTGGGACTATCTTCACTTATATACTATAGAAATAGTTATATATTTGGTTGTTTCATTTCCTGTTGTACTGACTGCTGAGAGTCTGGAGTCCAGATCCAAAACTCATTGAATCAATGAAAGATGGACTAAGACATTTAGACACCCTACTGACCTGCAGATGTTGCTGCAGGCAGCACCCAGTCCAGCCCCCAATGCTTGGCCCCCCTAGTGTGTCCGACTGCCCCTGGCCTCTCCTGCAGCATTGAAGAGTTCAGGAGCTCTAGAGGGCTTCTCCCATCCCTGAAACTCGTACTGTCAATGGAAATTCTAAATTTTGCAGGATGCCTCTGGCCCTGATTATTTTCAAGGTGTGAATATTTGTGTAGGTAAAGTGCACCGTGGGGCCACAGCAAAACTATTTTAAAGTGACAACTCCATCCCTCTATATACATGCATAACCACCTGTGTACACACTGCTCTTGTACGCACTACTCCACAGATCCTTAGTAATCATACAGTTGAAGCTTATTTGAAGGCCTTTTAAAGTGGACAAAAAAGCAATTCTTTCAAAATATATATAAATCTGTAATTAGCGTGTATTATTAAAGGTCCCAGTATATGCTATGGTGTAATGCTGCTTGAAGTATAAAAATTTTGTTAGGTAATTTCCCTTAACAAGCAACACTTCTTTAAACTACACTTTAGTGCACAAAGTTTCAGTACAACTTTCATTGCACAAGACTTGTTTTTCTATATGAAGAGGAAATATATTCTTTTAACAGGTTTGCTCTTCTGTAGCCTGCTTGTTTAAGAGGTGTCCCATGGCATTCATTTAGCTACAATGCTTCATCACATAAACACATGAAAACTGAGCCTCTTATTTACAACGAGGCCCTGGAGAGAGAAAACAAAACACAAGGGAACTACCAGTAAGAACATTTCTTATCACCACGGCACAAATAAACATTAAGGGTTGGCATCTCCTGGTAGACTTTGAAAATTAAGAGATGATTGATCAGAAGCTATGTGTGCTGTCTGCAATTTAATTTCCTCAATATTTGCTGTATTTTCCAATTCAGTTGTGCATCATTTGTTTGTAATGATTAATTAAGATGAGTAGTGGGAGTAAGTGACAAGATACAGAAATCTAATTAATGAAATGGAAAGAATACAGTTCTTTCAAAATTTATGTAGTTACCTTTTCTTGGAAAAACACTAATATGCACAGGATCTTTCTTCAAATTCAGTGTCCTCAGTCATTATTTCATCTCTTAAATTGATTTAATCTACATAGTAAATACTATGGAAGTCTATGCCAAGAATTCTTCCATTGCTTTAAAGTTGGATTATTCTGCAGTTTATTTTGTAGTATAACATGTTTAAGTAAGGACTAAATGGACATAACTGGTTTTGAAGTGATCCTCGCTGCTGTGACTATTCCCAAAAGCTAACTTCAGCCTAGGAAGGACAGTCTCTCCAGGCTCCCTCTAGTATAAATAGGGAGAGATCACTTACCTTAGAAAAAACAGTGCAGGAGCTTAAATTTTAAATAATCTTCTAGAATAACCTGTCTGTCACCACTGACTGGAGGCTGAGGTTAGGCAGACTAGCAGCAGCACGCTGACTTGCGTCACTGTGATCGTTTTAGCACTTGTGAATATGACTTCCTTTCTCCTGCCTCCAAAAGGGTAATTAAAAGAATATGAAATCCTATCTTTATGTAAACTTGCAAACCTACACACATTTGTAGGCTTCAGAGGATAAGAACTTAGTGCTGACAGAAAGCTTCACAGTTCAAAATCATGTAAAAGTTTTCCTTGCCTAGGGCATCCATCACTATTAGAGTGGAAAGCATGGGCAAGACACCTGCCTGTTAAACAAATAAGAAAGACAGCTTGTCTCAAGTCATTGTTCTATACCTGAATGTAGAAGAAACAAAAGATTGGCTTTAAATATCAAGAAAAAAAGTGAAAAGTCAAGTCTCCTTAAGATTTGCACCTCAGTAGGTGTTATATTTCTTCTAGCCTCTGGTTTATCTGGATAGAGGAGACTTGGAAGCAGACTTCAGTGTTGGATGACCACAGTTCTTCAGCATAACATCAAGTTTGGAGCTATCTTTCAAAGCTCAAAAGCTTTTAATTGGAAGAATGGTGTTATGAGACATTTTTAACACTGGTTACAAATGGTGAGTGGCAAAGGAAAGCAAATGTTCTCTATTTCATCTCTGGCTGTGCAGCACGGTGTTAGAGCATCCTGCTCAAGCACACAGCCAGATAACCTGGTAGCTCGCTTTCACAATTGTCATGCCTCACACAGCACACAAGTCATCTTCTCTGCTATGCTGTCAAGGTACCTGCAGGTTTACTGTATATCTTTTAATGCTGGAGAATTATTTCCAGAAGGTAGGGCTCAAGCCCAGAAGCCCGTGCTAGGAAGATATGGTATTAATCAGAAAAAGAGTACCTCTGGTCTGGTGTTCTGCAGTAGTTGCAATCTTCTATTAATTCTGCAAAATTACTTTTATAGAATAACCTCTTTCTCAAAATCTGCCATTACGTAGAATTAGTTCTGTGAACTCATTCTGAAACCCTCCCACTTCTACATTATCTACGCATATGCAAATTAAGAATCCTACTAAGTTAAAGACTATTCCTCATGAAAATGAGTTTCACAGAGCTTAGAATTTCACTATGTTTAGAAAAGAAATTTCACAAAAATTACTAAAGGTATAATTTTATGAAACAAAATCTAACAAAAGTAATATTTTTAAGGGTTTTTCAAGTCCTCTTGTTACTAGTATTAAACCAGTGTCTGTCTGTATATCTTCCCCATTCTTTTAATTTCCATACATCTTTGTTTTTACAGAATTTTGTTGCAATTTAACAATACATCCTGAAATATTTCCTGCTTTTTTAGCTTTTGGGAGCAAGGGTATCAAGACACAGGTATTTAGTAAGAAGCTGGGCCACTCATTTATTCAGTTGAGTATTTCTGTTACAATTTTTTCTCTCTTCTAAAAAGTAGTTCTTCATATTTTGCTTGCTTTTAAAAATTTCACTGTATAAAGAATGTTTTCAATCAATTATTACAATGATTGCACAAAGCATTAATTCAAAAGCTCACTAAGCGCAGTGCTTGTAACATTTATCAGTATGTTTTACATTTATGTTACAGCACTGCACTTCTCCTATCATCACATTATCTTTTGAAGATCTTTTCTAGTGTATTCCAGTTTCTTTCCTTTTTTGACCCATTTAAACATTGCATCAAATTAAAAACTTCCTGCTTCACTGGCTGTCCTTTCCCCTTTTCATCAGTTCTGAGATATGGTTTTAATGTTTTCACATTTCAACTGTTCATTGCAACTCATAATAACATTTTTTAAGTATAACAAGCAACTCTAATTCTCCACTCACTTTTCTGATAAGTTCACCTAATTATTGTCATAAGAAATTAAAAACTCCAAATAACCTACTTTTTAACCCATTATCTTTTGAGAAGTAGTTTTTCTTCATTAATTTTGCTTGCTTGTCTATGTATTCTAAAATTTTATTTTGCTTAATTTTCCTGGTACTGAAAAAGGTGTTGTTCTGTATTGCCTGGCTAATTCTTCCTTCAACTACAGGAGGGTAAAAAGCTGTTACCCACTAGTCCTCTGGCATGGTGACCAGTTTAAGTCAAAGACTATGTATTTAGGTTAGCAGTTCAACCACTCAGTCCTAAAATACTTTGGAATTCCTTCATGTATAGTATCCTGTTGTAAGTACTTTTATTGCTTTCGTTTATCTGTTTAATCCAGTACTTTCACAACTGAAAATTTAAATGGCTGACAGGCCTTAATTTCTTTTTTTTCCTTGAATGGAAACAACATTGTTAATAGAGTCTATCAAAAAACCCAATTTAGAATTTTCAATATTTTGACTCTCTTTAGAGTCATTGTTATTCACCTCACAGATCACCAACTCACAGTTTTTTGTTGGGTTTAATGCAGATACTCTTTAGTAAATACAAAATCCACAGAGAATATACAAATAAATCTCTAATTTACATCTATATTAAAATTTTTATCTTGATACAATTATGTCACTGGTATTCTTAGGAAGTTTCTGCTTCCAGGGAAGTATTGTTTACTTTTAAGTGTTTTATGTTAAGAAAATGGAAGAAACAACCTAAATATGAGTCCAGGCCTCCAAAAGAAAATTAGTTTGTGTTTTGCAATCCATAATGTTCAGTATCCTTTTAATTTTCCAATGGCAATGAATTATGTATTCACCTGAAAAAGCCAAATGTCATCCTAGTAGGTCGATCATATTTTATGTGTCCTTGGACAAAAAATGGACCTATAGGTTTGTGTGGAAAGACCAGGGTTTTCTTTTGTCCGAAGGAGTGGCAGAAGCTCAGTTTGCACTGGTGTTTTGGGGCAAAAGGGAGAAAAGCCAGTATGAAAACAGAATGAGTCACGTTCAAAACTGTTGCTCACAGCAGGGAAAAAAAATTCTGGTTTTCCGGTTTTTGGTGACTGACCATATATGCAGATCACAGATCACAGTACCACAGTGTAAACCCAAAATTGCGCATTCAACATGGCTTCCTTAGGTAGTTGCTGGTTTCCCAAAATCAAGCCAAATTAAAGAAATTACCAAATACCAGAGTCCTCTAAACTACAGTATAACATTGAAATGCTGCCTTTAATACATGGCACGCTAAAACTTTCACGCAGTTGATATTCTCTACACACAGCTCTAGTGTTAGTTTGCAGCATCAAAAAGATTCAGGAGTTCAGAAGCATTGTCAAGAATAGCTTAGTTTTTAAGAAGACATCATACAGAAGAATGCTGCACAGTGTTATACTCCACATTTTGGTGTTGTGGCCTTAGATACAAAGTGACAGTTCTGCATTCTTTGCTTTCCATCTCCATTGTTTTTCACCTAGAGCAAACTAGACAAGTCACTCATCATTTCCAGGACAGGTGACAAGGGAAACTGAGAAAGGTTTATTAATATTTGTTTGTAGAGAGATGTTATTTGGATTAACTTCTATCTTCCAATTTAAATAGGATTAAAAGGATTAGGTTGAATAATAGAAGCATACAGCATGTTATAAATACTTATGCTTCTTTTAATTAATAGGTTTGGATATGAACATAAGATACATCAAATTATTTCAGAATAGTCTATAATTACATTATTTTTAAATAATAGAAAAGAAACTCATGAGTCATTAATAAGAAGATGACTTTGGAAAAAGGCAAACTCATTCAGCAAATATAATGTTTTACAAGTCATATTTTTTATTTATATGTATAGTTAATAACATCTATTATACAGTCTTCAACTTAGAAGCCTGTGTTTGCTGAGAAAAGTACTTTAAAACAGAGATTTAATTACATGGTGTGAGACTCCTTTCAGCAACATCAAGAGGGAGAAAGTAACTTTTGTTTTAATGAAGTGTTTTGAAGGAATAAAAAACAACTTTAGTTAAACACTCCACAAGTTTCAAGTTGTAGGAAGAGCATTTGGATTTCAGTTTGTTCTACCTGACATACACCAGCATAAAAATGACTTACAAATATGCTATGTTTACCATACTATGTAGGAGTAGGATGACTGCACAATTTTGTCTTCTTTAGTCTCTGCCTTTTTTTTTAGTTTTTTTATTTTTTTAATTATGGGAAAATAATGGCATCCTGAAAGTGTGCTGGAGAGAGGAAAAGTTTCATTTTAAACAATTTCTACAACGCTCTTACGGCATTGTTAAATGAAGCAAGTGTAAGAGGAACATAGGAAGCTGAGACAAGGATGTAACATGAACATACCCATCTGTATTTTACTTTTTGTCAAAAAATTGACGTAGCCCCCCATAAAGTATGTTGAGAGTCTGCATCCCTATCTCAACATCAATTATATCTGTTTTACAGACATGAGACTGATGCAGTCAGCATGTTGTTATCTTGGCAAAGATCAAGGTCTAATCCTAATCTGGGTTCCTCAGGTAGTAATCACTACAGTTTGGCATTTGAAAATAATGTGATGGCTATAGTATGAAAGGCTACAGTGAATTTCCTACGGTAGTGTCCATGCAGGATTCTATTCTCTCTTCTGTTGCTCACAGAAGAAATAATTGAAGCTCTTGACAAACCATATTGCTTCGCATTTGTAGCAGTCCCTTGCCAGAGTATCATTTTGAGATGTTAAACACCTCTATTAATGAATTTTTGGAACTAAGACCAGTGTAAAAAAGTGTATTTGGTTTAGCATAGCAGGACCTTCCTCTATTGACTAATCATACCATCTTTCTTCTACTTGATATCAGCTTTAATTATCCTAAGAGATGTTGGAATAAGAGGCCTACTGAGAATTAAGTGGGAGCAGCAGCAATATAAATTTTTTACACCATCCAAACCATCTGTTACAATTCTGCTCTGGCAACACCAGGCGATCAAGGGAAGGATTAGTCCATTTTTCATGTCCTCCTATCTTCTGAAATTTCCAAGTTGTCACTTAGTGTTAGCTCTGGAGGATGCTCGTGGTGTGGTGAGATGTGCAGTAGTAAATGCACCAACATCATCAGAAGATTTCATGAAACAACCAGAACAGATGGAAATAATTTTCAATCACTACTGATTTATTCTGGCTTTGAACCACTCAGCTAAAAATAGAAAGACTCTATTTTCTGTAACTATTTATCCCCCATAAACATCCTTTATTCCCATTTTTTGCCTGTATTTTCACTATGAGGAATAACTCAGTTTAAAAATTTGATGACTAAAGCTGCCAATAAAAGTAGTTGTAGGAAATTGGCTTACCTTTTTTTTTCTTCTTCCACCATTACTTCTTCCTCCACTCATGTGCTGTGCAGCCCTTCAGAAGGACCTTGACATGTTGGAAAGATGGGGCAGAGAATCATAGAATGGTTTGGGTGAGAAAGGACCTCATCCAGTTCCAACCCACCTGCTGTGGGCAGGGACACCTTTTACTAGACCATGTTACTCAGAGCCCCACCCAGCCTGGCCTTGAACATTTCCAGGGATGGGGCATTAACAACTTCTCTGAGAAACCTGTTCCAGTGCCTCACCAACCTCATAGCAAAGAACCCTAACCATCTCGGTGGTCTCCTCTGGATTCACTCCAACAATGTCCTTCCTGTGCTGGGCACCCCAGATCTGGATGCAGCACTGCAGCTGGGGTCTCACCAGAGCAGAGCAGAGGGGCAGAATCCCCTCCCTCTCCCTGCTGCCCACGCTGCTTTGGATGCAGCCCAGGACACCAATGGCTCTCTGGGCTGGGAGTGCTCATGGCTGGGTCGTGTCCAGCCTCTCATCAACCAGANCTGCTTTGGATGCAGCCCAGGACACCAATGGCTCTCTGGGCTGGGAGTGCTCATGGCTGGGTCGTGTCCAGCCTCTCATCGACCAGAACCCACAAGTCCTTCCGGGCAGGGCTGCTCTGATCTGTTCATCCCCAGCCTGTGTTGATACTGGGGATTGTCCCAACCCAGGTGCAGCACGTTGCACTTGGTCTTGTTAAAGTTCATGAGATTCCCATTCCTCCTCGAGCTTGTGCAGATCAGGAGACCCATATGCTCACTTATGGCAATGACAGCTGCTATGGGGAAGCACAGGCTTTCCCAGTATTGGGTAGAGGGCATCAACATTCAGCTCTCACAGGCCTCCTGTACAGCCCCAAAGTTGGCCCTGCCTGTGGTCCTCACCTCCCATCCCAGAGTCCACCCTCAAGGCATTGCAGCAGTTCAGTCACTCTGTAGAGGGGCAGCAGCTCACACAAACCAACCCTAATCTGCCCACAGACCAGCAGCTGTGGAGATCAGAGCTTATCAATATACATCAAATAACAACATCTTGGCTGCCCCAACACATTTTCCATGTCATTATTCAGCAGCTGACCTTTCACTGAGTTTTTAACAAATAAAACCAGTCTTAACATAAGAGAGAGGCAAGCCAATTAAACTATGTGCTCACTTTAATCCTTTTTCTTACTTCTGGGTCATTTCTGACTCATTGCTTTTGGTTGGATCTTGAGAGAAATTTCTTGCAAAGCAATTTATGTAGCCACCTCAGTTTCTTTTTTTGTTGTTGTTCTGTGAGATTTTAAATGGTTTTAAATTAAGAATATCCATTTTAAATTCATAGGAGTGGACTGTTGAATAAAGTCCAACATACCTGTATGCAATAGCTATTGAATGTCATGTATGTATGCAATTATGTGCTATTAATTTCACTAAGGGTTCACTAGCTGTTGAGTCTTCATTAGAAACACAGTACTCACTAAAATTCTGTGGAAAAATGCAAGACTGTGAGGGCAGGCACAGATGCTCACGTGCACACGCGTGCATACATACACACATGCAGAGTGCTCATTTTGCATTTCTAGCGTTTTGTTGATTCTCAGATCTCTCTGCCATGCACTTTTGCACTGAGAATTAAATACTTTTTAAAATTTCTTGGTTTCAGGTAGCAGAAATTTATTTTAAAATTATAAGCAAATGGTTGTGGCATTCCCACCTACTTTAAACATAGATTAAAAAGTGGGGAGTGTATGGGGGGAAAATTCTCTGCTCAAAAAAGACCTACTGTGATTTTGCCAACTTTTAACCCAGAGGGAATTTCTAGCCCTAAGTTATAAATTCCAGAAAATAGGGGCCTATAATAGAAACCCTGACAGAACCTTAACTATAGCATTGCTAAAGGCAACACTGCAATAAAACGGAATGACCTGTGAGATAAAATGTTTAATCTTTTGAGTGAGATGTGGCCTAATAACTCAGAAGCAGAGATGGGGGACGATGCAGGCTCTTCCTTGCAGCCTCTTATATGCCCTTTATGAAATTCACTGTCACTCTCAGCTGCTTTTCCCTTTCAGGCTGAATCTAGTTTCACTCCATAGCCAAATGGACTAGAAGGGTCATAAAGAACCAATTTATGGTCCCTAATTTTTCAACAAAAACTGTTTTTCAAAATGTAAATTAATGGCAACAGAAGCGGAAGGATCAGGAAAAACACCTTCGCACATGACACAAATAATAGAGAGGGAAATGCCACGTACTGATGTGGGTTTGAGTTTCTCTACTATTTCTCAGTAGTGTCTTTCCAAGAGAGAAAATCAGCATTTGAAGCTTTCTTTATTTCACAGCAAACAGTTCTGTGAAGTTTTCTTCTCAAGATCTAACTCTTGTTTTAGTGCCTTATTTATATCACAGGAAGGGTAAATAAAACCCTTTTCATATTAAAAGATTTTTTAATCACATTATTGGTATTAATTTTATATGACATATTTGTCTGTGCTAGCAAGTGGAACTGGGCTTAATTACTTAAGAGGTCTTTTCAAATGCTATGTCTCATGAAATAAAGAAAGATGTAATCACTGGGCCTGTAGTTATCTGATCTTTGTCTGGTCAAAAATTGCAAATTAGAATTTTGCTTATTCAAACAGTGCCCTAGGCCCGGATAAGGGAATGCCACCAACATTACAGTGGCAGAGTCAGATTTTTCCTGTTCTAGAAGTAGGTAAAAGAGATCTGCTCTGTCTTGGTTGCTTCTTATTCATTGAATGCTTCTACCTGAAGAAGCAAGGTCATATGAAAGTAAATTCTTTGAAAGTTTGTGGGCAATTTTTCAACCGGGTACATAAGGAATCATTATTATAGTAATGATTCCATCCCATTAAGAACAGCTGGAATTATGTATGTAATTCCTTGCATACCACCCAGAAAATTTACCCAGAGCCTCTAGTCACTTCTGTTCCCCAAACTTCCCTAAGGCTAAAATCACTCTGAAGAACATCTGGGCTCTTTTCTTTGGGGATTTCTATTTTATTCTATCAATATTTTCCCTCATTTTAACAAATGAAAATTGTAATTAGATATTCCCATATTAGGTATATGGGAACATCCATTACAGATGATGCTCCCAGGAAAATCTGGTTTGTGAATCTCCTGTGCTGGTCATTATTATATCTGTCGTTTATGATTCAGTAGCATTTTGCACCTGTCAGTCACAGCTAAATGAGGCACTACATATTGAGGATGCATTTGGTTGCTGTCGGAATGCTTACATGTTGTTGTATTGCACGGGACTCCACAGGGGTGACTTACAAACTCCCAAAATATTTAACCCTCCAAATAGTCCCAAATATTTAAAGCCAAAAAACCCCAAACAAACAAACAAAAACAACAACAAAAAATTACCCAATGGTATCTGTAAATGGGGAATAGAGTGAGGCTAAAGAGGTTAAAAAATAAAGATTATATTCATGATTTTGCATTAACTACAAGAATAAATTTATAAAAAAATAATAACAAAGAGAATTGAAAAAATGGAGGATTCATCAGTAGTCAATAAATTCTAAATCTACATATACACGGAAGTATAAATTTTATATATTTTTGCAAGTATATATATTAATATATGTTCAAATATGTTCTCTTATCAGAGCCGCTTTACTATAACTGACTTGTAAATAACTTTGATTGGAGATTGCTTTACTACTATTATACTAATTTCTTCTGGTACTTGGTTAGAAGACTACTGGACAGAATGCCAGTGGAAGGACCCCAGTTTTAACCCTAAACTCATTCAGAAAATAAAATTGTGTATTATTAATAAGCAAAGCTTAAACTTCAGCTGTCTGAAAAGCAAATTTCTTCTAAAGGGAACAGACACATTGTAGCCAAACATATGCTAACATTTGCCATTCCTTCAAATTTGCATAAGATAGTTTCCAGTGTTGGAATTATGATTTAAAAGAAGTAGATGAACCTATTTTGGTCAGTATTCTGTGTTGCTTTGTGTGCTAAAATATAAAATAATGCCAAAAGCCAGTTCTAATTATTGTCAATGTTTTTATTTCTCAGTTATGCAGACCAGTGTGTTATTCATCTGTGAAGATCTGATTGGAAGTGATTTCTGATTTTACCTGATGCAAAGGCAAAAATACATAATTTATTTACTTTCAGATTACAGCTTTCAGATCAGTTGTTTCTTTGCATCTTGCTTTCAAGTTAAAAAAATACACATTTTGAAATGATTATTAAAAGCATTCCAAAAATATATTTAGAATTTTATCATAGTTGACCTTGCAATAAAATGTAATCATTTAAAAAGTAGACAGTTTGCACTGATGGGCATCAAATAACGAAATTCATTGTTGTCTGGAATAAGATTGGGTGTCTTCAGTCAATCAGTGTTGAATTATCATACCTGAACCTCAAAGTTCACCTCCAATCTGACATGCTACCCAAATTCTCTCAAAGTGTTGTACAGGTAAGTATAACATGCATACATATTGGTGCTATGTGGAAAGAGATTATTAATATTGCCTTCTACATCCAGTGACACTTTATTTGATATGCATGACTCTAAAATGAATACAGAAAAATACCGAACTATGGAAATAGATCATAACTATGGCAGTCATGGCAGACAATCTTGTAACTATATTTTGTAAAATTCCTCTGTTCAGCAAAGAGCTTATGCAAGTGCAGCTCAATATATTCTCTACTTCAGAAAGCAGTTTTTATTAAGGTTACATGGAATCTTCCAAAATGAAGGCTGTATGTGTATTTGTAGGTACGCATTCATGTGCTGCACAGACAGGTTTTTGTATGAGCTTGGCATATTGCTTGTGGCAAGCTGCTGAAACATGAATAAAGACAGTAGGAAAAAGGCAATGCACATCCTGCTGGTAATCTAGGGAAGGGATTGCTGCACATTTACCTTGTGCCAAATCTCAAGGTTCATCCAGAAACTCCCAAGATCATTTCTCAGCCCCTAGATTTTCATGTTGAATTATCTGTCTTGTTTGCTAAATGAACCCACTTCTTATTTTATTTAAACCACATGAGGTAGGTGTATTTGACTTCCTAGCAGGGAATGCAATATTTAAGTAATTTTAGTATGCACAGCTGTGAAAAGGTGAAGTATATTTTGTGAACATAATTTGGGGCTAATTTTAAATGGCATACCTTTTCCTCCAACTCCTTTCCACAGCCTGAAGCTGGAAACATAAAGTGTAGCTCATATGCTCTCTACAATTTACTCCTGAGAAACACTGACCACAAAAGTCAGTAAACATTCATCATGAGCTTTAGGCTACTTTCCTTGGATTTGGCCTCAGGCTAAGCTGAGGGCTAAAAACATTTCAGGAGGGGGTTACGGTTTTAAGGAAAATAAATTTATTGCTAGTACAGCATGGTTATTCAGCTTTGTCTCATGCTGTAAAAATTCCTTCTCCCAATAAATACACAAGATTTTATGTTATCCATCCACCACTTTATAACTGATACTGTGGTTTTAAATCACCAATATGCTAATCAACAGAGCTGTTGTGACCTACTTACCACATATTTCTGCCAGAGCTTCCCATAACATGTCACATTGAATCCTCTCTGAGAAATACAAACCAAATCTACTTCAACCCATTTAGCACAAAGATTCTGGGGATGCAAAAAAAAAAAAAGAAGAAAAAAAAAAATAGTAGCACAGTAAAGCAAAAAAAGCTAGGTCAAGTTCTCTTGTTTATCCCGGGCTTCTGTGACATAAAGCCATGTTTGCCACCATCTACTGTCATAAGTAATGACATGATTTCTCATGAAAAGGGCTACAAATAGCAAGGACAAAGCCCCCATCTAATACCATTTCCTGTATGGCAGAGCAAACTTGGAAGATACCTCACTAAATCGTTGTCTTACTGCAGTTACTGATCTCTTTCAGCTAAACAATGCTTGTAATAAAAGGATTGATGTTTTAGAAATATCATCTTCCTTGCAATTTTTGTTTAGTAAAAAAAAACCCTAAGGAAGGTCTTTTTTACTAGAATGAAAAAAAAAATCAGAAAAAATGATGTGTAAATATACCCTTTTAACTTTTCTAGAGATTTTAATAATGTGTCCATAAGGTATTTTAATTGTTCTGGGGGGAGTTTAGCATTGCTTGTTTATTTTTAAGTCTAATATACTTTAGTTTCATAATGTATTATTAATATAGGAAAATAATATATCCTGGAATATATCAAACAATACTAATTTTACTATTAATATTCAGTTTAGACAGCAACATCAGCACACTGACCTTACATCATAAGGAAAATGAGCTAAAATAAATTATAACATCAAGTGTTACATCAGATCACCCAACTGATGTTGCTGGGGACCCTCATATTGTTCTGTTTTCAATCACTGTCTAGGATATTACAGATGTCTAGGATAGAATAATATTATCCTAGATGAAATGCAATGCAAGAACTTGGAAGTTTCTATCCTCAGGGAAGATTTCCTAGCCCATTTTTACAGGACATGTCTTTAAACATGCTTCCCTAGACAAATTCTAACCTAGAGAGGTAGAGCCTACTTTCCTGAGTTCTTAGTTTCCACTGCGCTCATGTAAGAAGTGCAGATTAAAATGTACTTACACAATATTTTATAGAATTGGAAATGCTGGTTTTGGGTGAAGACTGCAAAAGAATATCTGAAAATACTAATTACAGCTTAAAGCTCACTATGTCTTGGAAAAGAGAACTAATGATGCACAGTTCCTCTCCAAGTAATTTCTTGTTCTGGCCCTGATGGTCAGCCTCAATGTTGCGGGGGAAAATTCTGTTTTCCACGCAGACATAAGACTTCTAATGAAAAGAAACAGAGATTTACTTAGGCAGCCAAAAGCAAAACTTGTCTCTATCTCAAATTGAGTGCTTTGAACTACACTGCAATAATCACAGATGCTCTGCTCTCGGCACAATGAGAAAAGCTTGATACAGATTCACAAAATAGCTCCATTAAGTAAAGACGCCATCAGTCTTTATTACCACTATTATCATAAAGCAAATTTCACCTAACACAATATCAAATTAAACTTACAAAAAGACTGAGGAGGAAGCTATGAATTAATATAAAATTACTAAGAGCTGAGGCCCAGGGAGCTTAAACAATAATCAACACCAAAGCAAAGAGTAGGAATCAAAGATGTAGAGCACCATGGTAATTTGTCCCTGTGTTGACTAGAGAAGCAAATGTAACAGTCTATCATGTCAGCATGTGCTGGAGAGTTTAAATGCCTGTAAGCATAGTTTATAGTTGACATTTGTTCAAAGTAGCTTTTTTAAAGGAGATAGTTTAATACTTCAATTTTGCCCTCCTAGTTTTATTTAATTCCACAGGTTATGTCCAGCCTCATCATAGTTTCCCCCTCTGTTTAAAGACAAAACTGTATGGTATATTATTTTCAAAAACTCTAGTTATTTTTACAGTTAAAGAAAACTGCTATTTTTTAGAAAGACCCATTTTTTCACTCCAGTGGTCATTATCATAAGATAAATTTCCATGTGGCCTAAAAGAATGTTCTAGGATTTTCTGAACTATGGGACACTTGCCTGTCTTGCCCTATTTTCTGAAAAGCAAGTAGCATGCCTTGAATCTGGTTTGATGGGGATTGGAAGATTCTTTGAAAGTGGAGGCAACACAAAATCATTTGTGAAACTGCCTTAAGATTGCATAATTTTCTGTTGCCATTAAAAACCCTCAAATAATTAAATTAAGTCATTGTAAGAATATAAACTTTCTCTCAAGACTTTGAATCCTAACTAACATATGTATTTTTAAAATTAATTTATTTAAAATAGAAAAAAAAATAACCTTTTTGTTTCCTGAAAACAAAACAAAACAAATATCACTTCCATCATCAACATACCATTTTACAGAGCATCAGCTGGATGGAGAGCAAGAATATATTTGAAATGTTGGATTAGCGCTAGAACAATCCTGTTATGGGGAGTGCTTTCACTACAGACAATCTAGCCCAAGACAGTGAAGTTTACTGTCCTAAATCTGTGGCAGCCCCTTCGGCAAACTCAACCCAGAGCTGCAGATCCTGGAAACCTGCCATCCTGGCTTTGGTTAAACCACAATACCTGCAAAGTATGACAGGCAAACTGTAAAATCTAGATGTGATAGGACACCTTGAGGCTATGATACATTATTAAACCAAATTCTTAAAAGACCATTCTCTGGCTTTTAAACCAAACACCAAACATGGCATGGTGTGTGTTTATGAAACCAAACTCCCTCTCCTCTGCCACAATAATTTGTCATCCGCCACAATAATTTGTCATCCGCCACAATGCCCAGTACACCCTTTGTTCCCTGGCCTAACAGGATTCCTGAACCTTGCCCAGATACTGACCAGGAAAGTGCAGATTTCTTGGATCTCTGGATTATATTCTTAATTAGTTGTCTGACCTTAAACAAGACCTAAACCATATGCAGCAACATGCTGGCTCCTAGTAAAAGGACCAAGCTGGTTTCAAGGGTATTTAAACATTATCCAAAATCTTTACAATTCTCAAATGCTACTGTAATCAGCCTGAAGGAAGAAAAGAAGGAGGAAGATGTAGGATGGTATCTCCCCTGTAAGTTGTCTCTCTGAGGAGAAAAGGCCTTTTCCCTAAAAGAAAAGGTGTGATTAATTGTTCCCAGTAGATCACTCCCAGAGCACAGAGGTGCCTGCAATATTGAATGCATACAACAGATTGGTTTCCCAGCCAGAAATGTTATCATATCATAGTCCAATGCTAGAAAGTACCCACAGTGATAACCTTAGCCCATGCCCCAAGGGCAATAAACATCACCACAGGGGACACACACTGCAAGTAAGGCATTACGGGTATTCCAGGACACAACCCTGAGAACAAGAACAACTGTGAGAACTAAGAAATCAACATTGTAACTAACATTGGTCTATTAAACCAATATAATTTATAACAAATTTGTTTTAACACACTCTGGTCAGATCTGTAGTTATCTCAATGCTTTGGCCAACTAAGCACTGCACAGCTGCTCACTAAATCCAAACTCCACATCCCCTCTCATTGGAATGGGGAGGAGAAGCAAAAGTAAAACTCGTCAGCTGAGATAGTTTAATAACTGAAACAAAGAAAAAAATATATAATAATAGTAAAGTAAAAGAGAGATAACACTCAAGAAAAACAACTTATCGAGTGATGCACAACATAGTTGCTCACCACCTGCTGACCGATGCCAAACGGTTGATTTATTACTCATTTCCGTGCACCAATGCTTTAAATAGACAGCTTCCATTGAGTATAAAAATTTTCCTAAGGTTTTGAAGGAGATCTTGGCTTTTGGGAAGAAGGTTGGACAGACTACAGTTCCATGGTACCTGTCAATCAAAGAGGCCAACACATCTATTTTAGAAATCCTTTAACATTTTCACTGTCCAATTATAACAAGGAACTGAAGCTGTTGTCTGTGAAGTGATTTGTGACAAATAACTGAAGTACTGCTGTGTTCTTCGGTTGTGACAATTGTTATTTTTAGGGCTAAAGGAAGGGAGAGAAGGCGTTGCAGTTATTTTAAGACAGATTTAGTTTAAACAGCGAAGCTGTAGTTATATATGGATAATCCATTTTGCAGGTCTAAAAATAGCAAGGTCACATTAACCAGGTATTTTTAGTTAATGTACTTTAGTACAAAGAGCGGAAATTTATGGACAACTCCGTTCTTTGTAGAATGAAGGGGATATCAAAGAATATGTGCATATATGTGCACACACTTCTTTTTAAGCTGTGTCCAGACTGGCCCAGGACTGCAGCACAGCTTTGAGAAATTTGAAAAATGTGTATTGTTAGTCAAGATTAATAGACTGTTTTGAGATATTTACACCATGGTACTGTGACACTTGATGTTGAATTTCCCTCCTTCAGGGATGCTTAAAAACAGGAGGAAGAACAGAGGTGTGTTTTTTGGTTTGGTTTGTTTTTCTTTAAAGGAGCTCTTTTTCTGCACTTACTGACATTATCTCTGTAATTCAGGGGAGAGCATTTACTTTCATGTATCAGCCCAGCTGCAGAAATTCCCTGACTGTGATCTGTTACCTGCTCTACTTCTGCCTTTCAAGGAAGGAGATTTTGCAGGAAGAAATGTCAGGCATTCTAAGGATGATATTATTTTTATTCCTCCATTCAGGCAAAAGATTGAAACCATTACTTTGAAGTAAACAAAGATGGGAAGTCTCTCTGAAAGCAAATAATTACTATTTTTCCTCACTGTACAGCACTTGCGCATCTTTGAAAGCAAATAATCCATGGGAACACTATGAAGCTTAATGACAAAAAGTAATTGGTGGGTCAAGAAACTCCTGTGGAATTTCAACACACCTGACTACGAGGGTGTATTACATGCATGTGTTTGTAGCCTAAGGCAGGGGAAAAATCAGTTCCTTCTAGGAAGAGCTGAATTTAATAGGAATTCCTATTTTGCTTTGGGATAACATCTTTCATTGATTTAATCCCTTCCTGTATGTACTTGCATCATATGAGGTAGTTGTGGTTTCCAATTTACATTCAAGTCTACAGTATGATGAATAGCTATTGTCAGCTTTACTTCACCCTGACCAGTGGTTGCACCAGTGGAGGTAGGCTAGGGTCAAGAAGATGGCCTCAAATAATCTACAATTTTCCTAACCCTATCCTATGCCCCTTTCCTTGGAGCCTTCCTTTATTTCTCTTTTTTTTTTTCTTCTTTCTCTTTTAGTGCCCCATCTATCTTGTGGCTTACTGAGGCTGGAACTCTGACTAGAAATGACAGACCACTTAATATGTACCACTTTATTGTTTATTGCACTTTTATCACATTTCCAGCATCTTCTTTCAAAAGCAGCCCAACTCTGAGGTATGTGTTTCTAATTTGAATTACAGAAAAATCCTGCCTCTTTTATTCACTCAGGTACTTCACTTTGGTTCAATGGATTATTTATAGTGTAGTGGAATCTAACACTTTGAGCATTGACTTCGTATGATTTACTACACAGTAGTGTTATTACTGTATTAACATACTTGCAATACCTGGCCTTGATAGTATTTGATTGATGCTGATTTTGTCTGGAACTTTCTTGATCAAGAAAGTTTACAGCCCTTCCCAGAATAAAAGGAGGGATAAATTCACTGCATATAGCTATTGGCAATTTTTGATGAGCAACCAGGAACAAAAGCAGAACTATAACATAAAGCATAGACAGGTAGGAGTGGGAATGCGAGAGAATACTAGTTAAGGAACATGACTTGTTAAAGGAGATATATACTGGGAATTTGAGGCTGGAAATTCAGAAGGGGAAGGCTTGGACTTGTTTGGTGAGAAGGCTGGAAGTGATCAAGCCATTAAGAGTGAGCTGGACAGGTAAGACAATAGTACAAAGGGCTGCAGTGTGGGAAAGCCTGAGCCCAGTGAAGAGCATGCTTCTTTTTATGAAGCTCAGGGTAAAATTTGCTTTCTGGGCTGCATGCACACATCGCTGGCTCATATTTAATTCTTCATTGACCAGTATCCCTAGGTCCTTCTAAGCAGGGCTGCTCTCAATCCATTCACCACCCAGCCTGTACTGAAACTGATGATTGCTCTGATCCAGGTGTGGGACCTTGCACTAGGCCTTGTAGAACTTCATGAACTTCACATTGGCCCACTTTTCTAGTTAGATGAGCAGTGATGCCTTGTGGCATGAAAATGCCACTTCAACTTCAGACCATTAGAATTCATTAGAGACAGACCTAAAGCAGACTTAGTTTAATGAGCCTGCTTGCCATTGTCAGGACTGGGATTTAAAGATGTACCTTAAACACAATAAGCAATAACTTGTATATACACTGAAAAGATAATAATCTTTTATACATATGTAAACTGTGCATATGTACTAACCAGTAAGCACCCCTGTCAGGCTGAAACAGCCTATGTAAAAATGCTGAATATTAGAAGAGAAGCAAAAGGTTTACTGGGAAATAAAAGAAATACAATTGGCTAAACATACCCCCGAGGCCTTCACCATAAGCATCACTATTTTATTGGATAAGTAAAATACCTGACCTTGTCCATTTGAGCTACCTGATGAACTAGCTGTAGCTCTAGCTGATAATCACTGCCTTTAAAACTAATGGGTTTGATACAGATTCTCTCCTGCAGCCAATTGTTACAGAGATTGAAACTGTTGAGCAGCTAGTCACATTTTCTGATTCTGAGGAACTTATTTGTTGCAGCTTTGGCCCAGATATGAGCAAAAACAGGCAAAGAGCTGCTTTAATTTATGCCACTGTCAGACTCTCTCACGGTCTCTCTACCACTGGAGTTCCTCTCTGCCACAACCTTTCATGCTCTGACTAGGGATTTCCCATGCAAAAATATACATATGTGCAATGCACAGATGGTTTGCATATGCGCAGTAGGCTTAACATAGCTGATTTACTGTGTACGCACAGACCATCTGTGCAGCACATGTGCAGCAGGTCTGATGTGTACTGGACACATTGGACTTACTGTGCATGTGCTACACAGTTAATCTGCACACACACAGTAGCCACAGCTCTGACTGAGTTGCCAGACATCCAGATGGCTAGAGTCCTTAAATCCCTTCCAGTGAAAAATAAAGATGGAGTAAGGATGTTTGGTTTTGTTTGTTTTTTTGTTTTTTTTTTTCCTGGTGTATAACGTAGTTTATCCTCTATTCTCAAATGTAAGAACATATTAAAGTGGATACACCACCTCATCACATTTTAGTCTGAAAAAGAACTTCCTCCAGTCAGAGAGCAATTCCCTCTGCCATGTATGTCCAAAAACAACTATAGAAAACAAAACCGAGATGTGGTAAAGAGTCTTCTCTGTAAACTTTTACGGAACAAACAAATCCATGACAAATGAACTACACAGGCTTCTCTTAGAGAGGACTAGCAGTCACTTCAGATTTTCTGACAATAAAAAGCTTTTCAATCTGGAAATATTTAAATTATTCAGGTTAATGCTCAGAAAATTCAGCAAACCAGATCAATCACAAGTCACAGTCTCAGGAAGACAGTTGTCTCAGGCCTTGCCTTTTGGGTGGATGAGATTCAGTGTCTTAGAGTCCACATGCTGCTTGCTTTCCCATCATTAAGACTGTGAGCTAATAACACTAATGTTTTTGACAAATTTCCCATCAATAACTCTTCCCTAAAACTAAGATGCAAGCTTAAATATGAAAATTTATCAGACCCTCCAGCATTTCCGATAATTGCTAAGCACACTGTTACAATGTATGGAGAATTTATCCATATTTACTTACTAGGGAGAAATCTGAAAACACACTGCATCTATGGCTGGCATCCAGCTTTTTTTGCATGACCTAAGAATGCACACAGGATTCTGCCGTTTCTTCTGCACTTCGGGGAAAGGCCTCTCTTGCCTTTTTTTGCACGCTCAGGCTGCCAAACTCCCAAAAGTCGCAGCACAGTGGTGTTCCTAAACATTACCTTCAGCAGAAAATTCTGCTTACAAACACCAGGCTCAAATTATTCGCTCCAGGAAAAAACCCATAAATTAAGGGACCACTGAAAAATAAGACATGGAACAGAAATTAGAGTTATTCAAACATGCATTCATATTATGTGACCCAAAACCACAAGAACATAAGACTTTTAGGTTAATGAAAAAATGACATTGTTTTTTTTTTCTCTCATTGCATGTTTCTGCCTTCCAGACAATATCAAGATCTGCTTGTTGTGTTTTCAAGAGCAAAACGTATTAGGTGCTTTACACATAGGCACTAGGTTGTGCTGTGAGGTGCACCAAGGTCTTCTCTACTCTAGTCTGAAATAGTCCCAGCCACACAGACCCTCCTTCCTTCCCTGAGCCTCTTTTTTGTTTGTCAGCCTGTCTCCAGGACCCCAAAGAGGACACAATGCCTGAATGAGGCATGATGGGTGCTGAGCAGAGGGGATCAGCCTTGAACTTTCTGGCAATAAGAGAAAATAGAAGACCTGTCAGAGCAAGCTCCTGTGTTGCACTGGGCCTGGCAGCACTGCAGTCCCAGGCTCCTGTTCTTCCCATAGGCTTTGTAGCCACCAATATGGATGGAGCATAGGTGGGCACCTGGAATTTTCATCACCCATGTGGCCACATCCTGGCAGAGTTCACCAACCTGGGATTCAAGTACACAATCCCTGAGATAACAGGTAAACCAGGAATCATGGAGGATGGAGGATGGGGTGGGGTGGGGCCGGGGAGGGAACAGCTGGGGGAGTCACAGCACATCTGCTTCTTCCACTTAAACTGTGTAAGCTCAACACATTGCAAGGGGCCAAACATCCCATCGCAGACAGCTGATCTCCAGGTCCTCAGTACTACATTCATCCTTGCATCACCATGAACAGGAAGTACTCAGCTCCAGCACCACACATCAGGGGATGTCCCAAGATGAAGTCCGAGATCACCCCTGGACCAAGTGAATACTATTTCTCCAGCCCTTCTTTCAGGCAAGACAAGCACACCTTACTCATGGGGCCACAAAACCTGTCCAGAAAAAAACTGTCCACTGCTGCCTCAGCACCGTTCCCATAGAGCACAGCATCATTGATTTCATCTGTGAATGCAGGTATGTGGACGCACAAGGGTGTAGCTTGATGTGCAGGACATGGCATCACATATTGAGGGGATATCTTTGAAGTTCTGGTAGATATCCAGGTACAGACCTGTACCTTATGCATCATCCATGCACAAACATGGGGCCAGTCAAGGATATCCCTTTCCTCCACCCCATGATGTTCAGCAGATGTTACCTGCCCTCCAGGGGGACTGAGTACTTGGGTCCCAAGCTGCTGAACTGTTCCATGATGGGGCTGCATGAGCAATGAGACATGAACAGACATACAGCATATTCCTTTCAAGTACAGTAGAGCCTGAGGACACAGGTTGATTCAAACGGGTTGAGTATGATCTGCAATGTGCAATTTCTATGCAGGGATCTTTTTAAGCCTTTGATGCATTTAGGAAGGGTTTAGATAAAACTAGGTAATAAAAGCAGACAAAAGAAAATCAGACAAAAAGCCCACTGTAAGTGCACTTAACTGGGCACATGTGAACTGCAATATATTGCAATATGCCAAACACAGAGAAGCTTTCACCTCCTCTGGGTTATGTAGATCCCATTCTTTACCCAGGGCATCTCTTGTACTATGTGTGAATGTCGGAACGTCAAACATATGAACCATAGTGAGTCAATGCATTTATTAAATACTACTAAAACGAAATTTCTTTTGTAGATTGAAAAAAAAAATGTTCTAAAATTTTCCAGCACCACAAATGACTGAACATCCAGTCTGTTTACCAAAGCTTCATTTGACTTCGTCCCTCCTTTGCACCAGTAACTTTTAACAAATCTTTTCTTATTCTTTGTGTTCTCCGGTAATCTTTCTAACTCACCTAGATCTTCATGTAATTTTAGGTAAAATACTTCCCACTAAGCACAGGCGTTTCAAAATTAAGAGAAGGGCACCTGAAGTCCTGACAAGGAAGATGCCTGCTCGGGGTACGACTGTGAGGAGCCGCTGGCAATCAAGGTCTCCACGACCCTTCCTCATCAGCAGGACAGCAGGGGCGGAAAACAAGGTGGAAAAGCTCCTGAATAGAGATAACGACGCGTAAAACGGACTCAGTTGGGGGAAATTAGTGTAATTTACTCCTGTTTATTCAGATACTGAGAAAATTAAACCACTACCACTCACTCACCGCTCCCCTTTCCCTATCGGGGCTGCCCCCCACTGCTGCCGTCTCCCGCTCGGAGCTGCGCTCAGGAGCTCCCGGGCCCGCTCTTTGGCCCCTGCCGCCGCCACAGCTCCTGGACACGGCGTGTGCCAGCTGGACACGCTGGACACACACCGCCGGACAAGAGCTACCGAAGACGTGTGTCCGCCGAGGCCGAGGCGGGACTGCACCTCGCGGTGCCGGGAATTGGCCTTGCCCCTCCCGCCTCCTGCAGGGCGCCACACGCACCCTTCCCTCAGGGTGTCCTGCCCCCGGCCCTGCTGTGTCCGTGCTGCAGCGCTGCTGCCCTATTGCCTGCGGGGCTCCGCTGGGGCTGGCCGTGGGGCTGCCATGGAACGGGCTCAGTCTGGCGGGGGACAGCCCAAGCTGGTTCTCACAAAGACCTGCTTGTGTCGCCATGCACAGGGACCCGGCACAGCCCTTATGTGTCCAGTGCTGTCTGAGGACGGGGCTTTTGTCAAATGCCTTGAGTCTGACTGAACTGCTGACCAGAGAGCTGAGAGAGGCTCAGGCCTCAGAGTGCCTGTGAGAGATGCCCACTTCAATTCCCACCCTGCTCCCTAGAAATCAGGAACAAATCCTTTTGGCATCACCACTTAGCCAGAGGGGAGAAACAGCCTCCCCAGTGATGCAGTAGAGTCCCATCACTGGAGGCAATCAGTTTGCAGTTGGCTGGAAGCTGGCTAGTCTCCTCCACACTGCCTTTCCCACACAAGGGCTGGACAAGGTCACCTTCCAAGGGCCTTTCCCACGTGGGCTGTTGCAGGATCCTGTGATGACTGCATTTTCATGCTGGGAATAATGGTTCTTTCTCCTTAACTGTCAATGCTCTGGGGACTTGCCTGTGGCAATGAGCTCCTGCCTGTGGCAAGAGATGATGCAGGGCAGCTATGTTTTTGGGCACACCCTGGGCAGATGCCACCTGTGTGCACTGAAAAGGGGAATGCTGAGATGGGCTGTGTCCATGGGGACCAGCACAGACTTGTGGGGATGCTCAGCCGTAGGGTGAGAGCATGCAAGGCAGGGCTGGAGTTCTTTCACAGTGTTTTGCTCTGGTTGGGTGAAACGCTGCTGTTGGAGATGACAGCTGTCAGCCTTGCTCAAGCTGTTATCTCACTGCTCTCCCCTCACCCTGCTGTGTTTTAACTGAGACATAGACATGAAAGAGTGAAAGCCATTGGTCCACACACTTAACCCCTCACTACAGCAGAGGAGGAACAGAAAAAGATCTCTGCAGGTATCTGTTTTTATTCGAGATGTGTTTCAGGTATTAAAGCAGCTTTGTAGAGAGAATGTCGGAGTCCAAAAGTGTAAGCAGGATCCTGAGTCTTGGTCAGCGACAGCTGGAAGGGGAAAGTGGGAAGAAAAAAGGGTGAAGATGGTGCCTTGGTCTCCAGACTTGTCCTCAAATGAAGGCTGTGTGGCATAACACATTGGCGGACGGGCTGCCTTACCTTTCCGACTCGGTAGTCTGCTGGGCCTGGCATCCGACCCTTGCCTGGAGGTTGGGTTTTCAGTCCCATTGAATACTGGGGAGCTCTCTTTTTGTAGATGTCCATTTCCACGTTGTCAAATGCCGCAGGACCTGGCGTCTGTAAGAAAAGCAATGAGGTTGGTGGGTGCAAAAGGAAGTGTGGATTCTTGCTGGGCGCCCACAAGTACTATGCTGCTTTAGGTGGCTGGTCAGAGGAGCGGCGTGGGAGGTCTGGAGCCCTGGGAAGGAGGGCTCTTTGGACGGAGGAACCTCCAATTCTCCTGCTGAGAGGTAGATTTCCCAGAGGAAGAGGGAGATTGCTGTTAGTGCCAGTGGGCTGTACCATGCCAAAGCTGTTAGCATTGAAAAGTGAGGGACTGCAGGTGTCAGTGTTGCTGGTAATAGCAGAGAGCCAAAGGCCCTGTGGCTTCTCGGGCTTTGCTGTAGGTGCAGGGAAGCGTGCATTACGTGGGGATACAGCAGGCACTGGGGCTCTTCTGCCCTGAGGAGAGCAGCTGAGCTTCAGCTACTGCTGTGAGAAGCAGAGAAGCACAGCTCACCTTTGCCAAGTCATTAAAACAGCTCCCATATTGACTCTTCCATTTCATGGAGTAGCATGGGTTGGCATGGGTATAGGCTGTGTTGGGTCCCAGGATCCTGGGCAAGCTGTAGGTGCCAGGACCTGGAAAGGGAATAGGAAGAGGGCATAGGTGAGTCCTGTGGGAAAGGGTGCAATGTCTGGGTGGGCGAGAATCAGCCTGCCAAGTGGGCTGTGAGGAGCAGGAAGGGTATCCTCCCCTTCATCCCAGTGCCTGTGGTTTGTGTTGCATGTGGTGTGCATCAGCTGTTTGAAGCCAGAGCTGCAGGTTCTTCTGTGAGATGGGAGAAGTTGGTGCTCTGGGACAGCAAGAAGCTTGCTGAGTGCACATTGTGTCCTGCTGCTTAGGTTTTTTGCTAGGCGTGTTGAAGGAGCTGCAGACATTCCCTGGAGGACACGCAGGCTGGAACAGCGTCTGCTTCCCCAAGCTTCCGTACCTGGCGTTTGGAAACGTTTTAAGTCCTTGTGCCGGAAGACCATGCTTGGCACCGGTGCGGAGTAGAAGACAAATCTGTTTGCTCTTGCCGTGGTATAGTCACCTGGGTGAGAGAAGGAGGCGAGAGAAGGAATGAAGCTGGGGACCTAACCACAGGCTAAAGAGGAGAGGTCTGGAGGAGGTGCTCAGACGTGTTTGTTTTCCGTCTGGAACTCTGTGAAGCCCAATCAGGGTATGAGCTGAGAGTTTTGTGCCCCAGTGGCACAGGGTAACAGAAGGGCGTGCTTGTCTGGCCCAGAAGAAGGGCTGCAGAAATGCTACTCACTGGGTCCAGGGGTGATTGGAATCTTGGTCTTGGGACGTGCAGTCACGAGTGGCGATGGAGCCACATGCTTCCCAGTCTTGCTGATGGATGGATGGATGAAGTACCGAGGACCAGGTGAGCAGGTGTCTGCGATGGGACATTTGGTCCCTCGAAATGTGTATGCAGGGGCTCTGTACTTGGTAGGATCATGAGCCCTGTGACCTGGGAAGAAAAACCAGTGAAAGGACATGTGCCTGCAACTGTGTAGTGAAAGGCAGTTTCTAAGCGGAAGCAAGAGGTGTGCTGTGCCTCCCGCCGCCACCGCCTTCCCATGATAGTTGGCTGACCTGTTGACCCAGGGAGCCAGTACTTGGGACCTGGGGTGCTGAACTCTGCAAGGATTGGGCCCCGTCGGGGGTGAGGCCTCCAGGTGCCCACCCAGGGTCCCTCCATGCTGGTGGCTAGAGAATCTACAGGAAAATCAGGAGAGCTACCAAGGGGCTCCCCTGACACAGCCCTGGTACGGAGCTTTCCTCTAGCCCAGAGCAGCAAGAAAGTGAAACTAACATAACGGAAGAAAGCGAAGGAAAGTGAAGAACAAGAAGAAGTAGCAGATGGAGAAGGAGGAACGGGGGAGAAGTTGGAAGCAAAGATGCAGCAAAAACACTCTGCTGTGCCCTCAGGCAGTAACTGTTGGCCTGGCCAGCAGCAATGCCTGGCCTGGCAGTGAGGTAGCCTCAGGCATGTGTACACATGAACTTGCTCAGCTGGAGTTTGGCACTGACTGGGTGAGATGCAGGGAGGGACACCAGCTCCTCAGTGACATCATAATGCATTGCTAGGTGGATCCATCAGCGTTGATGTCCATCACTAGGTGACATCCCAAAGGGTCATTCTCACCCAGTGATGAGCGAGGTCCATTGTGATGTCAAGATCCTGAAGCTGTTTGTGCTGCAGCGCTGCTGCCCTATTGCCTGCAGGGATCTGCTGGGGTTGGCCATGCGGCTGCCATTGTACTGGCTCAATCTAGCGGGGGACAGCCCCAGCTGGTCCTCACAAAGATCTGCTTGTGTCCCCACGGACAGAAACCCAGCACAGCCCTTTTGTGTGCAGTGCTGTCTCAGGACAGGACATTTGTCAAATGCCTTGAGTCTGACTGAACTGTTGACCACAGTGCTGAGAGGGGCTTCTGCCTTGGAGTGCTGTGAGAGCTCGCCACTCCCATTCCCGCCCTGTTCCCTAGTTCCCTAGAAACCGGGGGTGAATCCTTTTGATATCACCTCTTAGCTAGAGAGGAGAAACAACACCCCCGAGGACCAGAAGAATTAAGCAGTCTTTTTCTCAAACTTCACAGTTCTCTTGCTTTTGCTCTACTCTTCAGTCCTGCTCTGGGGTGAAAGGAGTGACTAAACAGCTAATGTAGCTTAGCTTCTGTCCACATTCAGCTACTGTGCTTCTAATCTTATATAAGCAACGATATACAAATGGCCTTCTTGGGGGGTGAATAAATGTGAAGTGGCTGTAACTGCCACTTACTGTGCCTGCAGGCATTTACAGTGGGAGATCTCTGGAAGTGAACGGGAGAATTGAGAATGTTCAATGCCCAGCTTGTGCTTTGTATCTTTTGATGCTTTTTTAAGGTCTCTGTGCTACTATCTTACTATTAGAGGCGAGGGAGAGAGCAAAGCTATCAATTATTTCAGTTGTTCTGGCCTCTCCATTTGAGGGATCCCAGTGTCTGCATCTCTCTTCAGACACTATTGATGTCTTCAAGCCGATTTCTACCTTTGTATGCCCATTTCTCTAGGTTGCTTTGGGAGTTCATCGTCACCAGGCTTTTCAATGTAGATGCTTCAGGAATACATGGACTCTTTTAAGGTTCCTCTGGGAGGGTTGGACAGGTTAAGTTTCATTATTGTGATTTTGCCAGTTGTGTGTGTGTGTCTACACCTGCAGTGTGAGTGCCCCCGCCAGCTTTTCTTGTCCACAGAATTCATGACTGTTAATGATACCAGTCATTACCCATGCTTTGTTTGGTGACCCCCTAAGGTTTTCAGTCTCCACGTTTTTATTGTTTGAGACCCTTATGGCTTTTCTTTCATTCCTGTGGTCCGTGGGCTGTAGTTAATATAGCACCAGTTAGGAAATACATTCTGAAGCATATAAATTGTGATTTGAATGGAGACAGTGTGGGTGAGGTAAAACAATGGAGTGGCAAACCAGCTGAGAAGAGATAAGTCCTCTAGCACAAGCTGATTTGTACAGTCAAGGGCGCTTACACTTCAAAGGTACACACAGATAGCATTTTCTCCCATTGGTCAAGTATATCAGCATGCAGTTTAATCAGCAGTTTTCATAACACTTTCAATCTTTGATACACTGACAAAATTGTATCTAAATGAGCTTGCTCTCTTACAGTGGGTAAAGCAGATATTGAGAAGGCTGGCAAAAGTTAATACATTGCCAGTGCAACTGGCTAATCGTGTTTCTTGTTGGATTACATTAGAAATGCCAGCATTAGTTGATGAGGCTTAGCTAGTTCTTTTGTTCTTGGTGGCATTCACCTGAATCTTCCGCATCCTTTTTTTCCTCCTGCTTTCCCCTCTGTCCTTTATCAGTGCAAAGCTATCAATTAAGTTTTGTTTAGATGATGTTTTGGAGCCTACAGATGGCAGCTCCCCCAGCCTTTTGGGGCATTGTTTTCACTCTGGAGACTTAAAAAACAGCTGTTCTAGTAAAAAGCCTTCTTGGGTGTTGGTATGTTAACTTTGAAACCTACAGATAACAGCTACAGAGGAAAGCTTTTCAGTGGGTTGGAGGTGTTAAAGCTGGAGCCTGATGAAAACAGCCCCAGAGAAGAATCCCACAGAGGTGGGCATTTACCCTGGAGCATATTGATAGCAACCCCAGGAACTATCCCTTGTGCAGAGCATTCAAAAAATGAAGGCGACAGCCCTCAACCAAAAGGCTGTTTCCCAGAGCTGCCATCAGTAGGCTCCAGAGCCTAGAATGAATGAAAGCTAAAGGTTTATTCACATAGTCTGTGAATAGAAATAGGCAATGACTTGCAAACCAGGATAATTTACTAATATTGAAACTGGCAGTGGGCGTAACATACTTGGCACATTTTTAATAAACTTAGCATATTTTATTTAAAACTTCTTAAAAGGTTATGCTGTAATTGATCTGTGTTTAGTGAGAGTATAGAAGAATGTTGCTGGAAGTTGTAGCCTGTGTCAACACAAAAGGATGGCAGAATTAAAAGATGCCTATTAAAATTGATTGAACTCTTCAGTAGTAATTACTGTGTATGATATATTATTCACAAATAACTGGATACCTATACATTTTCAAAACATGTTACAAGATCTTTGTACTGTGCACTTTAGGAAATGACACCATTGGTTTAATTTAAACAGAAATTAGTACAACAGATTTTACCTATGTTCCAGAGATAATTTGGGTGATGTGGAGTATCCCTGCTGTACCCAGAGCTCCCAGCACAATACATGCTGGTGCAGTCAAATATCAAATTGTATAAGCTCTAGTGTATGCCACACTAGATACCTTCTTTGGACAATTAAAAGAAAAAAAAAATGTTTAAAAATCAGTAATTGAGTTTGATCTAGTTTCAACTTTTGGTTTTAAAAGAGGTGAAGGCTTAAATACCTATAAATTTGAGGGCTTTTGTATCTGTGCAGTTTCCATTCTGATTCAATTAAGGACAGAATTTGAGTCTTTATCTCTCATCAGCAAAGTCATCTTAACAATTAATGAAAATGCTTAGCTAAATTTGTCTGTTTTTCTTTTTTTTCTGGTACTCCACTGTGGACCTTTAACAGTAGTGCTCCAGTGCTGAGATATACTACTCAAAACATATGGAAGTGGCAAGGAGTACCCACCATGACCATTCTTTTGGTTCAGAGAACAGAGACTAGAGGTATCAGACCCTGCTGTACCTCTGTTTTTAAGAAGAATGTTAAGCATTTTTGTTGACATCGATTTGAGTGTGTAAATGCGGTGGTTAATGGCATGGACTCCACAAGATGATGATAAGCAAAGATATTTTATTGCAAAAATCCAGCGTTCTCAAACTGTTACTTTGATATGAGTTTACATGCTTGTGAGGCACAACAAATGTGCTTAACCATCCACCGTAAACCACAACAGGAACACGCTTCAGGTGTAACCAACCACCAACCCCATGGTGTGAGCACTTAGTGGTTCTAACAATTGTTTTCCAGTTATGTACCTTGTTTTTCACCTCTAGTTTAGCTGAGTCATTCCCAGAATGCTCTCTGGTTAGCCAAAGTAGCAGAAGTGAGCAAGGATTTTACAAGGGCAACAAGGCCCTTGTTTTGTAAAGCCTTTCTGCTCCGCAACATGTAAACGTACTTAGAGATCCTGAGGCTGTCTCTATAAGCCCTTCAAAACTGTAGAACTGCTGCTTCAGTCTGGGGACTCATGCATGAAAAGCTTGTGGGACTAAACAGTATGGCAGGTATTTTTTGACATGAAAATTAAAAGTGAAAGAGAGACATAAACCTCAAATCACTTACTACATTTTTTTCTTAGAATATATGATAACTATATGTTCATAGGATAAATTAATTTGTTTTACAGCTCTAGCAATTAAATAAATCTCATGTATTAAATAAATCCAAACCAAACTTCTAAAATAAAAATTTGAGATCCTGCAGGTATCAGAATCCATGATATCACATAACTTATGTTTTATACAATCAGGAACTGGCTTGTACAGTTCTAATCCATCAAGGGAGATCATAGAATATGTGGAATAACTATGAAAGACAGCATGGGATGGGAGGATGTTTTCTATAGCAGGGTTGTGTTTCTGTGTTTCTAACCACCCTGTACAGGTGAGTGGCCTAGAGAAAGGTGTAATTCTAGCCCCTTCCTCTCAATCTTTTATCGAGCTGAACAGAGTTGCTCACTAAGGAAAGAAATTCATGCCAAGTACAGCTTGGCTCCAGTTTACCCCAGAGCAAGGGGATAATCCAAGGACAGATCCAGAGTCTCACTGTGCAGCATCTTCCTCAGGGCTTCTACCTAGTTTATACCAAAGAAATGAATTTTACATCAGTTAATACTTCAACTTAAATTCTTCAGCTACCTTAGTGGAAAAAAATATGTTTTATTTTCATATAAGATATCACAGGCATGAAATTAAGTCTGTGATAGGTAATTTGTTTTTTTTTTTAATAATCATAGATTTATTGATGAACTTTTCAAATCAAATACCTAAAGCAGAGAAAGAATAATATCTTATAAAGTAAAGAATATTATCTAAGGAAAAAAATTAGTTTGCAAGAAGAGTATTACCTTCTATTTTTGGAATTTCTCTAAGATTCCTGTTTCGGCTGTATTTCAAGAATCTGTCTATAGGTTGCATTCCTGAGCATATCAGCCTTACAAATCGCTTAATAAAAGTCAATCCATGATTGTTTAACTTGTCTGTTAGTGCCTGAAGCAGAATTACAAAAGCTAAATGTGTTCAAAACTCCACCAGGAGTTTCTGTCATCTAAAACCTCCAAGTGTATGACCTCATGGCAACTAAAAAATAAATATTCCACAACAGCTTGAAGAAACTTGCAGTTACTATGCATTCATGTCAACAAAATAAGAAATCACGCTTGAGGAATAACAATGTTTTCACTTTCAGCTCATAGAATGATTCATTTTAAAATGGAAACTAACTGGTAAAAGCACCACGAATATGAAACAATTGACAAGGAGAAACTAACAAATGCAATTAATTAGAAAATAGTAATTTGATTGCTAAGTGAAAAGGTTTATAAAGCAACATAGGATTGTCATGTGCATTAATCAGGTTCACTGCAGTTGCAATTAACTGTTCAATACTAAGCCTTCTCACTTCTGAATGTCCTGACTGATTTACCATGGGTTGCTACGTAGTTCTGACTTTGAACTTTCATTAGTGTTCATTCTCCTGCATACTCAGCTGGGGTATATTTTGTTTCATAAAGATGACTTTTAAATGCACTGAAGTAATTTGTTAATGCAAATTGTTTTTCTTTCATGAAACCACACACAGTTTTTGTTAAATGTGAGGAGAAACACTATAAGTAATTGCTGTAGAAACCAATCTGCAATCAGCTTTCATTAATTTTTAAGTGAGTTGGGGGTGTTATTATGAAACAGTATTATGTCTTCCTAATCCATTGCTCCAATTTGTAAGTTTGACCTGAGAATTATTGAAAATATTTTACTCATGTAATGGGAATTTGAAATAAAGTAATTCCTTTTTAGTTCAGTCAGGAATTTTCAACTATTTTAGCAGTAGTATTTTCATATGCATTTTCTTTCAAAAATAATAGCATTTCTTCTCACCAATACATTTTCTAAAACCTTTTAGATTATATAGATATAGCTTTAAAATGTAAAAATGTGGAAGAAATTCTGTATCTTGGTTCCACAATCAGAAACCTACATGCTGTTTACCTCAAGGTCTAACAAAATTAGATGCTGACCATTTCACAGTAACCTTAGCAGTACAATTGTGAGAGATGGGGCAATACCACAACAATCAATCCAATTTGTACACTATCTTCCCTCAAAGATTAAGCAGCTTTTGCAACATGAAGGGTCTATGTGCCTAACACAGGGGATGTGGCACCATTGCAAAATAGTTTGGGAAATGCAGCAGTGAACTTGGCCAAGGAGATGTACATAGCCTTGGCCAGCCCAGCCCAGCAATACTATCATTAGGAGAATATTAGGCACATTTTGCAACATAATCTGAGCTCAATTCTTAAAACCACATCACACACTGTTCCTGCTTTTCAAAGCTCATGATGGATCATGGTTTCAAGTTTAATGCACATGTATGTGAGAAGAGCTCAAGTTTTAGAAGAAGCATGGATCTGAGTTTACATTAGAAAAATACTGTGGAAGTCTGTGTTATTTTAATTAGCATAGATTATTTAATCTGTGAACAGTTAGAGTTTAATATAAGAAAAGTGAGACTTAAATACCCACACTGCTGTGAAATTCTGTTAAATGAAGAGTCAGTTTTGGGCTTTAGTTTCTCATAATCAGTTTCTCATTGATAGGCACAGTGATTTCCACAGCCAACATGGGCTCATTTATATAAGTGGTTTAATTTCAGAATGCACGTTTCAATGCAAAAGAAGATTAGAATATCAATTGGTATCAGTGCAGTTTTATTTTGTTCAGAATATTCAGCTTATTATGAGTAGGATTTTTGAAAAAAAATTCTTACAGTAAGCATCTCAGTAAGTAAGCTCATGAAGACTATAAAGAAATAGCATTACACTTTGATAGAAATATTTTCATTTGCTCTAGCAATCAGCCTAACTCCTCTGAAGGCCTAAGAATCAGTTCTGCTAGCTTTTCTCTTTCCTCTGGTTCATTCCTCGTGAATTTTCAGCGAGTGTCACCCAAATAGGTGGTACTGGTTCATTTTCCCCAGAAGCTTTCAAAGGAAACTGTTGAAATAGATCAGGCCACATGCAGTCTTGTTTTACGCAGTTACCAGACTTGTACCATTAGAAAATGTGGTGAATTTATTTTAAAGCATCCTTTCCACTGCAGTTGTGTGGAACAATGATCTGCTGAATTTAATTCACAGATCAAAGAGGGAGGAAATTAACCAACACAGTAAATTGATTATTTCATGGGTGACATAACCAAGGCAATGATTTATCTTAATAAAGAGCAACATCCCTCTAGTCCTTAACTGAATTCCAGCCAATGCAATAATACTCAGTTGTTAATGACTTTGATGTTGATGTGGAAAAGTGAATGACTGTATAATCACTGAAATGAGACCTCATCACAGTTGGAAATGTTTAAGCCAAATCATTTTGGACTGTGAAAAGAGCCCTGAGTGGTGTAGATTGGCTGGGTCCCAGATTTTCAGCCTTAACTAAACAGGGCCTGAAAACTTTATCATACTGCCATGCCTCAGGCTGGTCTGCAATTCTGACAGCCCCAGAGAATCGCTGTTTAATGTATATGTGTGGACTCACTGTGGAAAAAGAATTGAGGATTTTCAGAATGCCACAGAGGTACATGAAACCCACCTCACACACGTAATGGACTCAGACTTTGACTCCCAAGCAAAACTTGGCCAAAACTGACAAAGAGGAGTGACCATGACACCCTGGGGAGACTGAACAGGCTGCAGGCTTGGGGTGGTGGTAGTTCAGGCACTGAATCCCGGGAAGTGCCAGTGGTGGTGGCCCAGTCCCAGGGCAGAGCTTCCCTGCACTGCCTGCCGCTCCCAGCAAAGGCATAGCCCGGGACAGGGACCGCCGCAGGGCTCAGCACAACCTGCTCAGGATGGGGCCATGGGCAAACACGAGAATGGTCCAGGCAGCCGCCAAAAATCCCAAAATCTGCTGGGACTGGCCCTGGCGGGAGCTGGGTGCAATAAATGCCTGTCTATCAGCTGCTGTCTTTAGGAGAGGGAACACAAGAAAGGAAACAGAAGCAAGTAGGAAAAATCGTACTGAAAGCTTATGTTTATATCCCACATCACTAAATATGGCTTAGGAGGCTGAAATGCAGCATTAGTCATTTGTAGCAGCCTTCACCTCTCTTTTACCCTTCCCTAGGAACTCTTAAAATAACAAACCAGGCTAAAATTAGAGTTGCTTTATAGTACATTAATTTGATTATCATTGTCTCGGCACTGATTGAAGAGCTCACATCAATAGAGGGATACCCTTTACATCAAGCCCAGCTTCCCTGATGCCGATGCTCAGCTCTTGGATCCAAGAAGGAAGTCAGGTCATTTTTTTTCTGCTCAGGTTTCCTTCACAACCTCTCAATTCTCAGAGAAGGATTGCTAGCATTGACATTGCCCCGTCCATGGTTGTTAACTTTTCTTTCTTTTGAAAAAGGCAGGAAGAACACTTTGCATCCTCCCAGCCTGGCTTTGCCCTGTGCACACTATGAGAAATCAAGAGGAGATGAGGGAGGAAGAAGATGACTGCAAATTACAAAATTTGCAAGTCCAGCTTTTCTAAACTCAGCAAAAAGGCAGAGGCAGCTGCAGGTAGGTTTGGAGGAATTTAAAGAACTCACCCTATTTGAATACCACACAGCCTCCAGGCTCCAGAAACATGATACTCTGGTGCTGATCATTTAAAAAAAAAAACCTAAAAAACAAAAAAACCCAACAAAACGCTAAGGATTATTAAACTGCTCATCCAGGCCTGCAGCTGGGGGTGACTCAGAGTGCAGAGTTGGAAAAATGCCCATGTGGCAAGATTAGAAACTCATTTGTGTAGTTTATGTGGCCTTGCCAGGAACCTCCGTTTTTTCCAAACCTTCAGTTTATTAACTTTAAAAGCACTCCTTTCCTGTTGGGGATCTGGCATGGCTGCAGCCCGGCAGCTCTTTCTCCTTTTGCATTAACAACACTTAAAGGCTTTCTTTCCTTTTCAAAATCGACTGTGTGAGATCATCTGTGGAATTTTCAAATGTGCTTGCTCTTTCTTTTCGTTTCTTTCTTTGTCCCAGGGTTCAATTTAAATCCAAGTGCTTTTAAACTAGCTATATTCAGCCAGCCAGCACTTTCAGGAGTATATGTTATGAAAGCAGGAAAAGAAAAGGCCTTCTTGTCGTCAAAACCATAATAATTATGTGTCAAATATAATTACTGCTCTGTGGGTAATACATCTAATACTCAGTGACAGAGTAAGCAGCCTGCAGAAGTAGAAAGTAACTGGTGGCAGGATCAAATCTGATATAAAATTAACCATCATGCTTAAATACTCTGTCTCATAAAGTTCTACCAAAAATGCAAAGGCAAGGAAAAAAATGGTTTTTTTCTTCATCTAAAATTGTTAATGTGCAGAAGCTTCTCAGTTCTCTCCACCTCCATACAATGAATCACAGTTCTTTTAAAATAAGAAACACTGTGCTATAAATGTGTACATTACTAGGATCACACTCTGGTGAAGGAGCTCATCTAACAGGAAGGAATTAAGTGTGGGAGTTCTCTCCTCTTAACCCATTATGTTTCCTCATTATTAGCTTCGCACTGCACACTTGATTCACTCGATAAGAAGCAAGCTTTCTGCATTTCCCTACCTTCTTTAAAATACACAAACTAATGAGCAGCTGGTGAAGCTGACATGTGCCTGTGAATTTGAAGACTACTGAAATGTGTAGTCATATTCTGAAGGAGGGAAAAATGCTATGTCAGGAAACAATATTCTAAATATGACAGCATGTGTGAGAAACTTGTCCAGTTTAAAAAATACATATCCTTTCCTCCCTAACACTCTTCTAAGTAGACTTAACAAAATCTAAAATATTCAAAAAACACTTTAAAACCTAATGATTTGCTAATGTGAGTCTAGATCCTGAAAATAATCTTCAATAACTGTGTTTAGGAGTTATAGTATGAGTAAAATTAATTCATCTAATTGTTACCTAAAGGCATAAGTTTTTTGTAGGATTGATGTCTTTTACTGGAGCTAACATTATGTATGCATGCATCTTTACTAATTTGAGTAGGACTACATAATAGTAAAGTTAAGAACAATAAGAACACACTAAGTGGCTTTACAGTCTAGTCCTCAGTTTTACATGAGGACTGATAATGCATGATAATCAGAGAACCAGGATTTCTCAACATTTTCATTTCAGCTTTATTAATATGCTTTGATTTTCTTTATATTTGCTTTCTCTTTCTGTTCCAGGAATATTATGTTTGCTAGAAGACATATTTAATGAAATATTAATTACATTAGAAATCTTTGAAAAGTTTGAAAGATTTCAAAATGTTTTTACATCAGAATTAATTTTTCAATCTAAAGTTTCTTTGAAGTTTTGAAACTTGAAATACTCATCAAGTAACTTTAATGTTTCATTACACAAGTAAAATTCATGCTTATAATTTATTATATTGGAACCCTGATTATAAAGATCAAAGTCATCCAATTAAGCAACAATATTCAGTCACAGAATTAAAATCATGTTTTTAAAAATCCAATACTTAAAAAGGTGCTCCCAAGTAAGGAATTGACTGAGAAATATTTGGTGATTTTTTCAATGACAGACTTGGGGGAAAAGAAATCCTGGAACATGCTGGACAATCTACCAGCTTTTAGTTGAGGATATTTATTCTTTTCTCTCTAGATCTATTCTCCTTTTTCCACGCACCAAAAACAAAGACCAGAGAGGTTTTTTTTAAAATCTTTGAATGCTCTGAGTGTTCTAGTAAAACCTATTTGTCAAGCCTAATGTTTTTCTCCAATATTAGGTGTGAGAAAATGAAGGCATCTCATGAACTTGTTTTTGCCTACTGAATAGACATGTTCAAATACTATTCTGCTTTGTAATATGACTTTGGAACACATTTCATAGACCACCAGACTATGCATATGCAGACATATTTAGCAGTATTTGCTATCAGTCTCAGAGCAAGTGTGTTTGTAAAAGTTATTGGTATTACCTGAAACAGGTGGATTTTAGGAAAGTATTGCCACTAATCAGGCTCACTGCTGTCATGTGTTTATTTCTTGAAAAGACATCACAAGTCTGTCTCCTATAAATGTCTGATTGGCACCTACTTTAATTTATGGAAAGTAGGCACTAGAAGAGCTCCACATTCAAGTTAGCAATGAGAAACTGATTGTACCATAATGAAAGTGCAGTGGTGATTAACAAGGGAAATTTCCAAAAAGAAAAGTTCATCCTAATGGATGAAATGTTTGGAGTTTGCCTAGTACACTTCTCAAGGGTGGTTCCTTTAAATTTTGGTAGCATTCCCAGTTCTACTGGGTGTACTATGTAATACAAGCAGTGCTGTCTGTGCACATAATTATCAGCACTTGAGGAACACAGGCCCAAAAGCATTCTCTGACTTTCTTTTGATAAATAAGACTGATGAAATGAATGGCTCAGAGCTGCCAGGTTAGGTTATGGTTTCTGAAAAATTAAGTCAACATGAAAGAAATCATGTTTTCAAACAGTACTGTTCTCTGTAGACTGATCCTCCAATTTATTGAACTGTACTTATTGGGTCCCAGGTTCAAATGCTACTTCTGCTCATCAGTCACCACTTGTTTCTTGAACCAAACAACACATCTGTAATTTTCAACTTGACTAGAATTAGCTCCCAAAAGGAAAAAAAGTTTCAAATACTTCTGACTGGCTTTTAAATTGGAAACACCTGTAAGAGTTATATCTTTTCCTGACATAAATTAGTGACAAGGAGTTCATATAAGAGGTGCAGACAGAAAAATAAAATAGTGTAATAAGTATTGCAGGTACCAGAAAAAGTATTGCTGCAACTAGGTAGGTATAAGAGAAAGGAATATGTGAGCCCAGCCTACTGACTTCCTATAATTCCAAAATAGATGCTTTATACCTCTGTTGTGTTAACCAGAAAATGACTGCCTGAAGCAAGATCAAATGTCTCATTAGCACTTATAATCGCTTCCATAAGATGAAAACAGATGAAAGAAGAAAGGATGAAATTCAAACAGTAGATGAAAATAAATGGATCCCTTTTGTTCTGTGGTGTGCCTTCTCTCTCAGATGGGCCTCCCTTATAATTAACCTGAGTTCAAAAAAGTCATTATAAATGGAGTTCCAGAAAACCTGATACCACTTTTCATAATGTTCATAAATACAGTGGATGGTTCTTTGTATAACCACCACTAATCACAATAAAGCATAAAATTTCTTCCTGAATAAAATTTTAATAATAAATATATTACTGCTGTCCAAACGGATGACAGCACTTTCTCTCACCTCCCTGTCTCTATATTTTCAATGTGGGGAAAAAAAAAAATCTACCTTAACCATTAGAAAAGTAATGTTCTTCCAGAATTCTAAAAATCCACCTTGATTCCATCTCATCAGGGAAGTTGTCATTAATTTAGTCTAACCTATGGGCTGTACTAGCCTATGAGATTGCTGTTGATGATGCATGAAGAATAATATTGATTCATATTACGGTTGCATAAATTTGATACATGGATACACCTACCCACACACTGAATACATGGAGTAAGGGATAGCTACATGCAGTTGCTTGGCTACATTTAATGACTCCTGGCACATGTACATGAGCTAATACGAATTTGTTTTTAAGAAGGGATGCTAAAGAAGTGGAGGCTACTGTAGTCACTCTGCATAGTGCAACATTGTAAGGACCAACAAAAAGGATGACTGACAGACCAAAGAATATGCCCTGTGATGCTAGGTGATGTTAAGAGCTTTTTTTCCATACTTGTGTTTTTCTTGACTTTAACATGCAGTATTTAGTGAGGAAGCCAATTCTGTGGCATTAATTACCAGAAAGTAGAGGGCTCAGAATAGTGTGTTATTATGAGAGACAGGAGCTGTAATAATCAATAATTTCTTCCCTTCTATTTTGTTGTGGTTTACTAACACACAATATGTTTAGATGCATGTAGATACCGTTTTACTCTATTGATGCTTATATTGTTGGTATTTCTTTCTATCCACAAGTATAATGACTCAAATCTACTGACTTGAAAATGTGAAAGTATTGTGTATTTGGTCCTAAGCATATTAAGAACAAGAGAAATCAGAAACAGTTTGAATATAGCATTCCCTTATAATTTTCCTGTCTTTCACTTAAAAAAAAAAAAAAAAATCCTCAAATATCTCTGATAGGAGGATCACAAGGAAGAAGGTCTAGGAAAATCAAAATAAGTAATTTGCATTTAAGGATAAGTCTAGTATGAAAAAGATGGATACCCTTCTTCTTATATGATTTCCTTGGTGATGGTAGTATCTACCTCCAGGTTCTCTAAATTTGTATTGTTATGGGTGATTTATGAACATAATGACCTTTCACAAGGACTGGATAGCATCCTACTGAAAAATTTTTTATGGTCCAGTGGGTGGATACTAACTTCTGGTTTCATAGTACCAACTGAACCTAAGTGGATATCATCACAGGAAACTTTGGTTTTGTCAGAGTTTTAAGAAGTGACTTGTAATTATAAAAGTCTGAGAGTAAATTATAAAAGTCTGTGAAGAAAATGTTCCTGTAATATTTACATTGCCACATTTATCTTGGTGACACCAGTCAAGCACTGTCTTCTGAAGTGGACCAAATGAAATGTTAATGATACATAGGATGACATGTAATAGTGTGAAAGTGTGTGTGAAAATAGTGTGAAAGTGTGTCAGCATTTACTTCACTGAATACTCATAATGTAAATCCAAAAAATACATACCATCTTGAGTCAAGCTAAATGACCAGTACGAGTTAGCAGCAGCTGTGAAAAATCCCACACACTGATGAATGTGCTGCAGCAAATGCACAACAGGTTCTGTGGAAGGTTGATGCTTTGCTGGTTTCCCACTTGAATTTATTGCATCTGATTGAAGGATGAATATAATACATGGTCTCCACAATGGGAAATTGTACTTTTGCTATGTTTTACATGCTGACTTAGAAGTTTCTAATTTCCATTCAAATGACCTGCTTGTCTTTCCAAAGGAAATTATGGTCCTTTTATTCCTACTTTACTGTATCTAGAATGGTAGAACAGAATCTGGATATTCATCCAGCGTCTTCCCTATCATCAGGGACTAATGTACCTTAGTGGTTGTACTGCCCCATGGGATAAGCTAGGTAGGATTGTTTTTCAGGCCATTTCACTAACTTCATCCCCTCAGCAAGCAGGAAATGAGAGAAGTTTGTCTTGCATGTGCTTTTCTTCCAAGACAACTGTTTTCCTACAATGATTAGGTTAGTTTATAGCGTATTCCCTCTTTTAATATTGGGTAATACTAAAATGCCAGCAATAGATTGGTTCAAAAGTGCAGCAATCTCTTGGATACCATGCTTTCTGCTACTAACACTGTAAATTTAGAGAAGTTCTCCTGGTAATCTAACTTAGAGCATTTGTAGCTCTCCCTTCCCTTTGCTTTGCACTCTGAGGAATTTCAGTGACTGACACTATTTCTCCCTCTCCCCCCAAAATCTCTTTTTTCAATGGATTATTCTCTTCATGGTGATTAACAATTGAAGTTATAAGTGTGATATTTAATATAATAACAGATGGTTTCACAAATTTTGACAAGAACATCTCCTAATACCTTACTGTATAATGGGGAAGCCTGCACTGCCACAAAAATCTACTAGAAGACAGATTTGGCTTTTATGATTTCTGTGGCAACAAGTCTCCATTTAAAACATGAAGTTCAAAAAGGGATATCTTCTCTTAGCCTTTAGATAAAGCAAAGTATGTGCTGTGAAGCAGGAGCACTTGTTACACGATATTAAGTCCCCAGGTCTCAATTTATAATTTTGGGGAAGTGATCACTATAGCTCACAAATTACTAAGTTACGATTAAATGGTCAGCTTAAGGTAGATAGGCGGATATGGATAGATCTATGTATAAGCAAACAAATGCATTTATTCAAGACACTTAAACCACACAACTTCTACAGGTACATTAATGTCTCCTTGTTACTCTAAGAATTTCCTAATCTCAGCTGGACAGTAAATAGTAAAAAATGTAAAGCTCTTTCCTCTACCTTTAGTGGATCACTGGTATTCTTCAGTAGGAAACGCATCTTCTTCCCTGAACAGATGCAAAATATCTATCTATCAATAAACGTATAGGACAGTGACATTTAAACTGCCTAACTGTACTCAGTTTATCAATGGCCTGCAACTGAGACCAACTGCAGAAACACTGTCTGTCCCTGTATATTGGCACTGTGGGGTAACAACAGAATCACACATAAAATTCAGAAAACTGATTTCCAGCTTCTCCCAGAATACAAATGGCTAAAATCCCTGAGATGACCAATAGCTAGTCTTAGGTTAGTGGATTTTTTTCCACTAACCTAAAGAGCCAGATGCTCTTACAGCAACTGAAAGATCAGGCTGTAACTACAGTGACCAGGGCTAAATTTAAGTGACAAAACCATTGCCTCTCCTTTCCACAAAGAAGGAAATGTTAAAAGTCCTCTTCAGTTTATATTTTCTACTCTCACCACTCTTTGAATTTTCTAATATCCCCTTCCTTCACTGTGCAATTCTTTAGAATTCCTTCTATCCACTTTCCTCCTAAATGCAACAAATATGGCTTTAATATGAAATTTTCTGAACTTAATAAAACAAAGAGGAATTTTAAAAATACATGTTGATTATCAAATTTTTTTTTCTTCTGTAATTGTCTTAAAATTTTTCCTACCTCCATTTCATCCCTTTAAAATATTCTTCTTTATGAGAAATTGCATATATATAATAACAAAATCAAGACAGAGATGTCTATAAGGCATTAAGCATGTATCATTTTTGACCCTTAGTTCCACCCTCTACTGTGATACACACAGTGCACTTCCAAAAGGTAAATAATTTCTGCTTTAAGCTCATTGTAGAAACGGCAAACTTAGATAGGAAAATAATAATTCTCTCTACATTGTCGTTCTTGCTAGTCCAATATTTACTATCAACTGCTACTTTAATTTAGCTTATTACAAAGCACTCTGCACAATCTATTACACAAAAATATACATGCCAGCATTCAATCAATTTGGTTTGAAGTAAGAAAAACAAAAGATACCAAGATATATCTTGGGCTGTAAAATCAGGCTTCTCAGATTCAGAGAAAACTGAAGTAAATTATATTTCATAGAATGTTCTGCAACTTTCTTCAAATGCAGAAAATTACCACAATTTTTAAAATCATGAATATGTATTAAATCTACAAAAGTAATAGAGATCTACACCTTGTATATGAGAAAAATACATGTTTTTCCACAAAGAACCTATGGTCTCATTTTTATGGAGACAACATCTGAAGAACAACAATACTACCTTAATAGAACTAGCAAGAAAAAATACTGACACTGCTAAGCATGATAAAATATTACTACCATACTCTATTTTGGTACAACTGTCGTATATTACATACACATAAAATTAACTTAACCAGGAAGGCACTTTTTTCAGAAGTTCAGGAAAACAAATTCAGTTTTATAAATAGTGTGATGATGAAGTCATTCAAAACAATGGACCTTTCTCTCAACTATGAAAAGTTTCTAGATGTGTTTTCTAACGTATATTTATAAGACCACGTTAAAAAAAGGGGGAAAAGGAAAAATCCTTTTCATTGAACATATGCTATCCATGCTGCTTCTTTTACCTTTATAGCTATACTCTATGCATATGAAGATAAATTATAATACATGGAGATGCACAGTGACCAACAATGAATTATTATTAACATTCATTATATACTTTGGTAAAAGCACTAGTTTGACTTTTTGTGTGGTGACATGTCGTGCTTTGTCTGGAATTCACCCCTTACAAACTTTAGGAAATGCTGAAAAACGTGGTTACTCATCATCAAGTTTAAATAACCTTGCCCTGCAGGAGAACTGCAACTGTCCCCTCCAAAATAAAAACAAAATAAGGAAGGGATGCAGGGGTTCCCCTCCCCCTTTGCCAAATGGATACGTTTCTGTGTCCTGTCCAGGCTCCAAGAGAAGGAAGTTGGGTTCAGTTGTCAGAGTGCCAACGCCGTGGCCCAGGAGAATAGAACTCCATTGCCTGTTCTTGCACTGATGTCCTGTGTGAACCCAGGCAGTTTACAGTTCCCTCCCTGCCCCTGAAAAATGAGAATAGCACTGTCCTAAAGCCAGCTGTGCCACTGATAAATAAATACACAGCTGCAAATTATCCAGACTGTAGGAGGGGTGGGGGCACAGGCACAGCAATACAATCATTTCTGTTCTTCAGTGGCCTCACAGAAGTATTGCTGCACAGCATACCTGGAATATAAAAATACACTTTCTCTTTCATTATCCAACCTAATCAAAGCAACATTTCTTTTTCCACTTTTCTTCCTGGTTCTTCTCCAAAATTTGCAGGCATAAGGGCCACTGAACATGGATTAAACACTGTAGCAGACCTAAGATCATAGCTTGTTTGCTTTTGCTTCTGCACATAATCAGTCTCCCTGTAATGGAGAAAAACACAGGTAAAGATGTCTGATTCTAACCATTTCAACATTTTTCTTTTCAGAAAACTGAGAATAACAAAGTCTGGTAGTTCGGCATTGTGACATCACAACCTACCGCTACCCATCCATTTAACCACTGTTATTAGACAATAAATGTTACATGTCTTTTTACTGGAATAGCCACAGACATGACTATGTTAGGGTATCCTAAACCAAAATATTTTTGGATCTAGGTATTTGATATTTTTGTTTTATTGTATAAGGGAATAGTACTGGGAGAGTAGTGGTACTGCTTGTACATAACATACACTTGATGGTATGTGTTGTACTCTTCCAGGCAGAACAGCTGTACTGAACTCAGTGATCCATACTCCATTTTGTGATTCTGCCTTTCCTTCCACATATTCTCATTTAAATTTGTTGAAAAAACTAGTACCTGAATATATAATTGAAACATATTCCTTTAATTAAACTTGGAAATACTCTTGAGAGTGGAAATACTCGTAAGAGTACTAATCATATTTTCTTGATTAGTTGATTACTTTTTATGGGAACTTGCAAAAAAGACAAAAAACCTGACTAACAGAGATTTGAAATAAAATCATTTAGTCTTCATGGAAAAGTATTTTCCTGTAAATATTTGATTCTCCATTTACCCTCCACATGTCCAGTTTAAAAACGGGATGGAAAGTCACCATTTCAGTGACCTTGTGTCCCTCCCTTAGAGGAAGGCAGCTGACAGGTAGATATATGAACAGTTTGTTGTTGCAGATTCCAGATCTTGTGATTATCTCTGACTCAACTTCTGGGGTTTTATCTGGAATTCCTGTGGCAGGTCAAGTTGTGTACTACTCCTTGTCCTTACCTTGCAGCAACCCCAAGTTAAAAATATACCTTACAATAATACATAGCAGTTTCCAAAATTTCTGCTTGAGTTGAAATAATGATGGCAAGTTCCAGACTTAGAATGATCCAAAAGATATGTCTCTAACGGTAGCATTCAGTTTACCTGTGAAGATTTTAAAATTATGAGTTTATCTATACTTTTTTGGTTTAGTTTTCAGCTTTACTTGTTGCAGTAGATACAGTAAATAATTGCCATTCATTTTCTTAATCAATAAAACATATCAATTTTATTATTTTCCAGCATATTGTGTGATACTGCCAGATGATATATTTTTAAAATATCTCATTAGAATTGATTTGATGGGTAAAATATTTACATCTAAATCTCTTATGTATGTTTAGAATATATCTCTATATTTATTCATTGTAAAATAAACAAAATATAACATGAATCAGTGTCACTGACATTTATAAAGTACTCTAAGATCTTCTGGCAAATATTTTTGAGAGAGACTGATACATATTATCAAATTTTGTCTAAATCTTCCTATTCCTTCATCTAATATCAGGTTATATTTCTTCATCTTCCCTAAATAAATTTCAAATTCTACTGATGTCATATTCTTTGTTAATAATTTTTGCTACATTAGGCCTTTTCAAAAACTTTATTATTTTTCTCATCAACAGCAAACAAAAATGTGAACTTTTAATCTTGGAAAGCTATGAATAAGTATGTCTCATTCCTGAGCACATCCTACTAACCTAGGATAAGGTCACCTCTGGCCTTTCTTATAGCAAAAAATAAACACACTTTATCCCTCTTCCCCATCATTCACATCTTCCTGTAGATAGCATAGATGTTCTGGCAGAGATTTGCTGACATTTTGCTTCCTTCTCATTAATCTCTATCTTCTGACCCCTCACTATAGCACACCTATCATTCTCAGTGTAGTGTTGCAGGATTTCTCCAATTTCCTGTGGGAATATCTTTCAAGAGAGATGCAGAAGCCAGGAGAGAATTGTGACAACGTGCTATAAAATGAACAATGCCCATGTTATTGGAGGATTAAGGGAAGAATGGGGGACAAGAGTTCTGCTATTTTTTCTCATGTATCAACACAAGATTAGCCTTCCCTGCACTTAAGCGCAGGAAATCAGGATATCTTCTCCTTCAGACGTGAACTTCAAACTGCAAGTTAGAGCAAGAACCTAATTTTGGGTGGTTTGCAATGGCTCACTTCTGTCCCTGTGCTATAATTTGCTGTTTCTCAGTAGTACTGGCTCACTGAGATTTCCTGAAAGGTGCATAAGTACCAAGAAATACAGCAAAATAAATGGATCTGAAAAGCAACGAATAGCACTTCATTAGAGATTACATTTATAATGCAGAAATACAGATTTTTGATCTTTTTTTCCAGTTACAGTGGTGCACAACCTCTCTAAACCAAAGTTGGATTAAAGAAACATGAAGGAAATACATGAAGGGGTCTACTGCCTAAACAAAGGCATTTGGATGTAGCTGTTGAGTAGATCTCTACCATTTTAGAAGCTCTATGGTGTCAACCTGGCCTCCAGCCACCACTCCAGAAGCAGCTAATATTTCCATAAGTCTTGAAGCACATGTTCTGTCTCCACATGAATATTCCAGGGACCTCAGAAATCTCAGGTGACACCAGATGTTTAACTTAGAAACTGGGGACCACCCTTCACACCTGCATGCTGTGAGCCTGTTGATCTGAACTCAATAAATACCCTACAACCCCATCCTACCTTGCAGGCAATGTATACCCAAATTCAGACTCTGTGTTTTTATGCTTCTCTGTTGGCATTTGATGAGGCCACTGTCAGAGGACAAAAGAATAATTCCCTCACTTCAAAACTTTAGACTGATACTTTTTATCTTCTCAGGTTAGGAGCATAATGAAGTTCTAGAAGATGTAGTACATGATAAAGCAGCAATGCTTTGGAAATGGATACGGAGAAGGTGAGGTCCATGCTCTTTAAACCATCACTTCCCTTCATTGCTTCCTGTTTTCTCAGCAGCCAGAGGACAGATTTTTTACCTCCTTCACATTTTTTCCATATGCCTGTGCATTATACTGTCTATAGGATGACAAATTTGAAGTGCATAAAAGGAATTAACATATTTAGTTTTTATATATACATATAACAATTTTATTTTATATATAACATATATATATATATAACAATTCTTTGTTTGATTTAAAAGAATGTTCATAGCCAAAGTGATGTTATACCATTTACTAGCACTTTCCCAGAATAAGTAGCAATAGATTATAATCCAAACTGTTTAGAGCAAACACATTGCTAGAAGACCTGGGAAGTTCACTGTTGTGAATGTGGTTCTAGAATTTTTTTCCTTTTGACACCATACTTCACTGGAGAAGTTAAAGTGATGTAATGCCATAGATGTTGACATAAGTGTAAAAATGAAAAATTAGCCTATGAAACAAGTTATCTGGCATTTAAGGGTCAATGGTGAAAGGTTAAAGATGTTAACATCATTGCTGATAATGGAAAACTAGAAAACAAAAGTAGTAGCCTATGAGCTATGGCTTTTAACCATATAGAAAAAAAAATCCCTGACTTGAAAGGTTTAATCCCTAACCCCTTTACATTTTGCAAGGGAAGCTGCTTATAGTTGAACATTTTGAGTCTCCACTCAATAGGCCAACATGCTGGCATACAGTGGCTGAATCAGAAATATGGATTCACTGTCTAACGAAAATGTACTGCTCAACATAAGGATCCTTGATTCTGCTCATGTTACTGATTTCTTTTAAGTGTATTGTTTGGTACACCCATGGAAACACTAACCTATTGTGTCAGTAATATTATTCTAATGATGAAAGAAAAAAATTGAACAATCATCAGGAAAATAATCAATTACAAAAAGACTGTCTACAGGGAAGGAAATAAAAAACCATATAAATAATGATTATATAACATCTTCTTTTTGATAGCCTGAGTTGCTGCTCTTCCTTCACTCATTAAATGCTCTCTCCAGTCTTGTTCCTTCATACAAAATATCCTAACAGTCTGTTTGTGGAAATAATTCAGCTTACATTGTAACTGCCAGCTTCTATAAATGTCTATAATGCACATATTCATATAACTCTGCATGTTTTCAGGTGCAAAACATGGCTTCTGAATCAAAACACCACCTAACAAATGCTTAAGATCATCTTTACCCAAGAAATATCTTCACTGAGGTCAAAATATAAGCAAACAGGAATGATTTTATAAATTGAAGCATGGCACATACACATTTGAAAAAATATTATGTAACAAATACAAACGCAAATTTAAAAAATAGGACATTTTCTTATTGACATAACTTATGCTGTCATTGTTTCAAAATGCCTCATTGAGCTGAGAAGCCTGTTGCTACAGATAATATGCAGATGAAGTAAGAAGCAGACATATCTCACGTCTGCTTAAGCAAAGCAGGCTATACAGAGATATATAGAAATAGCTGCATGGAATTATTAAGTACCTTACCAGCATGACAGTGAAAAAGTAAGCTTAAAATGGTGAGGTACGTGGTGAGAATACTGAAGTTTGAAGTCCTTAGACCTAGCTAGATTTCCTGTACATTCAAGAATTTTCCCTACTTTTATCTGTTCTGTCACATAACAACATGGAAAACAGTGTCTCCATTCTGGTCAATAGAGCGATTAAATAATTGCTGTACATGTAAAATAAATGTTTCTCCAAAGGATTTATTTTTTATGGTTGTATCTGTTCATTCAGAGTCATCATTAAGGTCATAAGATTTGTCAACTCACTTTTGTCAAGATTTGCAAATGAAGAGTTAGCAGTGTGAGTGCCCAGACGCTTTTACAGAGTACAGAGTTTCTCAGTATTATCGACACAACTGGGTAAAAGACAAATGATCGGAAGGTACTAAACACCTGCTTCTGGGAAACAAGTTTATTCAAGGCAAGGCAAGATCTGACACCTTGCAGATAACTTCTTAAACCTTGTTGAAACTAAATCTGTATCTTTAACACAAATCACAAAACAGATGTTAAAAATTCTGTTTGTGTAATATAACAGCAAGAGGTGCTTAACAAACTCATGTGAAAGCTACTTTTTAAATACTAAATTTAACTAAATGCAGAAAATCTGGAGTGGCTTCTCTCCAGTGATACAATGTATGTTATGTTAATTTATTAATCACTCTTCTTTTGCTGACATCATCCCTAGGACATTATAACCCCCATATTCTTAAACAGGTGAGGGAGACTTTAACTACACTATGTATGTGGTAGCTAACAAAATAATTCATTAATTGCCTTAGAAAAAACAGATTTAAATAGATGGTATCCAACAGAGAAAGAGAGTTGACAAAATATGGATTTTGCAAGCAACCATTAATCAAATAAATGCAAATGTTTGGTTAGAAAATTGTCTTTAATGGTTCAAAAAGAGTGAACAGCATCTTAAGACAACACAAGTTGAGCATTTGGCTTGACATCAAAACAATTACTGAGAAATATCAGTATAGTCTTTATATTCAGGGCATCTTCTTTTTTCTGAAGTCCCATTACTGTTTCTAGGACCATCCAGAGAGGCAGGTGCAGTGCAAAGGAAATGCTCCTTGCTGTCTTAGCTGGTATTTGGCATGCCATTACTTTATACTAGAAAACAAATCAAAACAGGACATTTTGCCAGCAGATGATTTCATAAGTAAAGGAATGGCTAACAGTTGTAAGATGTATATCTGTTCTGCTTGCTCATACTGCAGACGTATCCATACTTTCCGTCATACTAACTTCTCTTTCTTTTTTTGTACTGTAATGTGGTATAGACGTCCCAATGGTCAGGTTTCCCTGTGCCACCAAATTAAAAATTATATTCTTAAATAAATACACAATGAGTGATAAGAGGCAATAGAAATCCCTCTGCTACCCAGAGGATAACATACCAGTGTATACTGAATGGCCTCCATGCTCCTTTATGGCAGAGATTAGATGGAGCTAGAATTTAATCTGCCTGGCAGCTATCACAAATGAGGGATTCAGCAAAAATGTGGCTGTTCAAAATAGAGAATTATGCTTACACATTTGTGTATACTCAGTGGAAAAAAAAAAAAAAAGAACTTACAGTATATAAAATATATGCTTTAAAAATTAGTCATTCATTAAAATATGTCACAATCCTTTTCCCCCTATAATTTCTTATTTTCAGCTGGCATTTCTTCTGTATAAAACTAATAGAAAACTGGTAAAAAAATCAAAAGTAGACGTCCTCTGTTTTTTATACTTTGTCTTTCTTTCTGAGAATGTTTTACTTCAAAATGCCTCCAGTGAAAATTCCTCAAGATAGTTACATAATCCATATACATAAAGCTTGATTTTAACAGACCTGAAATATATCTAAGGTATTTTAAGTGTTTCTGCTTTTTTGATTGATTATGCTAGAAAAGTTAACTATTACAGTTAAATTTAAAAAAAAGGTAGTTAATACAAATTTAGATTGATAAAACAAAATACAAGGTCCAAAACTTACCAAAAAAATTTTTTTTGGAAACAAATTCTTCAAAAGTTACCTTTTGTGAACCCATGCTGTCTGTGCCTGATAACTGCATTGTCTTTTAAATGCCTTTCCATACTACCCAGTATAATCTTCATAATTTTCACAGTGACTGAGGTTAGACTAACAGGTCTGTAGTTCCCCGGGTCTTCCCTCATATCCTTTTTGTAAATTGAAATAACATTGGCTAGCTTCCAGTCAGCAGGGACCTTCCTAGACTCCCAAGATGTTTGGTAGATGATCAAGATGGGTGCTACTGTAACATCTGCTAATTCCTTCAGTACTCTGGGATGTTTCTCATAACGATATGTGAACATTCAGCTGATAGAATCAAAGAATCATGGAATCATAGAATGGTTTGAGCTGCAAAGGACTTTAAGGATCATAGAATTCCAACCCCCCCCTGCCATGGGCAGGGACACCTTCTCCTAGAACAGGTTGCTCAAACTCCATCCAACCTGGCCTGGAACACTTCAGGAATGGGGAATCCACAACTTCTCTGGGCAACCTGTTTCAGTGTCTCACCACTTTCACAGTAAAGAACTTTTTCCTAACTTCTAATATAAACCTACATTTTTCAGTTTAAGGCCATTCCCCCTTGTCCTATCACTATATACCCTCTCCAATTATATTGTAAGCCCCCTTTAGGTACTGGAAGATGCTGTAAGGTCACCCCAGAGCCTTCTCTTCTCCAGGCTGAACAGCCCCAACTCTCTCAGTCTGTCTTCATAGGAGAGGTGCTCCAACCCCATGATCATCATTCCATGAACTACTGGAATTTAACACCAAAAGATAATATTTTTCTAATTCACAAAGGTGATGAAACATGAACTACCTTCACAAAAATGAAAAAAATTTCTCCATGTGTAGAGAAATTGTAGAAAAACAAAAAAATACTTGACTCTCTGATAACTATATCTAGATCTTTTTTTTTAAAACTTATATCTTCATTACTATCTTCATGTACAACCCTAAAAATTCTGTAAGTTTCTGTTGTTTCTGGACTTTTGATACCATGAGCATTCATAAAGATGTGTGATGTACTCTTTTGGCCTTGTACCAGCTCTTGTCACAAATGCAACTGGAGCATCTCCATATTCCATTTGTTAAAAAAAAGTATTGGTCTTTATCATTACCATAAAGAACCAACACTAGTTAACTAAAGGGACTGGTTAAAACCAGATACAGACCTCTCACTATAAGCTCAATTCCTGTAAAAACACTCAGGACAGAAAAAAAATGGAGGGGAGACCTGCCTTGAGCTCCTTAAGACTGGAAGAGTAAAATAATTTTTAGATTATTCCACAGGTTAAATGAGGTTTCATATGAACTTCATCTATAGATTACAGTTTATCAAAAGACAAAATTGGAACTACACTTGCAGAGAGAAGAAGAGCCTTTTCTTCTCCAAATAATGCAGAACTTGGAGTACTAGCCATAGGGGTGGGTGCTCAGCCCACAGTAGGTGTTTTCACGTGGCTTCTTCTCCCTGTGACCATTGATTATTTCTGTAAAACTACAGAAGCAAGCCAATGACAAGACCCAGCAGAAAAAAGTAGAAGCGGCCAGAGCAGGTAATTTTCTTTGTCTAAAAATAGGTTTAGTTGTTAGGTTCTAACTTGTCCTTCTATTATATCAGTTTCATCTCAGTTTTTCTTGACACCAGTATGAGTTACCCTTTTCTTCATTTCTGCACCATTCTAGTCCCCCAAACAGAGCTGCAGGAGCAATTTGGAGGTGGGGAAGGAAGTGTGCAGCCATGAGGCTGCTTCCCAGTGTCATCATCAAAGGTATTCACAGTGCTGCAAAGTGCTAAGATCACCATCGCTGTGTGAGACCTAATCCACCAGTAAACATCATAACCACTCCCTCATTGCTTTCAGCAAGAAATTATGGAACTAATGCAATGTTTGCTGCCATCACACTGTTCACACTACTGTTTTATGTTATGCCTCATCATTCACCCTGTTGATTCAGATTATAAACTCTCTAGAGGTGGGACCATCTGGTATTCTCTGTAAAGAGCCTAGCACAATAAGGCCTTGTCCTGGGCTGGCACACACAATCATAACAAAAACAACCAAAAATAAATAGTTTTATCTCACCAGTTGATTTCTTTCCTAATTCCCAGTGGACATTTTCTGTAATAGGGATATTCAAAACAAAAGGGAAAATGCAAAGACAAGATGAGGAACAAATTCAGATTAACTTCTATCTAGTCAGCTTTTATCCTATGAAGCCTCCTTTTTCCTATTTACTCAATAAATAACAGCATTAATATACAGGTTGGATTAAACCAGATAAGAGTTTATTTCCTCTATTTTTTACATAGGTGAAGTCTTCTTAGGTGAAGACATAACTAAAACACATAGAATCCACACTGAAAAGTACAGCGATGAGTAATTAATTACAGCATAAGGTCAGACAATAATATAATTTTGCTAATGACAGCTTGGGGCCGATTTTTTCAGTGCAGCGGACAACAGCATGTGTTATTCCCCATAATAACAATAATGGGATACATCATTAACCCTATTTTATTCTTTCTTAATTTTTATAATACCAATAACAAAGATCATTAACCTCTGTTCTGTTTAACACCTAATCAGCCATTTTAGTTAAATAAATATAATATGAAACATTAAACATCACTTTGTTTAGCTAGATTTCCTCTCAAGAGGGGAAATTTTCCTAATGTTATATTAATACCAGTTGACTCAACAAGTGTTAAAACATCAGGGGCAATGTGGAAAAAGATCCATTGCAATATTCAGTGTTTAAATGAAATCTGTTTAATCATAATTATTTGATAAACATTTTCTTTTAAAAAAGGGCAACTTTTCTGTTAAAACATATATTGAATATGTTTGATAAATTTTCCTTTCAGTCATTCTAACATGTTCTGGAATTCAAATATCACTTAGATTGAGATATTTATAGATGTAAGGCTTTTGTTCTATAAAGTCCTACAAATCTCAGGTAAGAGTAAAATCTACCTCTGATAGTGAAAGTAAGCAGAATTAAGAAGCAGAAAAAGAATATATTTCTGCTGAGGAGAGTCCATTTTATATAAATATCCCAAGGAGCAACATAATAATACAAGTAAAACCATATAACCAATATTTCCAATCATCATTTCTAGTGACTTATAAAAGGTATAAGAGCAAAATGGTGATATACTAGTAAGCAAGAGGTATGACAAAAAATTTATTTAGTACAAAAAAGTTGTACTAAAAACATACGAGGAGTTCTGAATATTGCTGTTGAAACTGGTGGATCCCAAGTCTTTTCTGGTATTTATTTATGTATGGGTGTTGCAAGCTAAGATCATCTTTTAGAGTGATGTCATGTGCAGATCAATAATTAGTTGATTGGAAGAGAGCATCTGTGAAGCCTACACATTTAATATAAGGGTTATGGGATATTACTTATTTAGAAGTGATCCAACAGGAATACATAACCATTCGTCATTTTAAGGCCGTAAAGAGTTCCCAAATGCTCAGATCTATGGCAACATGCTGACGTTAAAACCCTATTTGATTTTTGATGAATATCTGTTGGGTCTGTATGTGGTACCTCTCTGCCTTAAATTAGATATATTGATTTTTTTTTTCACACTTCTTCACAACTTCTGTAGTATTTATTTGGTATTAGGCACAAACAGTCTTTTCCCCTACAAATTAAGCATCAAAAAAATCAAAAATTGTTATAAGAAGTCACAATTAGAGCAGAATGAAAAAGAGCATCAGGAAGTACAAACCTATATTTTGAGTTTCATTCTGCTATAATTAAGAATGCTAAGGCAGCACCTAAGTTTGACTTAAGCTATGAATCAAAAAATAAAGATTTGCCTATTTGTCTACATTTCGCAAATTTAAGGAGACTTGAAACTAATTTCATCTAACTTTTAAATACTTGCACAGCAAGTCACGTATATTGTGAACAGTTTCAAGTCAGATTTTAGATTCAGAAGGACAACATTTTCAATTATATCAACATGAGAAGACTCTGCTTTAATTCTGTCACAAATGTTTACACTGCTACAAACCTTATGAGGAAAGAGGTAGAAGAAAGACATTCTTTCTAACTCAAAGATACTATCTAGTTGAAGATGCCATTTAGAAATGCCATTCAGCAGCCATTGAGGTAGAGTTCTTTTCAAGATGGTACTGCTTTACCCTTACATTAGGTTAAAAGTATCCTATCCCCATACTGCAATTCCTTGGTCCAAAATGTTTTTCCAAGCAAGAATGAAAAATGCATTCTTACCTTCACCGAACAATTGAAAATACACATTTTCACATAGCTACACATAGCATTTCATAATGTTACACATAGCATTCCTCAAAACTGCCATGAAAAGTACAGTTAGGTGATTGTTAAGAAAACATGCATTTAGAGAGAATGAGGAATTTGAACTTTCAGTGTATTTCTAAAACAAGAGAGACGTGTGTAATGTATATTTTTCACTGTAGATTGCCATTTTTGCATGGAAAAGGGACATGCCAGCTTGTCCCCAGTTCTACCAATTGTTTCCTAATTATTCTAAACACTGTTTTAGGGGAGAGTAATTGATCTTTTCCTACTTTATCTACAACATAACTTTATCCACAACTTATAACTTACGTAAGCAGACAAGCGACTTAGAAGTCATCAAGTGTCTAGAAGATCATTATACACTATGACGTACTGTGCCAAACACAAACTGATTCCCAAATGGCAGAGGTTCTAAGAGTTCTTGATTTTCTTAATTTTAATGGAATTTCATACAAATCCCAGGAGATAACTTTATGCAGAGCCATGATTCTATGCTAACCATTTTTCACTCTCCCACTACTCCACACATCTACTACACTGGAAGAAACATCAAGGTACAATAAAGCTAAAGGACAGTTGTGTATCTTGTCTTCTCCTCTTTCTCCTTTCTTAAAAGAGTAAGAGTTGCAATCTCCACCTTCAACTGGACAGTCTTGTCAATTTTAGCTTTGTGAACAGCTTGTGAGAAAATATTAAACAGCATTTGTATTACAGGTTAAACTACATGTAAAGAAAATTATTGTAATTTCTGCACTTATTAGGAGGAATGCAGGAACAAGAGTTTCTGCTGAATAAAATGACAAGAAAAAGCAAACTTCAAATGTTTTGTTATAAGAAACTAAATATTAACCAAAGAGTATGGGTTTAGTCGGTGCGTTGGAATTTTTTTCTGGTTTTTTGTTTGTTGATGACTCAACATTCTTCTATAACACCATATTCCCTCACCTTTGCATTATAAAAGAAGATTATGAGCAGCTGTCTGATAGAAGAGTGGTTTGGAATGCTTTTTTATCCTGTATTTCAAAGAAAGAGGAAAGTATTAAGAGCTGGCTGTGATTTAATACAGCCCAAGCTCTATCAATCAATGTTACTCACTATTTATGTGAAAAACCAAAGGCAACAACGCCTTTACAATTGGTATTATTTAATTAATCTCTGTCTCTTGTAAAAAAATCTCTTACAAAAAGTTTTCTGTAAAGTGGAACTTATGAATGAAAGGAAATCCTAAGTTTCTAAGTGTTCTTTAGACTTTAATGTAGTCATAAATTGAGAATTAAATTTAGACATTACATAGGCATAAAATAGAAAATATTTTCAATCAAAAAAAATGAAACCCAGAAAATTAAAAGCATTATATAAACCACATTTTAGAAATAAAAATGTAAACCACCAAATTTTATAACAAAATTATTTTTATAACATTGTGATTGATCCTCAAGGCTGAAAATCACACATCTAAAAATTAAGTTGTACATTAAGTGATGCAATATACCCCCCAAAATGGGTAATTAAGCCTGAAGGCAATCTGTCTAAATGCTTCTCTGAACGAGCTAGTACTCATTGGTTTAGTTTAAAATGGGGATATATACCTCTGCATTTGGAAGCAGTAACGAATTTTGCCTTTATCCTGGAAAGTATCAGTATTTGAATCAGTTCTCTCTAGGGAAAAAAGACAGTAAAATGGGTAGGTCTATACATAAGTACAATTTGCTTTGTTTACATAAAGTCATCTGTCCTGTAGTGGAGATGTACACATAGCATTTAGACTACTTTTTAACAAGAATTATAGGATGACATAAACGGCCAGTTTCTCAAGGGCCAGTCTCAACACCAAGGTCAAACACAAATCTTACACGATTCTTTCTGTAGAAGATAGTGCAAAAAGTTGCAAGTACATACATTTCTTCTCAGTTGTGTTTGCCCAGTTGTTTTGACAAGACGTGTAGCAACTACAAAACTTATTTTATAAAATCTGAGAAGTCCAGTTAGGCATGAATCATGCTTCTCTATCTACACTGCTCCACTCAGCCATGCACTTTGTAGAGAAGGCTTGTCTCTGTCTCTGCATTTTCATTCATTTACCTGGATGTGCCCTTTACACATACAACAAAGCTGACAAGCAGGTGCAACTGGATTTCCCACATATCACCAAAACTGTAGGCCTGGTTTCCAAAATAAGGGCAGATGAAAGGCAAGCAGCACCTCTGCATGATTTTTCTATTGTAGACTAAAATACAAAATGCTGAGAAGAAAACTATGTACATCAATTATCGTGGAAGATTCATAGAAGGACTATTGTGCATCATCAGTACCTTGTGTTTATTTTAATGGCTGTAAGTTTCATATTTAACAGCAAATTTACAAAAATGCAGTATTTATACTGATAAAGGAAGATTTTGTAAAAAAAAGAAGCTAGTGTTAACAAAAATTGGCTTCTTTGTTAAATGATTGCGTATTTGCTGAGGAAAGGAAAAAACTGAAAGTGAATGGACACAAATGGGGGGGTCAGTAATAGAAGATGTACTAAACACCACTATCAGCAACTGCTGAAATAACTTTGTAGCAATGGCAGGAGTAGAGGGTTAGGGTTTATTGCAAGCACTATTACTATTATCTTTTAATAGAAGAATATAAACGAAAGAAATCATACATTCTAAACCTGTGAAAATACAATAAATCTAGCTGCCTAGTTATACAGAAGAAATAAAACACTTCTTGAATCTTTTTTGTTTTTTGTTTATGTAATATCATAAGTATGTAATCAGGTGTTTTTAATGTGATACATTGTTTTATTTGCTTACTCTCTTTCTAAATCCTTAACTAAGTCATTTGTGCATTTGGCCTGAACAAGCCACAGCTGCTGAGGTTTAGTATGTTCTTTGTGGGTGATAAATTCCTTTCCATTTATTTCATTAAGGACAACTGTCATGTACCTTAGAAAGGATCACTGTCCCAAGCTCAGAATACAATTATTCACTTTCTTCAAAAATCTATGTAGATTTATGAATCTTCTTGCATATAATTCAATTTCTTTCTACCGTATAATTTTTTAAATTTCCACATACAAAACTATATGTTGTGACATTCATTCTTTTCATGGTAGATCATAAGTTTCATGCATAATACTAATCCTTCAGATCAGCTTGTCTTCCATCTCTGCCATTTAAGAAAGAAAACAGTCCATAGTTTGTAGTATCTTCTCAAGTGAAAACCTCCTATTTATAATTGGAGAAATGCATATGGAGTAAAATAGGAAGTTTTTTGTCTGTTCTGCCTATGGAAGCTTACTGTATTTGTGGCGGCCTTAATTTTGTCTATATGTGAGTTAATATACAATATTTTTTTTTTACATTTCCTATTTGCTTCATCACAGTTGTATTCCTGTCTTGAACAGACTACAGATGACTGTGATGCATTTTATAGTACTGAAATTTTTATTGAAATTTATAAACTGGGAAAATTACAGTTGACTTGACCTATAAATTGAAAACTCTTATTAAATTCCTCTGGGCAAATTTACTAAAGTCTCTCCAAAAGTTATTTTATTTGGTGGGAAGGGTTGTTTAGCAGTACAGGAAACCTACACAAGGATTTTTACATTGAACTCTCCTAAAGAGAGATTAGCATTATTTTATAAATTATTTTCTCGTTATTTTTAATATTTTGTTATTTTCAATTTTATGAATAATATTCTATATTATTAAATAAGAGAAATTTCCTAGAAATTGTGTGGGTTTGCTTAAAAAGTTCCCCATCTCTACCCTGCATTAGTTCTGTACTGTTGAACAATGTGGAGCGAGATTGGGATCTACCTTGTTATTGTATCCAGAAGTGTCAAAAAATAGGAATGTTTCTAAATTAATAAAATGTTATAGATATTAAAAATTAAGATGTGACAAAAACATTTGTCTGTTCTTGGTAGGAAAGCAAACACAAGTACCTCACAGTCATAACACAGATAGTAAACAGTGTTTATGAAAAAATTTTCAAGATGCAAGTAAGTAAATTCAAGGGCTTAAAATTATGAGAGAATGTTCTTAAAAATATCACCGTAGATCAAATTTTTCTCTAATCCTTGAAGTTATTTGATTGTTTTATATCACAGAAAAAGATATTTCATTACTTAATATTTACCTCCTTACTATTTTTATTATCATTCTGGTCCTGAAATAACAGATAAGCAATAGTCAATTAACAATAGCTCAAAAAGAGTTCATTCAACTCTTGGGCGAAGGCTATAAATAGACACAAATAACAGAAAAATAGCCTTCTTTTTCTTTGAAATGCTGTACATAACGACCTAAATGGCACATGTGGAAGTAATTTCAGTATTTTATACTTGTAGTTCTTTATAGATGCGCCCTTTGGGCGCAATCCAACAAAGCTTTGCACATATGCTTAAGTTTATGCATTTTGAGTAGTCCCAAGGCTTTTGTTTGTACTGTTTGTACAAATGCCACATGATTGTTCTCTTTCATGTAATACCTTCAAGAAAAGAAAAGAGAAGGAAAGAAAGGAAAGAGGAGGCTCTCTTAATCTTGGTCCATACTAGTATGAAACCTCTGACACTCATAGCTGCTAAAGTTATTGTAAAATTTTGGGGGTTTTAAGAAAATGACAGGAACTGCTTTATGGCTAATTATGGGAAAGATCAGACTTGATTTTGATGAATTTTCTGTGTCTTATTCAAACTACTTTAATTAACTGCAGTATTTACCTAGTATTTACCTATGTGAGATTTCTTATGCTTTTTGAGCCAGTGTATGCACAAGAATGCAAGACTAGCAATTTTAATTTTACCTTGGCCCTTGACTCAGAGAACCAAATACAGCTAGGAAGTCCAGAGGAACAAGAAAATAGGAAATATTTTTTGAAGCCTTTGACAAGTTCACTTCTGCTTCGGTTTGAATTCTGGGCACTAATTCAGATCACCTCTTATTTTAGCCAAAACTGGAGGCCAAACCTTTGCTGGTTTTGTTCAACCTCTGCCCTTTCGTCCTGTCCCACAGTCTCCAATTCACACGCTACCTGTGAATCTGTTTTGACAGCTGTGTTTTTCCAACAGGAAAATACTTTACACATATGTGGCAATTTCAGACTCAGTACATGCAGCTCCCTCTCTTACCTCGCTATGCCTCCTTTTCTATTCAGTTATGCTTGTGCAGGCTCAGCCTAGCACACAGCAGATAATCTCATCAGTGTTAAAACACACTGAAAACAATCTGTGTATCTAATTATTTTTGTATATTGCCTAAACTTGTAATATATTGCTTTGGGTGCATCTTGGAGTCAGGGAAAGGAAGTTAAAAAAACCCAGGCTTTTCCTCTTGGAAATCTCTTCCAAAGGTTTTAGACAGCTTTTGGTGTAAAATAAAAAGATGTTATTGCAAAAGTGGTGGGAAATGAGCAGTGATTTTAATTTACTTTCATGTTGTTTCCCCACTAAGTTCAATCTAAGGTGAAACATCGTGTTGATGTCAAATTTTGCTTCAAGCAAAACAATAGAAGAGCTCTAAAATTAATGTAGGTGTCCAGTCAGAGGCCTTATACAGCCATTAGCGGCAGTACCAGCTTGAGATAATGCATTATAAGCATGAAAAATTCAACAGTCATTGCTGTGTTCTGATCTCTCTCCCTTTTTCTTACTTTGTTTTCTACAGAATCTGCTGCGCATTCCCAAACTGGTCTTTCTGCTAGTTTACCCCACAGAAATGCACTGGATCTGGATCATTATGACTAATGAAATTGCTGAGAAGTGATTTTTTTTTTGTCAAAATATAATGCCACTCTAGAACTTTCACCATACATTAGGACTCTGTAACAAGGGCTTATGGTTGCCTGAGGCATAACTTTGATTCAGCTTCACTCCATCTTTAGATACCCGGTTCAATGCACTATTGTAAGATGAGCTGAATACTGAAATTCAGTGCAACTGGGAGATGAATGCTATTTTATAGATATATACTGTAAACTTGTTAGGTCTTTTGTTATCATCTATTGACTTTCAAAAAAAGTAAAAAAGGTCTCCAAGCCCATTTGGAGCATAAAAACAAATTATAACAGCATTAAGGCACAGAGTGCTGAGGTAAAATGAGCTGTTGTGCACACTGTTCCCCAAATTCCACTGTAAATCTCCAACCCACATGTTGTGGTTTAAGATTCAAACCTGTGGACGCAATTACTGTTGGCCAGTATTCTCTTTACCTGACAAATGACTTGGCTGACTTAGAAATCAGATCTTATAGTCTCCAGAGGACAAGATGCTCTTATCCATGAGCTTTCAGCTCTTGGATATTTCACATACAGTTTTCACAAAAGAAACACCTGAGGTGTATTGATGCTTCATGTAATGAAATCTTTCATAAGAGCAAAAAGAAAATGTAACTCTTTTGTTCTGGACACAGGTGTACACAAAAGCATTTAATTTTATATTGATAGGTTTGCCTGACATTAGCATTTACAGGATTAAAGGCAGGAATAACTTGGTGTCCCTGAATGTATTGTTATCATTATCAATTCCTGTAGACTCACAATAAGTTTTCCATAAATTTAAGATTAACTATTATTTTTTCACCTATAAATAAAATATAATCATCTTAAAAATCAATGAAGGGAGCACCATCAAATCCATTAACCTGACTAAGAATTCCTTCAGGCCAATAATATGAACTGCAGTGCACTGGATCTTTCATTTTATTGAGCTATATCTCTTTGTATGGCAACCAGCAGGGAAAAAAAAAAAATCAAATCTAAAATCAAAGACTAAGAGGTTTTGTTCTGGAAACCAGTGAGGTAAGGATTGAATAGTCTTTTATGCCTGGAGTTAATTTCTTTCACCTTAATTTGCAATCAGACACAATAAAAAAAAGATATTGCCCCTGGAAGGAAGCAACTTTATTACCATTCCAACTATTTTCTGTACTTTTTATTGCTTCTAAATCCTTTGTTTTTGAATTCACCTTCATAACCTTGCAACAGTAAACACGTTTACTTGTCTTTGCTGACTGTCAACCAATACCATCTGCTCTTTGGAGCCTTAAAAATAGTAACACATATATGGGTCACAACTGTAGTCTCTAGATAACCATGTAGCAGATCCAGGTGATTAATTTTTCCACAACCTTTATCTTACCCAGGGGCAGACTTTTGCTGTGTCTTTCCCTAGTGAACGTTTCTCATAAAATGTGAAATTAACAAAAATGCAATCTTACAAAAAAACAGTATTTCATAGAGGACCCATGTCAACTAACAGAAGGGGTTGTTAGTCAGCTGCCTTGTTTGAACTTGATCCAAAGGCATTTCTACTCTCTTTCATAAACAAAAGTGGTTCAAGCCATAAAACTGTGAAACTGGGACAAACCAACAGGGGTATTTTTTCTGTAAAAGAAAAGAAAAACAGTAGCATTAGCTGCTGCTTTCAGGATGTCTTGGCAGTGTTGTGTCTCCTAAATACCACTTTTTCTGCCTGTGAGCTAGTATTCTGCTTATACTGTTTCTCATGAAGAAAGCTTTCTTCTCCAAGCTTTTCAATCCCTGACAGTACAGGATAGTTTGATGAGCTAATTGATAAGATGATGATATGATATGCCATAGTGATCTATTTCAAACTCAGATTAGATGGAAAACACTGATGTTAAAAAGGCTAGTAAAATTATACAAGCAAGCACTGATCTCCTCTTTGACTTTGTATGCATAGATTACATACACATATGCACTACTATAATCCCGTAAGCATTTTTAAAGACACAGCAGATAATATTTGCTTAATAATAAAAGACAAAGTTGTATAAAGGTTCAGTTACACCTACAAAATCCTTTAGACATAAAAAGTTGACAATGTCTGGGGTGAGGACTGGATCCAGACACACCCAGACTCCTCTCTGAGGAGTTTAGGAAGCAAGGGGGTCCTTTCTGCACCTCGTGACTCAGTGGGAGGGATTCTCTAATAAATTTTGTCTGAAGCTCCCACTCTGCCCACAAGTGAAAATAACGTATTTTATAAATAGAACTAAGCAACACAAACAGTAACATAAAAATACACAATAATTTTCAAATGCTTGATATTTTCAAAGAATTTAGCATGTGTTAGAAACGGATACACTCAAATCACAACGTTCATGTACTGAACCTTCGATAGTCAGTTTCAGAAGTTTCAAATTAAGCAACCAAAAATTTGGCATAAGCACTAATATAAAAAACTCCCACAAACCAACACGGCTAAATGTTTGGTTTGGACGGCTTCTTAAACAGGCCATTGCTAGAATGTATTAAATTCAGGAATAAACTCTAAATCCCTACAGCAGCATCAAATTGCCTTGACAACAGAAACCACCTTCTTATTTATCAGCTGTCATGACTCAATAATTACCTGTTTTTCTATTTATGAACAAGTGAATCAAAGGTCCTACAAACAATTATATCTTTCACTATAGTCTTTTTTCACATAACAGATCCATTCTAGTCAGTGAAGAGACAAGATTTGGTGAAATAACCAGTAATTATAGACATGTAACAGGACTTGATTGAAGCTTACAGATGCAATCTAATATGTCTTTTCTTAACTTCTGGGTTCATTAAATTTCACTATTAGTTCTGTCTTTTAACCCTTTCATTTGTAATGTCCCACCTTGGGTTTTTTTTACACCATTAGCATAGTTTAAATCTTTAGAATTGCCATAGATGTAGGCTAACTGAGTAATGGATAATGGTAGGTTAATATCTCTCATATAAAAGAGCAGTAGAAAAGTGGATTTGAGAGATACTTGATAAAAGCAGAAAAATGTTATGACTTGGTAACAATGAGTTCCATTCCCCTTGGAAACAGAAAACTCCAGAGCAGTGGCTCTCCAGTGCTGATGTATGTGTCACTGGTGATATACTCAGAGCCTAAATAAACTCCATAAAATTATTTTTAAAATATTTTCATATAATGCACAAACACAGAGAGACAGTCATAAGCAAGTGTACAGCCAGAGGAACTTACAAACTTGATGAAAATGAAGTTAACATGTTTTCCACCACACTCGAAAGCATTAGTAGAATGGCAATACAACTTTCTTGAATATAGCCCTCAGATTTCCAGGAGAACATTACAGAGCACTTTACAGCAAGCTGAGACTTTACAGCAATGTTGAATTAAGTCTTTTCTAATGAATGTGTGGAAATATGTTTTGGGTTTTTTCTTGGACACACTGGAAAACTATGTGAGGGAACAGGAGGCCCAGTAATTTGCCAGTGTGTTGAATTTTAGTCCATACTACAGTGTTGGTTTTATCTTGAATTTAAATATTTCTATTAATTTCTCTGACATAATGCTTTCTCAAATGGTACCTAATGTACCACAGGAATCAAACTTTTGTTCACAAAATGCTACTTTGTTCTGTGTGAAACAAAACAAAGCTTTCATTATTTGAAGACTTAAATATATAAGGTAGGAAAAGTACTACTCACACCTGTGTAGCTGATTTTTCTCCTGCTGGATCTGAAAGTGCCATATTATAGAAAGAGTGGCTGCATGAGATCAATGCACCAACGCAGTATCAATCTATTTCATTCAAATCAATTATTGGAATTATTCTGGTTTCATATTGACATGACTGAAAGCAGATCTGGCTCCTTGTTTTAAAGGATAACTTCCATTTTATTCTTTATTCATTAAACTGGTTATTCATTTACTGTTTGACTAACATGATCTTGCTTGTATGTTCATTCCTCTACAACTTTAAGAGGACTCTAATATTAGTGTTATTGGTTTTGTCTCATTTTTCAAATTTTTGTCTTGCTGTAACAGTTCTACCTTATTTGACTTTTGCCCTTAAAGCTGATGAAGCTGCATTGTTGTACTCAACCTTCCTCTAAACAAAGCAAGAACATGTTAGTGTTAAGAGCATTCATTTACCCAGAGAAACAAATCTGGTAACACATGTTTGTAGTGATGTCCTGCTGCTTCACCCATTATGCCAACAGAGTTGACTAAATCCAAAAGAGGTTGAGGGACTTCCCCAAAAATCACATCATAAACAAACTATCAAGACAAGAAGTTCAAAATAAAGATCCTCTTGCCTTTGAATTTATCTTTAATCACTGGACCATATGGTTTTATATCTCAGCAGCACTTAAGTGAGTTGTTGCTGGATTTTCTCTGTCTTGTTGTCTTTCTCTGGTATTTTTTCTCTTTTTTTCCCCAGAGAATGACTAGTGAAATGAAACTGCTGAAATTTGCTCTTTGGACTTAAAATTATGTGATGAACAGTATTCATTTGATAGTGGCATAAAGTAAAATAAATGGCCAGTCAGTAGGAAGAATGAAGAAGCAAAATCATTATTTTTGACTATTTAATAATTAACACATATTTTGACATATGTATATGATTATCTTCTTTCAAACAAATTCAGATGGTCTATATTCAAAATGCTGTAAAGCATTCTTCCTCAGAAGAGGAAGATCCTGAACCTTCAGTTGAATTTCTAGAGCAATAAAAGGACTAATGACTACTGAGAAGGGAGGCGGGAAAACAGAAATACATTTTAATCTGATTTTAGTTTTAATTCTTTCATATGCTTATATTTTTTTTTTTCTAATTAAAGTTCTACTTTCTAAAAAAGATTAGTTCATAGCAAGAGAAAAGTAAGTTGGGAATTTAAAATGTCATACTCTTTTACAGTTATGTACTAATATATTGAAAGGTTCTTTCCTATTAAAATTATGACCATTAGAAACAAACTGCTTTATTTTGGCGTGTCTTATTCAATACACTATTTGTTATTACTGACAAAAATATTCACAGATTTAAGAAATTATTTTTAATTTGGTTGTAGTTGGAGCTACACACAAAGAAGCCCTAGAAAAAGTATTAATTTAAGAAAGTATTATTCATGTAATTCTCTGTCACTTGTCAACAGTAGAGAACTGAAATAAAGGATCTCTATTACTAATTATACTGCAGTAGATATTTTCTACAAAATTCCTTAATTTTCCCCCTCATCTTCAGAGACAAGATACAGGGAAAGATGTGATTAAAAGCTGTAATATAAATATTTCCTCTTCCTTGGACTGCCCGTGCACATGTATTAATGGACATACACACTGTGCTGTGCCTGTAACATAGTATAAGATCTCATAGCTAATAACAGGGTTCATCTAACATTCTGTTAAATGACAATACCTTCAGGAATATATACCCATACAATACATTGAATTTAAAACATTATTTTGTGGTGTTGTGGTTCAGTGGTTATTTGGTGCTGTTGTGGTGCACATGAGGGATGAAATTTTGATTGGACAGACAGAAAATGTAAATCTTCTTGTATCTTCAGGAGATGGGTAAAATAAGAATTCCGCTGAATTAATCTGGAACCTTCCTTACAAACAGATATACGTGACTATCAGAGACGATATAAGTTTGAACGAAAGAGTTTGTTTGCATGCTGTGGGAACTGCAATCTCAGGCCAATGGGAAAGACTGCTCAGATATCTGAATCAAAATGTGATATCTGAATTTAGAACAATGTATCTTTCTGAAAAAAACCAAAACAAGAAAGAGAACAGAAATAGGATTTATATACCTGTTGTAGTTTGACTCTGGCCAAATGCCAGGCACTCACAAATTAATACACCCAGGGTTCATGAGTTGAGATAAGGAAAATTGGGAGAAAAAAGACACACTAGGGCAGAAAACAGGTTAAAACCTTTTATTTGTTAACAGAATCAGAGAAGTAAATGAGAAATGAAATAAAACTTTCAAAGACACCATTTCTCCACTNCTCCACTGCTCAGGGGAGAGGAGTCTTTTTCTTCACTTAGCTGCGGTTCCCGAATCTCACACGTGGCAGTCTGCCCGACCTTGCCATGTGACCTCACTCCACAGGCAGACAGTTTTCCCAAAACTGCTGCAGCATGGAGTCTCTCGTCCACAGATTACAGACCTCCGAGTCAGCCGTTCCATTTCGGGAGCAAGGCTTTTTTCCTCTTTGCTGAACCACAGCCTCTCTCAGGCATCGGTGTGGGGCACTTAATTCAGTTTGTAAAAGCCTGTTTCTCCACATCCACCTGCTCCGGCATAGGGTTGAGTGTGGATTTTAACATTCCCTGTGGACTCTATGGCTGCAGGGGGACATCCCACTCCACCATGGTCCTCACTACGGCCTGCAGAAGATTCTTGACTCCAATGTTTAGAGCTTCCCCTCCCCCACCTTCTCCACTGACCTGGGTGTCTGCATTGTTGTTGTTTCCCCTCACATGTTCTAACCACCTCCTCCTCCTCCTCCAGCCAAAAGAAGTGTGTGCACCCCCACCTTGGTCTCTTCTTAAATATGTTATCACAGAGGCGTAGCCAACATCTTTAATTGGCTCAGCCATGGCCAGCAGCATGTCCATCATTTTCAGAGCCATCAGGGATTGCCTGTGCTGGACATGGTGAAGGCTTCAAGAAGCTGCACACAGGAGCCTTTTTGTGGGCCTCCTCTTACTAGCAAAAACTGGGCCAAGCAAAACTGGCACAACACCTAAATTGTAATCCCTATGAATAGAAAATATTTTTAACTAGTCATTTTGTTAATACTTGTTTTCCATTAAAAATTCAAAAATTTTACAGGAGGTTTGTTTTGTAATGGACTGTAAATATTTTTGTGGTCAGAAAGGTTCTGTGAAAACACTGAATATTCTCAATCTCTGGGAAGTTTGAGCATCAGCAAGAATGAGACATATCTTCATTGCAGTAAGGGAAGAGTAATTGGATTACTCAGTTTCAAACAAGATTAAGGGAGCAACTGTCACTGACAGAGTGAGAGCTTCGGACAAATTTTATTAGTGAATCCCTCTTGTTGAGTCACAAGGTGTAGAAAGGAGCCCCTTGCTTTCTAAACTCCTTCTCAGAGGGGAGTCCGGGTGTGGCTGGATCCAAACTTAGTCCCAGATTTTGTCAAGTATATATGTTTGTGCTGGTTTTGGCTGGGATAGAATTAATTGTCTTCACAGTGGCTGGTACGGGACAGTGTTTTAGATATGTGCTGAACACAGGGTTGATAATATAGAGATGCTTTGTTATTGCTGAGCAGGGCTTACACAGAGCCAAAGCCTTCTCTGCTTTTCATACTGCCATGCTGGTGAGGAAGCAGGGGGTGCATGGGAGGTTGGGATGAGACACAGCAGAGACAGGTGGCCCCAGGTGACCAAAGGGACAATCCAGACCATATGGCATCATGCT
>VZRN01002946.1:778676-796420 GCA_013397935.1 Dasyornis broadbenti | reverse complement strand
TTTCGCTTTCCCTTTCCCTTTCCTCTCCCCGCCGTGCCCCATGGCGGCCTTGTTCACCCTCAGGGCGGAGGAGGACGAGGCGGAGGACGAGGCGAACCTCTGGAAGTACGACTCCACCTGGGAGGGGGAGGAGGAGGACGAGGAGGAGGAGGATGGCGGCGGAGGCGAGCCGGAGGCAGCCGCGGCGGAGGAGCCGGAGGATGCGGGGGAGCAGTCGGGGCAGGGCCGGGCGCGGGGCTGCCGGCACAGCCAGGTACGTGTGGGGAGCACGGAGCGGAGCCTGCGGGGCGTGACGGCCTGTGGGGACTCCTTCCAGACCTTCCTGCCCGGGCCCCGCAGCCGGAGCCCCTTCCTGGCCCTTCCTTCCCTGTTCTCCCCCTGCAAAGCCGCTGCTCGCGAATGGAACGGCGGGTTCAGTGCCGTGGGAGGCACCGCGACCCTCGGGGGGATCCGTAGCACAGAAATTCTTCTCATCTGGAAGAAACAAATCCCCCCGGAGAGGAGGGGGCAGAGGGATGCTGTCACTTCATGACTCCTCAAGATCCATGACATTGCCATGAGGGTTTTAATATGTTTTTCCCCGCCCGCTCCCTATGATGTGGGTACCTTATCCCATAAATACAGGTTCTGTTTTGTGTGTGGCACCTGCCTGTTCACCACTGCTGATGGCCGCTGGATTTGACATTATGGCATTGATGTTCTCCTTACTTTTTAAGTTTTTGGTTGGTATCCTCAGCTTTGGTGGCCTTCTCTAGGCTTTTTCATGCCATCAGTAAAAAGCCATTACATAATATCTGCTCAATTTTAAAAATGAGCTGTAACACTTTATTTCTCTTAGACGTGTTTTATTTCTTAAGGAGCGTGTGTAGAGCAACTTTGAAAACCGAAAAATAGCGTGTTTTAAAAACTGGAGGTATATGTGCAGTTCAGAGCAGGTACTGCAAAACGTGAACATTTGTGTCTGGCACCTTAAGATAATGTTTATTTGAAATAAAAAGAATTGGTTAGTTTCTGGTTTTATGTGAGGTTTCCGTTATTAGCATCAGTGTTTTTCAGTTTCACACTGAGTGTCAGTAATTTCTTCTCCAGCATTGCTTTGGTAAATGCAACTCTTTCATATTCAGTAGTTCCTGTGTCAGGCAAAACACACTACAGTCCTTTAACTCCTCCCCTTTCTGGGAAAGGGAGAGTACTCCTTCACTTGAGTTTCATTTCAGCAACTCGTCTGTACTTTTAGAATATAAATAGGCCAATAAATTTTCTAATGAATGTACTTTTAAAGGAGTTTAATATAAAACTTTATTTCTTGCTTAATAAGCATTATAATATAGACATAAATGTTCTTGAGGGAAAAATAAATTCTCTGTGCACATAGATTTGGGAAAAGCTGATGGTATTTTGGGTGGAGTATTTGTAATAATGAAGGGAAGAGGCAGAAATTTCCTCTGAAGTGTTTTGCACTGTTTGAGGGCACCCTGTATCCTTTGTATGTGGCTGCAGTTCATAAGCTTAATAACTCCAGAATGTTCCCATTATTCTGTTTGAAAGTGTTTGTTCTTCAGATTCTTTTTTTTTTTTCTTAGAGCAACTCTGGACTGTGACAACTATAAAAGCAAGAACCATTTTTTTTCAGTCGAGTGACTGGACTTTTCCAGCTTTGCCTTACAAAGGAGGATGTTGTTGTCCCTGAGACTTACAGACCCTGGAATATTGTTCTACATTTTTAAAGAGGAGCTCTTCCTTCACTGATAAATGCGCAGTCACCTCTGTCTGACAGTGCCTGAAAAATTGTAAGGGCGCTGAGAATGAATGCACAAAAAAGCAGCAAATCTTCTGCTATCCATTTATGCTTTTGCAGCCTGTCAGAGGCATGGATCAATTTCCCAAATTAGTTCTTACTTCTGCTTATTTAACGCTAATTCTCATTCTTCTCCCCTCAGCCTGGATGGTTTTCTTTATGCCTGAAGCGGCTAATGTCTTTCTTTGGTACTGAGGTTAGAGTTTTTATTGTTATTTTCACTATGTACTTTGAAAACCAAATTAAAATTCTAATTCTGTCTCTGCTAGTGTTCACAGTGTGAATTCCTGTGTAGGTGTGTCTTTCAAGCTCTTTTGCATTTCAGTGCCTTCAGCTTCTACCAGTGAGCTTTGAAAGCTTTAAAGGGTTGTGTTCATTTTAAAAAGTTCTCTCTGAGGCTGCTGTAACACTTGGAGTTCATGATCTCCTGTTTTAGTAACAAACCCCATGGTCCTGCCTTCTCCTAAATCTCCATCAACAAAAGGTTTCAGTCACTCTTCTGGATTCTATCGTTTTTCTCATTCCTGTGCTTTGTTCACAATCCACATCCCTTTTGGTTACAGCAGGTTTCCAGCTGATTTCTCAGCCTGATCCTGTTCCTGTCACCCTCTCCTGGCTATGTTCTCTGCTTCCCTCACTCTTCCCACAGCGATGCACATTCTGTCTGGTGTCATCCAGGTTTGGAAGGTGAAACCCACTTAGTTTTGCTCTGAGACAAAAAGGTGGTTTGATTTGTACATGGAGGTTTCAGCCTTGCTGTTCAGTTTGTTTCTTACCGGGAAAGAAAGGCCTTAAGTTTCTGCATGGCTTAAGTTGGAAGTTTCTAGAGACCCGGAAACAACACCTACTTGGAGGACCAAAGCTGAGTTTTGCTCTCTTTGCTTCCCCATCTTGTTTTCTGGATTGCTGTGCTCCAGAATGCCTTTTCCCTGGATGTAGCATCTTTTTGGACAAAACTTACAGCCCCTTGCACTGTGGCATTGCATCTGTCTCTGTATCTACACTGACTCTTCAGCAAACCATTTCTTTTTCTAAGTGGGACCCAGTCTACTCTTCTCTTGTCTCACCGGACAGTGTTCAAGGATGTTACTTTAGAATCTTAAGTGTAAGAATTTTGGGGATTATTTGGTAATTAGGAACAAAATTGCCTTTAATTCCACATAACTGTCGTCAGGGCAACCGAATGGGTCACTTCATTACAGCAAGATGTTACAAATGTAGTCCAGTTCCTGCCTCAATAATGAACCGGTGATCAGTGTTCATTAGAAAGTGGTTTTATTTTTCTCTGTGCTGCATGTGATGTGAAGAAATATCACATGAGGTTGTGGAATAACTTGGCAGAGTTTTTGCTGCTTCTCTCTTCTGAGTTTCCTATAATGCTTATTTTGCAAGACTCTGCACATCTTACCCTCATTTCCCAACTTCCCTGTTCTCTCTGTGAAGTGGCGTTGAACCCTCTGCCTGTGCTCTGCTTGAGTGCCCTTTATTCATGAGCACCTTGTTCCTTTTGGTGGTTCTCAATTTGACAGAACGCTGTAAAGTGCTGTCATGGTTTGGGGCAAAATGGTTCAGCACTCAGCAAGATTAAACCTGCCTGTGGTGTTTGTGAAGTGTAACAAAATCCCTTATCATTGAGGTTATCAAATGTATAAATAAATATGTATCTAATTCAGTTAAAATGCGCTTTAAAGTAAGTCATACTTGCAACTTCTATTTCCATGACGTTCAGAGGAAGAAATGAAGCTGTTTCTTTGTGATTGCTGTCTAAATGTGACACTTGGAATGAATTAGGCACATCTCTGATGAGAACCTGGTGCCTATTTATGTGGCACCACAGGTTTTTCTCTGTAGCAATTTGAATTATGCATAAAATACAGTGAATTCAGCTGTAACTAGGTAAATCTGTCACTTGGCAACTAATAGGGATCATGTGAGTCACTGCTGTGGGTACTCTCATTTTGTATCTATTTTTTATTTTCTTAGTGAAGTTTGGTTTCATAATGTTCCAATTAAATGCCTTTTATTTGCAGGAGCAAAGCTCAAATTCCTCACTGCTGATTTGGAGGAGTTTTCAGGCTTGACATAAAGTTTGGTTACATGGAAAGATGGGTAATAACTAAGATGACAGTTGGAAGAGAAATCCAATAAAATAAATATTTAATGTGACCACGTGGCTCTGTTGCTTTCCACTGTCTAAATCAGCAAGGCTGATATTGAGCATGAAGCAAAGATGAAGAAAATTTTAATTTCAGTAAGGTCTACAGAGAACGAGAATCTTGAATTCAAGGGATATTTCTGCATCTTAAATTCTGCAATTTTGTAGTCTGACTTCTGCCTTCACTAGCATTTATAGCAACTCAGAGAGAGACATGCCTTGTTTTAAAATCTTTGAGTTAAAGAAACAGAAACATTTTCCTATTTGGGATCTCCATCTAGTTCTGATGATTTCCACTGGCAATCCCAACTGGGATAAGAGAGATACATAAAATATTAAAACCTTGATTAATAAAATGAGAAGGAAAAAGAAATACTTTGGTTACAGGAGATGGTGTTAATTCCTCTTGGTTTAAATTTGTCTTCAGGAATGCAGAGAAATTACTACATTAAGAATCTGGCTGGTTTGTGGGGTGCTGGGACTGCAGAGTGCAGGGCACGTGCAGGGATTTGAGCACTTTGTGGGAGGTGCTGAATTCAGTCAGGGCCTTATTTTATTTTATTTTGCAGAAGGTGATTTTATTCTGAATCTTTACTCTGTCTCTTCTCTGCAGTGCAGCGGGAGGCGCAACTGGACTGCGGCGAAAGACCTGCAGAGATACAGGAACCATTACCCAGTACGTGCTCCTGGGGCTCCTCCTCATCACCTGCTACCTTTAGGAACACTTCCTAGATTTGGGAGCACCCTTTTGCCTTCACATTTACAGGCTCAGCACCTTCAAAGGATTCATTTGTGAGGGGGAAGGGATGATATGTGTGTGTGGGTGCGTCAGAAACAAGCTGCTACTTCCCAAAGCACATTTTGAGGATTTAGCTTGAAATGTTTAGGGAATGTGAGGGAAAGCAAGGAGAAGTGTTGGAGTGAATAATGCCTTTTAAAAGGTTGCTGTTTGTTCATTTCTTGTTCTTTTCTCCAGGATTTGAAAGAACCAGAAAATGAGGAGGAAGAAGAGATGTGGAACTTAAGCTTTTATAAAAATGAGATTGCTTTTGTGCCCCACGGTGAGTACCTTGTGTGGTGGCTGTTTGATGCCATCTGCTGCAGCTGGTTGAATTGATGAGACCCAGACCAAGCAAAAACCCACCAAGAATGTCCATTTTAAAATCTTCTGGCTGTATTTTCCTTAATACTCTGTTTGGTGGCAGAAAACTAGGGGTTTTTTCTGGCTGGTCATCTTGTTAGAGAAGCTAATGCCTGTGTGTAAATATCTGGGTCCGGATAGTGAGCCATGTGGAGTAACTGGCTAGCTTTAGTTTTAATTTGGTGTCATTTCTTGCCTGACCTTTCCCTTTTCCTTGCAGGTGTGTTTATTGAAACTCTGCTTTCATTGTGGTGGGACAACTATGAAATGCTGGAAGAAAACCATTCTTACATACAGTGGTAAACTGTCTGCATGAACACAGTGCCTCTCTCTAGTTGTGCCTCTTTTAAGGGCCAGGTGGATCTGTATTCCTGATTGCAGCTTCACACAAGGCCCAGAATTACTTTAGTTAACTGAGTTACATTCTTCAGGAAGTAATGCACTGGAAATCCTGGAAGCACAGGTTTCCAGTGCAGCTGTGGCAATAGATCTCTGTCATTCTTGGTCTTGGAGCATACTTTTGGAGCACAAAGTTAGGCCAAGGAGAGAGATCCACATAAGCAAAATGTGTTGTTACTGTTAACACAGACAATGCTTTTATGGGAGGGATTTCCTAGAAGACTACTTCTTTTTCCATGAGGATGTGAGTTCTCCAAGAGATGCCTGTGGTATCACAAGTTTTGGAATCTTTTCAAGAAGTTGGGTACCCTGGGTTGGGTGTCATCTTTGCACATCTGGCCTGAAAATTTCTTTCCCTTCAGGCTGTTCCCTTTACGTGAACATGGGATGAACTGGCGTGCCAAGCCACTCACCTGTCAAGAAATCCAGGTATTTCTTTAAAGCTTTAGTCTCTTTTTTTTTTTGAGATCTGAAGGCTGTTAGGATTTCCCCTAAATACCTTATATTTGAAGTCTAGTCTTTTTTTCCAGTGTTTCCTTGGGTTTTTAGTGTGCACAGAGCTCACGGTGAAGCATTTGCCTGTCTTGTGCCAGCAAATGAAATGCTTAGTGATAGAATCAACCCTTGTTTATAATTCAGGTGCCACTTAAACTGGTGCAGGTAATTAGGGAGTTGCACCTTTTACTAATTGCTGTGTCTTGTTTTCAGGCCTTTAGGAAGTCCAAGGAAGTTATGGACAGGTTTATATGTGCTTATGAGCTCATGCTGGGATTTTATGGGATCAGTCTTGTCAACAGAGGAACTGGAGAACTTCAGAGAGCAGAGAATTGGCGTGAACGATTTGAAAACTTGAACAGGTGAGTTCAAGGTTTCTTGTTGCTGTTGAGCATTTACTGGAGCCAGGCACTTCTTTGAGGGGGGAAAAAAAAGTCAAAGCCAAGGAAATCCTCAGGCATTGAGGAATGGAGACTTTTGTTGATAAATGTTACCTAACGTGAAAGTATTTTTAACTTTTATTGTTCTGTTAAGCTACAAAATAGAAGTGTTTCCATATGGTTCCTTGATGGTTTATGAAGCTCCTTTAATGTGTGTAAAATGCTTTGAGTCCTTGTTTAAAAAGTGCTCTGCAAATGTGATGTTTTTATATTTTTGTAGGTTTTGTAGAGTAAGTAAAGGCCCTTTCTGGTGATATTAACAGGGCTCTTGAAGGGAGCATAATCACAAGAGAAAAAACGACTTGAGGACTGTCAAGTATTAAAATAAAAAAAGAAAAACCAGCTGTGTCTTGCTCAGGTCCTGAGGTTTTGGCAGCATCCTTTCATGCCTGTGTTCTCAACACTACAGGCTCACCCAGTATGGTCTCTGTCAGGAGCAGGCCTTGTGTGTCTGCCCCAGCATGGTGTCTCTCATCTACTGGTGGCTGATGGAGAAAGCTGAAACCTTTCCAAGCAGCTGAGATGATGAATCCTAACCCAAGGAGGGTTAGGAAGGAGCTGTTGAAGGCAAACAGCAGCAGTGGGGGCTTTAAAAGTAAGCCCACCTGTGCTCCCATTTGCATTGTCAAATAGTCTTTAATGGATTGCAGTTAATAAATGATAAAATATTTTGCAGGTGCCCCAGAGGTTCACAGTGTCTTGTAAGACTTGACCTTGACAGCTTTGCTTATCTGTTTCCTTCAGTTTCAGCCACAACAATTTGAGGATTACTCGCATCCTGAAGTGCCTGGGGGAGATGGGATATGAAGACTTTCAAGTGCACTTGGTGAAGTTTTTCCTCACAGAAACTCTTGTTGAGGAGACATTACCAAATGTCAAGAGAAGTGCCTTGGATTACTTCCTGTTCACTGTCAGAAGCAAAGAGAAGAGGAGAGAACTCGTCCACTACGCTTGGCAACACTTTAAACCTCAGAGCAGCTTCGTGTGGGGGCCTCATGACAAACTCCTGAAGTACAGACCCCGCTCTGCCAAATCACAGCTGCACCGAAGGCCTGAGGATAAACAGGACACTCCATGTAAAAAATGTGGTGTTTCTGTGGGGAAGGATCAGAATCAGTCTCCAGAGGTGGAACAGAAAGCTGGAGATGCTGCAGAGTTGCAGCCTGAAATGAGAGATGAATGTGTAAAAGAGAAGATAAGCAAATGTGTTTTGAAGGGAGAAGATGATGAAGAGGAGAAAGAAGCTGCATTGCCCCAGCTGGAGAAGAAGGATTTAAAAAGTGAAGCTGAGGAAGTGCAGGGTACAGCAGAGAATGACTGCACAAAGGAGAGCAAGAAGAGAAAACTGAATGTAAATCTGGCAGAAGCTAAAGGGGGTGGATCCTTGAAAAACTCTGCTGATATTGAAAACATTTCCCATAATCTGGGAGAATGTGCAATTGATGCAGAAGTCCCTTCCTCAGGCCCAGTCTCCCAGGCAGAGGAGGACCAGGAAGCACCGAAGGAAGATGATTCGAGCACCAAAGAGCCAGCAGCACTGGAGGCCACGGATGCAGCAGTGAAACGGAGGAAAGTTGATAAAAGAACATTGAGAAGCAAGCCAGTCAACTTGGCCATAAACCTGAGCATGGGGCCCTCAGCCTCTGGTGCCAAGGCAAATCCATCTGCTGCTAATGGTGAGGCTGGAAAAGAAAATGTCAGTGAGAAAAATGCCGCTGTGGAAATGCCAAGTGAGAAGGGGGGTGGTGGTGATGCAGATAGTGGAGCTGTGAGACCCACAGCTGCTTCCAGGCTCCCTAGGACTGGCTGCACTTCTCCAACCAAGGATGGCTGGAAGTCGAGTGGAGATCAAGGCTCAGCAGGGGGTGATCAGCAGCACTGCATCAGCAAACTCCTGGTGGGTAAAAGTGAACTAGATGGGGTAGAACAGCAGAAAAAGGCAGAAAATCCAGGTGAAGAAGGGCAAACAGAAGACACAGATAAGAAGCACACTCCAGAGAGTCATGAGCAGAGCATGGCACGCATTTGTCCTGAAGAAAACAGTGCCGAGGTTGCAACACAAAGAGCTGAAGGCTGTGAGAATGCAGCAGAGCCTGGTGGAGAGCAGGGAGCAGCAGAGTGAGAGCAGCCCGGCGAGCACCTGAGCCAGCAAAGACAGCCCTGCCCTGTCTACTGGGAGCCAGCTTTGGTGGCTTGGAGAACTGAATAAACTTGCTTTGGGATGATCCAGCTGGCCCTGTCTCACTTTCACTCTTCCATAGGTTTCTAATCGTCTCTAGTAAACTCACTGAGATCCAGCTCTTGGTTACCCTAAAGAAGAAAACTTTTAATTTACTGATCTTCATGGGCAGGCCATGTGCGGTTCCTGGGTTTTATCTGATGTTCAGGGCTATCTTGGAGCAACGGGGATTTTTGCACTTTGCTTTGATTCTGGTTATGTCCCTACGGAAAGAGAAGAGGAAAACTGATTTGTCTCCTTGTTTGAATTACTTAGGTATTTATTAAAGATATGATTTTTAATGTAAGACAGCATTACCTAATTTGCTAGGCCTTTCTAATACTGTAATTTCTGTTTGTTATTTTGAAAGGCTGTACCTTACCAGGAGTTTCTTCCTGGCAAAATTGCTGTTTAAAAAAGATGAGTGAGTATACAGATGTCATATGATGCCAGAATGTAGTTGCCTCTCCTGTAAGGAAAGTAGGTTTGACTTTAGACTGGGATAAAAAGCATAGCCAAAATGTATCTCTGACCATGATGAACTTTGTGTAGAGATTCTGTTCTCTGAGGTGCAAAGTGCTGAGTAATTAGTTCTCTTTATCCCCACAGAGGTTGCTTTGTAGTTCTTGTTAGAGTTGTTAAAGAGTATGAATTGCCTACTGGTTTCTAAGATAAAACACTTCAAATTTTGCCTAAAACTATCGAGAGCTGCTCTTCCCCAGGTGTTCCCACCACTTTTAGACCCATTATAGTCTTCCACAGATTTTTGTGTCCGTGACTGTTTCAAAGGCCCTCGTTTCTCAGTTGCCAAAACAGCACAAATATTTCCCAGTGCATTCTTTTTCAGCCGTTGCTGGTAATTTGCAGTGGCCTGGCAGGCTCTTCCCTGCCAGCCTATGACGCGAGGTTTGATGTGTCAGATCCAACCCATTTCCTACTTACTGCAGGGTTGCTTTGCCTTTAATGTCAGACAGCCAGGGCATGTTCCAGTGCAGCATGTCTGGAAACCACTGCGCTTTGTGGGGCAGTTAATTGAAACGTTAATTGGAGAGGCTACGCTTGTCTGGTTCATTTATTTCCAGCCCTCAAGAATTTACTTTCAGACCTTGCCAGCTTTTTGCCTGCTTCAGTGTTCCTGACCTCCCTGTTAGCTGTTCTGCCACACTTACACAATATTCCGTGGAGTCTGAAGGAGCATTAGAACAGTTTAGCACCTCCACTCCTTAAAAATTTACAACAGAAGACCTGTTTCATGACTCAGAGGAAACTCTTTCCAACAGCCCCAAGGTCTGGACTTGCTGTTTGCTCAGGTTGTTTGGGATAGTTTTGAGGTTCTTTGGTGCTGTTTGATTTGCGTAGGAGGTTGCCAGAGAACAGATGCAGCAGCTTTTGCGATGTCAATGTTTTTCCTCTCTGCTACAGCTCTTAAGAAGCTTCAATTTTCAAGGAATTTGAGGGGTGACCTGCCTTCTCAGACTGTAGGTTCTGAACCAGCGTGCCACATACATGTGTGGGAATAAAAGTCTGTGACCTTAACATCTGATGTTCATGGTCACACGTGCTGAAAAAAAAAGGCTTTAATGTTTTTAAAATACATTTTTTCTTCTTATGAGCAGATGGAGTTAAATAGCCAATAAGAATACACTTAACTACAGATATAAATACTTGAAGATGTTGAGTGAAAATTCTTTCCTAACAGATTCCTAAGAATCGTTAATTGTGGCTTCTGTACAGATTTATAGCAATTTTCTTATTTAATGATGTTTTCATTGTGAATATGTGCTCAGTTGGGGCATAGATCCTATATCTTGTTATAGTGAGGTTTGGTTTTGTGTTTAATGGGATTTCACTGTGAGCCCCAGCCTGGAGTGAGTGCTCAATCCAACCCTTTCCCTCACATACCAGGTTTAGTTTTGGCTGTAGGTGTGTGTGGTGAGTTCACAAGGTGTTTCCCAGCACTCAGAGCTGTATCACAGAGTCTGTTAAGTTAATTCCCTTATTAAAGCATGACTAATGATTTTATCAGTTTCCACTGCTATTTTTTCGTCTTTGAGGGCAGGATGTGGCCATGTATTTACCCATGAGCTGTAGCGTGGTTCCCTCCAACAAGTGGGTGATCTGCTGGCCTCAGCATGGGACACACCTGCTGCTGCTTCCATGGGGAGGTGATGCCCAGTCTACCTCCACCTCTAAAACATGTCCAGTGAATGTTTTTAGGGAAAAGACACTCCCCCCCTCCCCAATGCTTGTTTTAATGATGTGCTTGGAAGTTGTAGAATCACAGAATGGTTTGGGTTGGAAGAGACTTCAAAAGTTTAGCTTGGTCCAACCTCAGGGAAACCTTTCACTATATCAGATTGCTCCAAGCCCCATCCAGCCTGGCTTTGAACACTTGCAGCGTTGGGGTGTCTGGATGTTTCAGTATGTTTTGTATGCCATGGCTTGTCTGTGTACTGACATCCTCCCACGGGGGTGGTGATGCCCTGTAGAGCAAACCAGGACTGCTTTCAGCATCCCCTGGGCCTCCAGGCAGGAGAGCATCTGCCCAGCCTGGCCCTGGGAGCTTCAGTCCAGGGGATCCTTTCCTTCAGGACACAAGGACAGGGATGTCTTTGTGGTAACAATTTCTAAGTCACTGTGTTCCCTCAGCTGTGCTGCCTCTGCCTGGGGAATGACAGGGGTCCTGGGAGTACTTTTGGTCTGTGGGATGGGCTTGAAGGTGAACTCTCCCAGGGCTTGTCATGGGCAGGCTCCACATGCTGCAGGACCCCAAGCCCTGCCTTGCTCTGGACAAGGTGTACCCGAGGAATCTGGGTCTGCTTTGCCTTCCTTCCTGCCATCAGTTGGCCTCAGTGTGAAGGAGGAGGTACAAGCTGTTCAAAGCTGTTCATGGGACTGCACTGCTCTCCCTCTTCAGGATTGGGGTTTCCAATAAAGCACTCCAGTTACTCTGAAGCCGTCAGACTTGGAGACAGACACACGTTCCCTTTCTTTCACCAGCTGCCTGTTCCACAAAATCTTGTGGGAAGTTAGTAAATCTGAGTCCTTCAGCCCTCTGCCAAGGCTCTAGGAATACTGGCTGCTGGGGAGCTGGGCAGACAGGCCGACTGTGCTCACACAAACCTGCTGGTGTCAGGATGCCAAGCTGAAATGTGCTGTTTGAGTTCTTAAGCTTTGCTTTTCCACTTCTGCTCGTCTTCCTAATCAGCTGTGTCATTCCAGTCTTGAGGAATCTTGCCACTGTTCGTCTCAACTTCGAAGCCCTGCTTTGGATGAAATTGAAATCAATAAAGGGAAGTGTGAAGCTCTTTGCAGGAGATGCATCTTCATGACTCTATTGCCATTTGGGATCACCACGCTGGGAATGGTCCTCCCCTTCTTGCCTTGCAATATTTTTGTGACTTTGAGAATGTTTCTTCTTTTTCCTTCCTCCCTGTATCCGTGATTGTCTGTTTCTGATCAACCTTCATCGCTTTCACAAGGACTCAGTTGGTGCTCTTCAGATCACCCTAAAAACATGAAACCAGGTGTTAACAACCTCTAGAGCTAACAAAGCACCTCACAGAGCTGTAAGTGCATTTCTCTGTAGTGATCATGCACTGTTACAGGTTTGTTAACGCCCCTACCGGAGTTAGCTGGCCTCGGGCACTGAGTAACTCACCCTGTGTTGCTTTTTACCTGCCCAGCCCGGAGGTGGTGATGGGCTTTGGGAAATGTCCTGGGTGAGACCTAAGGAACAGCTTTGTATTTGCAGCTGGAGTAACGCAGTGTTGCTCCTGTGTCCTGTCTCCAGTCCAGCCATTCCATAGGCTCCTGGAGGAGGAGGCTGGGGCTGCCCAGCAGGGCATGAATGAGAGCTGCTCTGCTTGCCTGCTGCTGCCCCTCCTTTTCCCACCTCCTCTCCTCCAAGCTCAGCCCCTCTCGCCTTGCTCCAGCTGGAGCCACAGGTTTATCTGGAGGCGAGGAGTCTCAGCTCCGTAAGCTGAGACCCGGGAGGAGGAGGGATCTGCTGGACCCTGGAGGAGAAGGGGTTTGGCCACCCCGGAGGAAGGGAGAGAGGCAGAGCCAGGGCACCATGGCTCGATTCTCTGCTTTTGGGCTCCTCTCCCTGTGTCAGCTCTTGGCCGCAGCATCAGCTCAGGTGAGAAACCTCATTTGTGTCTCATGCTCAAGGAAAAACCTGTAAGGGTAAAAGGGTGATTTGCGTGTGTTGTATCTGTGGTGTGAAATGTGGCAAGGGGCAGGTTATTAGTCTAAACTTTATTACAAATGTGCACCTGGATTTGTGCTTGTGTGGGTAGGTGTGAAAACTGCTGCTTTCTGTTTCTGTAAAAGTGTTGTCTTCCCATTCAGGGCAGCTACAAGAGAGAGAGCCTTGGAAAGGGGAGATCTGTTGATATAAGAGAAACAGTTTTCTTTTACAATGAAGTAACAGGTTTCCAGCAAGACTGATCCGATCTGGGTCTTTATCTGAATTAGAATTTCTTACTCATTCCCTCAGTCAATTTTCAAATTTTATACTTACAGCATATTTAACCCTTGCTCACTTGACACATGAAGCTGTATGAAACTTCCCTGACTGGTGTTAATATTATTGTCTGGGGAAGTGACTCCTCAGTGAGTTTTTCATCGTTAGTGAGGAATTTTCGCAGCCTGGCTTGGGAATTCAGAACTCTGCTGCAAGCAGAGCTGCTTCTACAATGAAACCTTTGTTCCCTGAAGCTACAGTAAGTTGCTCTCTGGAGCCCTCTCCATACAGAAGTCATTTATTGAACCGTTTTTTCCTTCTCTCCACCTCAGACCTTTCCAAAATCTCAGATTTTCAAGTGGCATCCTGCACAGAGAGGAGGCTTACTGTTTCTCCTACTATCTTCACTAGTATCTGCCTGGCTTTGCCATCACCCCGTCAGACTGGAGCTATAAATTAATTATTTCAGTCAAGCACTTGGCAACTATTTTCCACAGGCTTTGCATTTCCTCCTCTACCCAAACCAAAATGTGCCTGTAGGCAGTGAGAACCATTTCCTATACAACCAAGTCCCTCTGCTGCCCAGTGACCAGCTGGGATTCCCAGTATAAGCCACCAGTGAAAGGAGCTGGGGATGTGCTCAGTCAAAAGGGTTTTCCGAAGAGCCTTGGACTGGTCTGGAGCAGCTCTGAGCCCACTCAGGCTGGCAGGGGATGCAGATTTAGGGTTAAGATGTAGGGCTTGGCCGTTGCTTTCTGATCTAGCACACGTGTTCCTTCTGATGCAAAAATAAGCTCTTGTCTTTCGCTTTTCCCCAATCCCTTCAGAGAATAGGACCACAAGGCCCTCCTGGACCACGAGGACCCCCCGGACCATCTGGCAAGGACGGCATTGATGTGAGTGACACAGGGCAGGGTCTGGCTCGGGCAAGGGGTGGAGCAGAGGGAGAGCATACGGGGCAGAGAAGCTGCTCTTGTTCTCCAGATCCTCAACCTCTGGACATCCTTCAGGGGTGGATGGACCTGGAAAATCACCGTCCTCACAAGAGGCCTCATTCTGCACGAGTCAGAACAGCGAGTGGAGGTGCTGAGCAGCCTCAGGTTCTTTGCAGGATCACTGCCCTGTCTCCAGGGAGAGCTCAGGGGTTCGTGACCCTGCATGCAAAGTAGAATATTTCTCTTCTGGCACAAGGTTGAGTGCAGGGGTACGATGTGTGTGGGGTCAGCGCACGTTCAGTAGTTCAGAGAGAGATTTATGTGACGCTTCAGAGCATCCACATTTCTAGAGAGGCTGCAAAAGACTCAAATATGCAGCACTGGACAGTACTTTTATTTTATTCATTTTATTTCAGTGTTGTCAGCATGGTTATCCCTCACTTTAGCACAGGATGTGTCAGGATCTGGCTGGTGTGTTGCCAGACATGAGTTTGTAGAGGCCCAAAATGAAATCAAGAGCCATTGTTTCAGCAGGCAGCTCCTTACACCTCCTGCACAGGGAGAAGATTGCATAACCCAGGACTTAATGGAGACAAAGATCTTGTTGTTACTTTTAATTGATGTTTCCATAGAAATTAAAAATATCGCTTCCATGCATCGATTGGATAAGGACTGAATTGTGTCCTGTAGTTGGCAATGGATAAAAGGAGCATCAGATGGACCTTCAGCAAGACCACATCAAATGCAAAACTCTGGGTTCCCACTTCGATTTCCAATTTAAGCAGCTCTTGTCTCTCTGAGCTGCTTATGGAATTGTTCAGGGGTTTTTAAAGCTCATCTGAAGTACGTTTATTGGAATTGGGCCCTTAAGCAACCTTGAAAAAAATCTATTCATTCCATGCAGGTCATTTTCTCTTGGATAAGGAGGTTAAAAAAAAATATGTATGAATTCCCTGGTACACGGTGAACAAGGAGTGTTTGTGCCTGCAGTGGGGAACTTCCCCTGCGGCTCCCTGAGCCAGGCTGGTCTGAAGAGAGAACCTCATTGATTTCCAGCTGCTCCCTCCAAGTGTCCTTTTGGCTAAAGGAGACCTTTTTCCTGGGAATCTCACTTTGGTTTTGTAGTGTGAGAAGTTCAGAGCTGGAACCTCAGCAGCTTTCACTGTTTTTTGTGGTGTCACAAAAGGCTTCAGGGGACACCCCAGAAGAGGGCAAAGGACGTGTGCTCCCGTTTGCAGCGGTGGAGTCCCTGCAGCAGGACATGGATGTGGCCAGCAGGCTTTGGAAAAGGCTGGCTGTGATTCTCTATGGAAGGAAAAAGAAGAGTTTGGGAAGGATGAAGCTCTTCAGACTTCAACTTTCCACTTCTGCGGAGAGGCAGTCGGAAAGAAATACCGTAGTTGTTCAGTTCCTGCTTTCTACAGGATATTTAATTCTGGAACAGCACCAGCATCACTTCTGATTGCTCTTGGAACCAGGAGCCCAGGGAGATGTCAGTCCTGTGAACCTACACCCTTTTATCCACAACTAAAATCTTTGGAAGGCTCCCCATGGGACAGGATCAAATAACAACATCTAATTAATATGAGCAACTTAGTCCTAATAAATCAAATGGCTGAGTAAAGTATTTAAGGTGCAAAGTCCTGCAGTCCCAGCTTTGGTCTGGAGTTGTCTTATTTGAACAGACTTGAACTCCATCCCTCCTATGGATAGAGGATGTCAGGTGCCCTGTTCAGGTGAGATGGTCTGGCCATGCAGGGACAGGCTCTGGGATGGTTCCTGCTCTTCCACTGGACATTGAGTCCTTTCAGGAATTGCACAGGAGGAGGTGCAGGGCTGTGGCTGGTGTTGAGCACCAGGCTCCAACACAGCCTCCCTGTTTAAGAGCTGCCCATTTTCTGTCAGTACACTCAAAAAACTGATGGTATATAAAATAGAACACTGCTCTGCATTTTCCTGGTGCTGCATGGGGAGGATCATGTGGATCCTGAGTGGCAGTGTCAATTCCGCCACTGCAGAGTGAAATCATTATTTTATTTTTCTTTTGGTGCTGACACTTGTTTTTTAAAGTTGCAATTGAAAATTTTCTGCACTGTATTCCTGAACTCTGCAAGCCACTCCAGCCGGGTCGTCTTCACAGATGGCTTTGGATGAATGTGGTGTGGAAGCGTTGCTGGGTGTCTTTGAGCTGAGTGGGTGCTGCTGAGGTGTTCAGCAGGCTCTTACCGTCAGCTGTGAGCAGTGAGAGGTGCAGAATGTGCAGCTGAATTATTGAGGATATCTCCTTGGATGAACCCCATCAGCACAATTTCTCAAAGGTCCTGCTTTCATCCCTGCCTTTCAGGGGGAGCTGCAACATCAAGTCCCTCTGAAATATTTTATAATTAAAGCCTTTAACAAGCTTCTCATTTCATACTCAGTAACAAGCAAAATCTCTCTCTCCCAAGACTAGAAACAGCATGTTATGATGGAAAGAAGTAGTGACAAGTTCCTGTGAATTATTTCTGGGGATGTAATTCCCTAAATTGCTAATAAGCAATTGTCACTTTTCAAAAATCAAGCTTTTTTTTTTTTTTTTCCCCTGCTTTCTCTCTCCTGGCTTGACTTACTGAGAAAGAGTAAACTTCCTTCCCTCTCACATAGCACCGGGAGAGCGTTTCCTTTTGCTGACAGCCCTTGCCTCTAATTCCCCATGATCTGGCACTAGGGGTACAAACACTGATTAGGCTTTCGATTCAGCTCTCTGAAGTTCTGGTGCTCCTGCAGAGTCCCACAGGGGATCCACGATGGCAGGATCAAGGTTCAAGATGGTCCTCAGCAGCCTTTGCTGGTGCTGTGACCTTACTGTGCAGATTCCCACCGCACGGGCAAGAAAAAATGCAACGGTCTGGCAACCCCAGGTGCTGGAGGAGAGAGCAAACCGCCCCAACTGCCATTTCCTGATGCCTTTTCATTTCAAAAGAACTGCTCCTTTCATTTCCCTGGCAGGGAACCTTCCCCAGCCATGATTGTGATAACTATTTATGGAAAAGCTGTGGGCAAAGGATACTGAAGGAGTTGCTTCAGCAAGTGAGAACATAAAGATGCCTCTGTGCAGGGACCCTCTGCTTGGTCAGTGATGCAGGACATAAATCCTGAGCAGCTCCAGGCAGCCAGGCTGGAGAGATTTGCCCACAGCTTTCCCAGTAAATACAGAAACGTGCTATAAATTCCACAGCTCTGCATACGCCTCCTGGCTCCTAGTTACCAGGCCCATGGTGGGATGGTGTTATTTCCAGCCCTGCTCTGTTGATAACCTCCCTTTTTCCGCAGAGATTTTCTTCCAGGGTACCAACTTGCCCCTTCCCTTCTGCTCACCTACAGTATCTGAGCCTCTCACAATATTCAGTGCACTTATCCTAAAGCCAGGAAGGCAGGGTACCCTCTGGACTTGGGGACAAAGCGATTTTCTGTGGGATGAGTTGGAAACTAAGCTCCAGTCAAGCTCCTGCTGTTCACAAATGTTTGCTGTGTTCTAGACCTAACAATAAAGTATAAATTGTTATCTGGGGTCCACACACACATTTATGAATGGCATTACAACTGGCTGAGCTGGAAGAAGTGATTAAAGACTTACAAAGTATTGTCTCCCAAACACTTTTAATGCTGTTCTTAAAAGTTTCTTCTTATTAGAATGGGGGGGGGGGGGGGGGGGA
>VZRN01002946.1:745666-778648 GCA_013397935.1 Dasyornis broadbenti | reverse complement strand
GGCAAAGAGTGCTTTTGGAATATTTTATGACAATTGTGTTTAATCCAGATTGTGCAATTGGATTAGGTGGAAATCAGTTGGGGGCTGTGCTCGTTTGCTTTTCCTGTCCAAGTTTAGTCACATGAAGAAAATCACTGCAGACAGTTTGTTCATTCTTCACTTCGTGGTAATCCCCAGCTCCTGGCAGTACCACAGCTTCACACTGTGCCTTGGAATGCTGGAGTTCATCACTGTATCCCTCTGTTTTATCAGGAAGACGTTTAGAAGCCGTGATAGCCATCCAGCTTCCTCTCTGCCCCACTTGCAGGCAACCCCAAGTGCAAATAAATTCTAACTCTGTCTGCAAGAAGTTGGAGGTGCTGGGGGCACTGTTCAGGAGCGCTGGTTCTCTCTGGGAGGCTGAGGATGTGGATTTCACCAAATCTGCTACTGTAGGTGTGGAAAAGGCCATCCAGGCTCATCCTGCTTAGGGGGTAGCAGGGTTTAGAGCATCAGCTCCATGAGGCTGAGCGAGGGAAATCTTGGAGTGGGCATGAAGGGAGGTTTGAGTGCAGCTGGGAACGCCGTTGCTGGAAAAAGACACCAAAGAGAGGTGCAGCACTAACACTGTCTTTTCTCGTTCCTCTAGGGAGAGCCAGGCCCTCCTGGTTTGCCAGGCCCACCAGTAAGTATTTTGTGTTTGGTATTGACTCGTCCATCCTTTTGAGAGAACACAGGGCGGGAGCTGGCACTTACAGCCTCACTTTCCTCTTCATCTGCCGCAGAATTCCCAGGAGGGATATACAGACAGGAGTGGGAATGCTCAGCACTGCCCCAGGGGACAAACACATTCATCTGCTTCATTGCTACCAGTGAAATACAATGAAAATTAAATTAATGAGTGAAATAAATCAGCTAAAGCTGGTGCATCACCTGTACAATGAAATTATTGGCACTAAGCCACATCACATGGTTATTTTTGGCACTGCCCTGAGCCTGCTTCAGTCCCTTAGTCTGCCAAGGGGTGCTCAAAATTGTACCAGGTGGCAGAGCCCTTTGCTTTGGCCACTTACTGCATCCCTTCCTATTCACTGCTACTCCCACATGGGAGAATGCGGGAATGAGCCAAAGCACTGAAATGTGGGATTTGGATATGGATTCATTGCAAGATTCACCTCTCTTCATGGAATTCTCCCATGTTGTGTGGTGTAAGATGAACACACCAACAAAAGAGCTTCCACCCTTGCATCCTTGCCACGTTTCTCTTGTTATTTTGTTATAATAATAGCCTGTCTATCTCATGTAGGGGCCAAAAGGTGCACCAGGGAAGCCTGGAACAGCAGGTGAAGCTGGATTGCCTGGCCTTCCTGGAGTGGATGTGAGTATTTTGTCATCTTCTCTTAGGTCTTTTAAACCTTTCACATAGGCAAGAGTGTTCTTCTCTGTGCCTGCTGGGGCAAGCTTTTGAGTCCTGGACCTATATGTATGTCATGTATGTCTTTCACATAAGGAGAAATTGTAGGTGCTGACAGCAACTCTAGTCCAAATTAAGGAATATGAGAACCATTTTGAGATGGTTGCTGACGGGATGGCACTCTCTTGATCTTTTGGTTTTTTTACAGGGTTTAACAGGAACTGATGGCCCGCCTGGGCCAAGTGGGCCTCCAGGAGACCGTGTGAGTACCCCATTAGATCCTAAGTCCCTTTAAATGGTCATTGCCACTGACTGTAGTGATGATTTTCCCATTCTTACAGAAATTGATGGCATTCAAGTGTTGATACTCATGGAAACCTTGCAGCATACTTGGGCCCATGAAATGAATCCTGGAGTGGCTTTTCATTAGGCAGGGCATGAGATCTACCTTTCTTTCACGTGGCTTTGAACCTGCTTGGGTTGCCTCAGTGGTTGCTGTACTGGGAATATTTCAAGTATCCAAAAAGTTTCTTGAAGCAGTCGACAGACTTAATTATGAAGTTTATCAAAGTGAAGTTATTTTGGCCTTTATTTTCAATCTGAATTGGCAGATCTGTGATGTTTATAATTAATGCTACTGTGTATTAATTATTTAAACTTTTGCTTTTTATTATTTCTGGAGATATCCATATGGCTGCATTATTAGTTGCCACAGTGTTCCCCAACCAGCCTAGCAAGATATAAAGAGTTTTTTCTGCTTCCTGCATATTCCAGCTCTGCTGAGGGGCACCACAGGGACAGAGAAACAACTGCCACAGATGCTACAGATGTCCTTCAGATCATCCACAGTCATCATCCGCACTTAGACCTCCCTGTGACATTAAGGAGTAACCCTTAGTGAGCCACTCAGCACAGATTGTGGTCCAGCATGGCTGCTCTCCCGTCTCCCAGATGGGAATATAAAGCTCGTGTCCACAGCTGGCTTGATGGCCTTTTGGACTGGGGGCTGAAGTGATATGCTGGATTTTTGTAACATGTTCAGAATATCCCAATAATCCCCTTGTTGCCCTGAGGACTTACTTAAAGCTAAAAAAACTGTGAGTTATTTAAAGGGATGAATGGTACAGCCATGTATATTTGATATGTTCTTCTTCCTTTCCCATGCAGAAGGCAAAGTTTCTGTGGCCACTGGGAAAGTTGAGTGGCAGGACCCAAATATCCTGATCACAGCTCCAACCCTCTGTCCATCACCACCACCCTAAACCCCACTCGTTTTCTGTCCCTTGTGCCCATCTTTCTCCCCAGAGGTCCACAGCTGCATAATCCTGGCCACTCTCAGACATCCTGTGGCAAGAATCCAGCACCTTCTGAGAACGGATCCCCGATTTTTAAAATAGGAAAGCTCAAGACCACCTGCGGAAGGCTGTGAGCAGTTCTGTTGTGCCCTGTTTTGTGCTGGGTGGCAGTGCTTCCCCGTGCCCACATTGGCACACAGCTCCTGCCTTGCAGGGTAATTGAGCAGATAATTTCTGGGCACCAGAACTTGCTCTCTGGCTGCTGGGTAGGAGCCCCCAGACAGAGCTGCCCTTGCTGCATGCTCGGGTTTGCTGTGCTCTCCCTTATCTTGTAACTCAGTCTGGCAGCATGGGGCAAACCTGGGACCCCTCGTCATTCGTGGGAGCTTTTCAAGGTCAATGGTCCATCTGGAAAATTGTTTTAATTGGTCTAATAAAAACCTGGGGGAAAGGAAAACCCCTGAAAGCTTCAGCACTCTAAATGAACAGCATTGTTAGCCCAACTCTTTTTTCCTCCCTGTCTTTTAGAACAGATTTCAGTCTTGTAGGACTCACTGAAATAAGCTCTCTACTTATTGTTGTGGGTTTGAATTCATGCTTAACACTCTGATTTCTTCCAAATAAGCTTAATTTTTTTGACCTGGAGTGTCTGAGAGCAAAGCTGTTTAGCATAGGGACGTGGGCTCATGGAAGCCAGTTTTCAGTAATACTTTATTGCCAAACATTTCCAAAAGAATTTTTGTCTTAAACATCTCCTGATGCTCTCAGCATCCATCTACTTTTCTCCTGTTTCTGCTTACAGATTGATTAGATCAAGCCTATTTATTTTTCAGTTTTAAAAACCCTTTATTTTCAGCTGGGATTGAGCTGGGTTTGGACCTCTGTGCTAGACACTGGTGAGCTTATTTGAAAGTTTTCAAAGACCATTTTGAAGTTTGCTGCTTTACACTGAAAGCAATAAGAAAAACATAATTATTCACTTCTATTTACGAATGTCATAATAATCAAGTATTTTCTACACTCCATCGTTGTCTATTCACAGAATATATGACAATAAAGTGAAAAATTATGGTGATACTGTTTCCTAATCAAAAAAGAAAGAACATTGTTACCGGGAGAATGAGTTGAGTCAGACAATGTTATTAAAATTGAGATGTAAATTAGAGTCCCTCCTTTGCACTTAATGCAGTAGCATCAGCTCATTCAGGGACTTCATGATCTCTTACCTTACCAGGAATGTTCACTGCTGCATTCTGCACCTTACACCGTCCAAGATACCAAAATCAGGGAGTGTAAAGGGCCGACATTTGGCATTTTGTGTGCTCTGCCAACATTTTAGCTCCTTGACTCACAGCAGAAAGCGGCGATGCAGCTGCTTTCAGAATTGGGGTGCAATGTCAGGATGCGCCAGGAATTCAATGTTTTCTTTGCAGGAGGAGATCCCCGCTTGTCCCTTACAACCATTAGTGGTTGCAAAGACTTCCAGCCTGAAGATAAGAGTGACTGCAGGCAGAGCAGAGTAACCTGCAGCAAGAGAAATGCATGAGCTGACGTTCACAGCGGGGCTGATTTTGTACCGGATTGGAGTCCTCTGCTCACAAGACCACTCCTAACGAGGCCTTGGGTCCTCTGTGTCTTTCTCCTTAAGGGAGTGGAACAAGGTGGTCTTCAAGGTCCCTTCCAACCCAAACCATTCTGGCATTCTGTTTCAGAATTATCACCCATAATGAATTTTACAGCCTGCCGGCCAGCTGGCACCTTTGCAATGCAGCAAAGGGGTTAAGGAGGTCTCTCTGCCTTCTTATCTTTAGTCAAGCAGGAACTTAACAGCTTCAAGAATTACTTAATTCTGGTCTAAGCCACAAGATCACCAAGCTCCAGTCAAGCCTAAGAGTAGGAATGCAAATTGGGAAAAGGAGACTGGGGATTTGCCAAGGAAGTAAGTGAAATAGCAGAAGCTGCCAAATCTCTTTGGCTTTGCTTGAAAGGAAAATGGATGAATTAATAAAATTCACTAGAATAAGTCCAGATTTTGTTAATAGTTTTAGAAAACTTAGTCACTGGATCTACAATATGAATGTATTATGAGTGAGAATATTTCAAGTAGATAAAATTCACGTTATGAACATTTAGATATTCATGGACACTAATCTGAGGCCAGCTGAGACTTCCAGGATAATTATCCATAAATTTTTGTCCTTCTGTGTGTGAATTCAGCTGAGCATCTCCAGTTGTGTCCTGTTTCTGCAAGACGCTGCTGGAGTTTCCAAGCGAAGATTGGTGTTAAGGGGAGCAGGCTTTGGTGACTCCCCGCATGGAGGTTTCTCTTTTATCCCTGCTAATTTGTATCCTGTTTTATTCCCACAGGGTGCATTAGGACCTGCTGGGCCACCTGGACCAGCTGTAAGTACCTCCCAGAAGAGCGTATGTGATGAATGTGTGGAATATTATGCCAAAACCATCACTAGGATGGGAAACTTTGTATCCCAAACAAAGGGATCAAAGCCTGAATGAGTGAATATATTGTCTGAAATATTTGAATATGTGTGTGTGACCTGTTCTGGTAACACAGGACTTGTTTTGGGTCTCTGAGGTGCTATAAAAGCAAACCAGCTTGGGATACAGACTAACATATCAAATGCTATCAAAATCATTAGACATTACCTAATGTCTAATCAAAATTAAAAGGAAAAGAAAAAGGAGAAATTGATAAGCTGGAATGTTGTCTTCCTCTCCATGTTCCATTCTTGTGTCACTTTTCTTACAGACGTCTGCTAGTAACAGAGATGTAAAGGGAATGCAAATTATTAGAGGCAACAAAAGGATTCATCAAGACTCATGCTCTGCTCTGATTGAAGATTATAATAATTAGGGGCAAGGGAGTGATAAGGAAACTTAGAAGAAAGAAAGAAAACCAGTATTTTCAGAGGTTTTCTTTTCTTACTGTATATTCAGTTTCTGAGTGGTCTTTTACTGTTTTAAATGTTGTTTCCAGGGCAAAGGACTACCAGGACCTCCAGTAAGTAGTAAGAATATATTTTCAAAAAACAGTTTTAAATTATTATCCTGGCTTTATTGCATACCCTGAGTGTTACAAACCCACGCCAGGCCTTGGGTCCCTCTCTTGTGCCGGGTCGTCGACCTTGTGGGATTTTTATCCTTAAACTCACCCTGAGGAAACTGGCACTGGTGTAAATTCAAGGCACAGCAGCCTTGTAATCTCTGCAAGGCAGGGCAGCTTTTGTTTGCTGCATTCCTGGAGCATCCCAGAGCTGTCCCGTGCCTGAGGGATGCAGAGTGGCCGCGTATCCCAGGGGAACGTGGAGTAAAAAGCAAGATGTGCACTGGGAAGCTGATGGTCTGGGTGCAGGATGGAACTCCTGGGGGGGATTGGGCAAATGGGGGCACCCACACTGCTGCCTGCCCCTGAGCTTTGGGGTGTCACGGTCGCTGCAGGTGGAAGAGCTCTTCTCTCTGTTCAACAGGGGCCTCCAGGACCCAGTGGGCGCCCAGGTGGACATGGATTTCGGGGTCCTTCTGTGAGTTTCTCCTGCCTTTTAATCCTCATTTACCGAATGTGCCACAACCACAGAAGAATGAGTTTTGGTTTTGGTCGCTTACCCCACTCTGAAGCAGTATTTTGGTAGCCACTCCTCATAGCCCTTTGCATTTCCATTGAAGGGGAATTCTTTTTTTTTTCTCTCTCTCTTTTTAGGGACCTTTTGGCCTGCCAGGATTCCCAGGGCCTCCTGGACCACCTGGACCTCCCGTAAGTTGGGACTTACAAATAAATGTGAGAAACTTCCCGAGGGGAGTCTAGAATTTTCTTCTTGCTGCACTTTTTATTTCCTGCCATTGCCGCGAGCATTCAGCAGGGCATAAACAGCATGCCCTGAAGAGAGCAGGGATTTTTCCCTGGCTGCACTTGGGTATGTGTGTGCCTTGTGCTGATCCAGCTGAGCTGCGTGTGTAAAAATTGTCCTAGAAATTGTGTTTCCTCCTGGCATTTGCATTGCATTTAAAAGTCACCATTGCCTGAATTGCAGGGCCTTCCAGGCGCCCTTCCTGATGGCGGTGGGGACCTTCAGGTAGGTTTGTCTTTTTGTAGCATGAGAATATGTTTTGGTTTAATCCCTGGTATGACTTTTGGGTGGCATAGCTGGGGGAGTGTCAGACCACTGAGCATGCACTGTTTAGACCTGCAGTCATGGGTCTAAACCTCCTCAGCTTGATGCACAAGCGTTGGCGGGGGGCAGGTTTTGCGGCACTGAAATGTCTTTTCAAGGAGGTAGATATGCGCTGGCACTGGTTGCCCAGAGAAGCTGTGGCTGCACCTGGATCCTGGAAGTGTCCAAGGCCAGGCTGGATGGGGCTTGGAGCAGCCTGGGATAGTGAGGACTGTCCCTGCCCATGGCAGAGGTGGAATGAGATGAGCTTTAAGGTCGCTTCCAACCCAAACCATCCTGTGATTCTAATGCTGGTTTTTCCCTTGATCTTTGCTTCCCAAAATGCACATTTTGCGTATATTCTTCACGTACTAAACAACTTCAGCATTTGGTAAAAGACAACAGCTTTTCATGCTTCCAACCCTGCTTTGCAACTGGAAAGGTTGTGAGTGTGGCACTGTCTATTTCCATGGATGGCGGCACCGGGTTCCTACGGACATATGCTTTGTTCAGGCTTCCTTCCTTAGGAGAAAGTCCTGATTCCTTTCTTCCAGGGGAACGAAAGGAGTGTTAAGTCCACGAATGATGGAAGTGACATTTGCAGATTTCACAGCTGTTGTTGTGACAGCTTCTTTGGTTTTCTAATTGGCATGCCCCAAAAAAAGCTCAGTCAGTTTAGACTGCCGTATGGCATATCACATGGGAGTTAATAGAAAACGATGCTATTTCTGCAAGTTTAATTTAAGTTATCCTGTGGAACACACTAGAAAATTAAATTTTTGCTGCAGAGGTGCTGCCTGAAGTTGCATTAAAAGGAAAAAAAAACAATCAAAACTCCAAATTAATACCTATTTGTAAAGTTTCAAGAGTATGGCCTTTTCCTCATTAAATTTCCGTGCATGTTCTGATTTGCTCCCAGTCAAGCTGGAGTTCCCACCAGGGGCTCACCCACACCTAGACATCTGCAGGTATCAGCTTATAGGTATTGAGATTTTGTTGGTGCCTTTCAATTAGCTCTGATGCCTGTCCTTGTTTCACTTAAGGAGCTGGCTAAAGGAAATAAACAGGGGGCAATAAATGCAGAGGATTAAATATGGTCCTAATGATTTAAATGAAACTGATCCAACTTCATAGGGAAACTTCGTTTCTTCAGCATTTTGAACTGTGGACACTGTCAGCCTTCAGGAAGTCCCACAGTCCATGCTCAGAGGGGAGCAGGCCATTCATAAATCATTATTTTGGGGGTTACCAGGACCTCTAGTAGCCCTTTCCACAGGGATATGTAGCCAGTACATGGTGCTGTGATTCTGTTAGATTTAGTGGATTTAGAGCCAAAATCCACATGACCTTTTTAGCTAATGAATGAAACCAGCCTCCCTGGCTGTTCTGTGTGTTCCTGTTAAACCCAAGTGTTTCTGTTCCCTGCAGTGCCCAGCTCTGTGCCCACCAGGTCCCCCAGGCCCCCCAGGAATGCCAGGCTTCAAGGTAAGGAAACATCACCTGCAATGCAAGGATTTGTCTCCCAAAATAAACACCACTGTGAACCCCTGGGATGAAATTGTATATACGGTCCATTTCTCCTGTACGCTCCATACCTCCAAAACCAGCCATGCATTTTTGTTTAGTTGTTGGGCTCTGGTGCATAAATTCAAGGTTTCAATGCTCAGGAGTTGAAACATCTCCTCCTCTATCTCTTCTCTGGTTCACATGAAGTCTGTGCAGTTATGGACTCCAGTGGAACAAACTAAAAACTGGCTCAAGTTCTTTCAGCAGGACTTACAAGTTGGCAGTGAGTGGGAGAACTCCTGGGAAATGCTCTCAATTCCTCCTGAACTGACCTTTCTCAGGTCTGTTTGGTCTCTGTGCTGAGTCATAAATATCATTACAAATACAAAATGTTTAGGGCGCAACTACTCAAAATTCGTAGCTCATGGAACGGAAAACCCTGTGCAACTCTCCAATTATGATGCAAATGAAGCACAGGACCTTTGTCGTGGTGAGGAATAACATCTGCCATGGCTGAAATCAGCCTCTCCCACAATAATAGGAGGAGAGCCAAGACACAAATTGAATCAGGGCTTATATAAACACTTTCAGTGGAACATGGATTTCTTTGCAAGCTTGATGATGCAGACACTAAAGATGACTTCAAAAGAGAGGTTAAAGATGCAGAATGGGGTTTTCAGAAGTGACTTAGCCCCATTTTCAGGGGTGGTGGGAACTGAGTTCTGGTCCCTGATCTGTATTTGAGAGTTGCATCCAGACCATGAGCTTAGGCCAGTGGAATTCACTCTGGAAAACCAAATCTGGGCATATCCTGAAACTGCATCTGTGCTGTCACTGGTACCTCACACAGGACTGGGACATGGATAACCTCCCCCAGGAGGGATCTCCATTCGCCTGCATACAGCACACCTACAGATTGTTTTCCCTGTGAGTCATTTGGGATGTAGGGGTTTAGGTCTCACATCTGTCTCACCAAATTTAAATTTAAAAACAAGGCTCTACCAGGATGTGAATAATCAGAACTCTTATTTCTAGGGACACACTGGTCACAAAGGGGAACCTGGTGAAGTAGGAAAACAAGGAGAGAAGGTAAACTTCCATTTAAAAGGGATGGGGGAGAATTTTTCTCTTAAAAACACCTTGGAAAAGAAATAAGTGATTTCTTCAAGAAGAAAGGGAGAAATGAGGCTGAACAAGGAGCAGTTGCTATGACTGAAGTGCACTGGCTTTCATTGCTTTACCTGCAGGACTGTGTGCTGACTCTCCAAGAAAATTCGTCTTCTCAAGGATCATCATGTTAAGATCAGTTTGAGTTAACAACCATCATTTCCCATGCAGAGATGTCAGTTCAGGAAAAGCCCTGCATTAATCACTTGGATAAATTCCTGACTGATCCGAATGTTCTTGCACGTAGAAGGAATTGTCTATAATGTAGAAGGAAATTCTGAAGAGAAATCTGGGAGGGAGAGAGGGAGCTCAAGGAGGAAGAAGATGGGGAGGTCCCTGGCTGTGTGTTTGCAGGCTCCTGCTGTCTCTCCTCTTGTCTAATTGATTTTTCTCTCCCAGGGTAACCCTGGCCCTCCCGGCCCTCCAGGAATTCCCGGCGGTGTTGGCCTGCAGGTAACACCTCCTCTTCTCTTCCCACCAGTTCCCATGGCCTTTTCCCTGTGGAGCTCAATGAGCCCGTCAGTCACTTCGGTTACACAAGCAGTGATTGAGTTTGAACTGATTTGTTTTCTTAATTAGGGCCCAAGAGGATTAAGAGGCCTCCCTGGTCCAGTGGGTCCAGCTGGCGACAGAGTAAGAAAAGCCTTCTTCAGATTTTTTCTTTTCCCTCTACCACCAGTTTGTCTTGTGAGAAGTGCCAGTGACGCCTCTCCTTACTGAATTTCGCTGGGAAACTTGTAAAGATATAAAGTGTGGGGTGTTCCCTGCAACCCCTCCATCAGAACAACCTTCCAGAGTCAGGAGAATCCACACAGCTGAGGGACTGGCAGGGTCAGGCCCAGCCAGACTGAATCGTTCGGATGTGCAAGNAAAAAAAAAAAAAAGAGAAACATTTCATGAACATTTCACTTTCTGTTTCTTTACAACAAAAAGCCAAAGAATCACTGATGGACAAAGGTTTTGAGGACATATAAAGGCTCCTCAGTGAGAACAGGGTCAATCTCCAGCTCATAATGGCTTTGACTCATCACGGTCCCGTGGCCAGCAGCCCAGAGGCTGAATGGTTTTGAATTGGATGAAGTCATGAATTGATTTAGCAATCAGAGTGTTATCAAGATATCAAGGCCATGAATGATATCAGTGTATCAGAGGTACAAAGGTGGGGAGAACCAGAGTGAAAACCAGGAGCTCAGAGTGGGATTTTTTGCAAGTCTGTCCTGTAAACCAGCACGAAATACAGAGGGTGTCTTTCCAGGGCTTTTGTGTTTTCTCAGGTTGTGGTACAAGATAGGGATTCTGTTACTTCATCCTCTGCCAAGCCCAGCATTACAATGGTCTCCGTTCTCTGCAGGGTGACATTGGATTCAGAGGCCCACCTGGAATCCCAGGACCTCCAGGGAAAGTTGTATGTATCCCAGTCTCTCTGTGGCCCTGCCTTCCACAGCCACAGCCTGGTTTATTCCTCCTGCCTCATCTCTGCTGCCAGTGAAGAGGAGGCTGTGCTGAGCACCTCCATCAGATTATTCCCTTTTTCATTTTCCCTCCAGTTAGAGCACACTAACCCACACCCACACCTGACCCACACTTCAGGGTGTCTTTCCCTTTGCCATGCTCTGCACCAGCATAAGTTCACCACGTTTCCATTGCTCTCTGTGCCTCACTGCCCTTCCCTGAGCACCAGCAGCTGTGGGCAAGCACTGGAGAAGGGAATATCCATCACTTTTGGAGGAAGAATCAGCTCTATCGTGATCTTACACCCCTTGAGCCTGGTCTGTTCCCAGGTGCCCACAGCTCTCAAGGATTTTTGCTCCAAGCAGGAATAGCTGAGTACTGAACGTGCAATCCCCATCCTTCGGCAGAGCTCTCCTCTGCAGCACCACCCTCTGGGGACCCCTCCCTAGGCTTTGCAATTACAGCAGAATTTCATCCAAACTAAAATAAAATGAGGTGCTTTCTCACCAAACCTTTCATTACGCCGGGCAGGATCTAGACAGTAAATATTAAAGCTTCTCTCCCACTCCGTTTCTGCTTAAAGAAATTGCTTCATTAAATGAAGGTGAAGATGGTCTCTGCCCTGAGGGGTTGTTGGCAAAGTCCCTGCTGCAAAAGTGTATCAGGAACCAGAGTGTAACTGAGAAAGTACAGCCGAGCTCTCAGGGGACTGTGTGTGCTCACACCTCTGCTGACACCAGCAAACAGCACAAAAACCTCCTCATTTCACCCTTGGAGCATCAGTCTCTGTGGGATAGAGATGCTTAATGGCTTTTCCTCCTCTGTCACAGGGAGACCAAGGGATCAAAGGACCTCAGGGATTCCGGGGGCCCAAAGGCGACACTGTAAGTGCAAACACCCATCTGCTCCAATCTGGAATGTAGCATTCCAAGGACTCTGTTTCACAGACTTCTTATGGCTCGTGCCCCCTTCATTTGCTTGAAAGGGATGGAAGTATCATCTCAAAAATAAGATGGTTAACGCTTACTGAACGTGTCTGAGCAATAAGATGTCCAAGTGCTGCTACAGCCTGGAGCACAGGGAGCAGATCTTACATCTCCATCCCTTGAAATGATCAAGAATTTTCCCAGATGTTGTATCCAGCAGTGGGCTAGTTTCCAGGTGTGTCCCAAAAGAATCTCTATACCTATGTGAACAGAGAGGAGCCAGCTGAAACAGAATGAAGTGTCGCTACAGAATCTGAGTATTGTCTTTGTTGACTGATTGTTCTTAAGGTTTACGCACATTAACACAGGATTTATTGTGGATTTCTAGGGTAAACCTGGACCTAAAGGAAACCCAGGGGCTCGTGGACTCATAGGAGAACCTGTAAGTCAATTAAGTAGGGTGCAGGTCTTGCTGTTGTCTTGCTTGCAGATGAGAAGATAAAACAAAATAGGAAAAAAGCTGCTTCATGCCATCTTTGCTGTCAAACTTCTGCTCTGTGGGTCTCTGTGTAATCCCAGCTGGACTAAACCCCAGTTATGCTGCTGGTAATGAAAAATCTCCCAGTACAACTGGAGCTGCACTCGTTGCCAAAAGCTTCTTTGATGTGAATGTATTTTGCAAAGCACAGAGTCTCCTCCTGACCTAAACGTGCTGTCCATGGTTGCAGGGAATGCCTGGCAAGGATGGGCGGGATGGAGCTCCTGGACTCGATGGTGAGAAGGTTTGTAAAATCCTACTTAAACACTGCAGGGAACATTCCTGAGACTGCGCTGGGAGTGCTGCAAAGCTACTGATGCTTGTCAAAAAGCTTGGCTGGAAAGGCTTTTGCTTCTAAAAAGTTTCCTAATATTGGCATTAGTGAAGGAGAGTGAAATTCTTCTGTTAGTTAATCCCAAGGGAATTCCCTAAGGAAAGAAGGTGCACCTATGATGTAAGCTCAGCCTGTCCCTGGATTTAGTGGTTCCTGCTGACTGACTCAAGGCCTTCAGAGATGCCTTTTCATAGCTGTTTATCGATAGAGTTTATTTTAATTGCCTGGAGACAAAGTGCAGTCAGGTACTGGTTGCCTGGTTCTTGAACAGCGATCCTGCAGGAATACTGAGCATGGAAACACCTGGGAGCTCCTGTCCAGTGGGTGCTCAGTTCTGTAGACACAACAGTTCTTGGTCCTGTGCTTATGGGGAGGGAGAAAAGTACAAATGCCAGTTTGGGAATGTGTCCCCTACCTGTGCCAGGCCTTTTCCCAGTGCTGGAGGATCCCTCCTAACCTCTCACTATCTACAGGGTGATGCAGCTCCCATGGGTGCTCCTGGAGAGAAGGGGCCAAATGGACTTCCTGTGAGTATGGAGCAGGACCTCCCAGCCCTGGGGGTTTCAGCAGCTCCGCTGCCTGCAGAGATCCTTCCTGGGGACAGGGGAGGGTCATTCTGGGGGTTGTTTCACAAGGGACCCCAGTTAAGCCAGGAGGAAACGCACTTTTCCCACCATGCAGTCAGGGAAGGAGTGTACCACACAGAACTGGAGAACACCTGGAGCAGTACCACACACTGACACAGTAATTCCCTGGCTGTTGGCCTCTCTGACTCTTTAAAATCTAAATTTGAGAGGGATTTTCTCTTTCACAACCCAGTCATGTGCATCCCTTACGGAGGGAGGCAGGATCTGGGATTTATCCTGAGCTCTGTCCCTACCTTACTCCAGTGCTTATTGGCAAAATGTTTCATCTCTCCAGACTTCCAGATGTTTAAAAGAGATGAAGTATTCCTTTTTTCCTGTATTACAGAATATTTTGAACACTCCTGCAGAGAGAGGTTTCTGCTGTGCAAAATGTTGCGGCTGTTGGTCTATTTGTATATTCCTGCTCTTTGCTCTCATGCCAAGGATTAGTGTTCATGGAGCTGCGAGGGCAGCAAGAGAGACATTGAAGTCATTTTCACAGTGAAAGATGCAGAAATCTAAATCCTCCATTGCTTCAAGCAAAGGTCACTCCGTGTGTGTCAAATCAGACCAGAATAACAAATTTAATTACTTCACTTCTTCTGACATTGCTTTAATATAATTTTTTTTCAGGGACTGCCTGGAAGAGCAGGTATTAAAGGCTCAAAGGGTGAACCCGTAAGTGAATCTCTGTAATGATGGTGTCTGGTGGGAAAACTGGTCACAGCAAGACTTTTTAGCTTGGGGGGATTGGGAGGATTTACCCCAAAGTGGTAGTTTCTGTATTTCTGCTGAGGAGCACGAATTAGGTTCAGTAAAGGGAAAGCAGATACTCGAGAGAGTCATCAGTGGTTTAGCAAACTTCATCCTTTTGCCAAAATCCCAGTAGGAGGCTTGATCTTTGGGAATCAAAAGCTGAGCACCTGCAAGCAGGAGCAGGATTATCTCATCTTGCCTTCTGCAGGTTTTCCTTCACCTCAGGAGAAAAGCTTCCATGGAGCTTTAGATTGGCACTCACCTGTGAGATAAAAGAAAACCTCAGATAGACCAAAGCAGTCCAGAACAAAGTTGTTCTGAGAGATGTCTTTTTATTTCCCTGTCCCTCTCCTTTATGAATTTTTCCCTCTGCACCTGCATCATTATCGCTGCTAATCCTCAGGGAGGAGAGCACGCTACAGGAAGGTGGTGCAGGAATCTCCTCCTGACGTGAAGGCGATGCAGGAGTGAACGTGATGGGTGTCCTGGCATCCCTGTCTCACTGGTCCCCTTCAGTCCCACGAAGGGACACTGCCCTGGGACTGGCAACCCTCCCTGGTCACTGGTGGCAGGACAGAGCGTGCAGCTCACCTGTTCTCTGCGGTTGAGACTTTTGTCTTAAAACTGTAAAAGCTGTTTAAAGCTGTTTTTATTCCCCGATCCAGGTTTTAACTCCCTTCTCCTTTTGTTGCTTCAGGTAGGACAGAGGTGACTCCCTGAGGTGATGCCCTAACTGAGTGTTTGCTTTGTGCTCTGCAGGGCAGTCCTGGAGAGATGGGAGAGGCAGGTCCCTCTGGAGAGCCAGGCATCCCTGTAAGTGTCCCTCATTCACACTGAGCGTGGGCTCTGCTGGGTGAGTGTTAAACCAGACTGGGGAGCTGGAGCTCACGTGCTGCTTGCCTGCACAACGAAAGCTTCCAGTGATGCCACACGTGCAATCCCATGAGCCTGAGCACTCCAGGCATTCCACGCTGGTGTGGAGCTCCCCAGGGAGCACTGAGCTGGCTGGGCAGGGTGCTGGGAGCAGGTACGGGGCAAAACCCATCAGCTGTGGGCTGGCAGATGAGCCAGTGGGCAGCAGCTTGGGGCTGAAACAGCCTGGGATCCAGGAATACATCCCAGTGGGATGGGAAGGGTGGATTTGTGGCTCCTAAATATCACAGCTCACTTTGGTGTCCCTGCCCAGGGCGATGTTGGCATTCCTGGTGAGAGAGGTCTGCCGGGACCCAGAGGAGCAACTGTAAGTACAGAGCTGGCTGTAAACCAGAGAGGTTTGTCTGGGGGACCAAAATTGGGTTTGTCTGGGGGACTACTCTCTGGCTACTGTAAAAGGCCACATTCTCTCTCAGTGTTGTCTCTGGGGAGCTTTGGCAGCAGAGAAATTCCTCCTCCATAGCTGGGTCAGATCCTGTTCTTACTGACAGCTCCATGCAAATGGGATCCTTCCCATTTCACTTGGCAGAGCAAACTGCAGCTGTCCGAGAGGTTTGTGGAGCTGCCACAGTCCGGCAGGAGGGACTGGACAGACAGCAAACCCTCATAACACAGGAGTAAGAAGGTTCTGCCTGTGCTGAAGTGAGGCATTAGTGAAGCAAAGCTCCTGGGAAGCTGTTGCAATGGGCTTTGCCACCTGCACATAACACTTGAAATCCTCCCCATTCCTGTATCCCTTTCCTTGGAGCAGTAGAGAGCTATTCCCAGCAAAACCTGAAGTCACGCATACAACAAAACTGGGAATAACTGCATGGCTCCCTGCTGTGTCCCTGCTGAATAGCAGAGATGATAATGAATAATATCAGGAGGGTAAAACCCTGGTTTTGATCACACTAATAAAAATGGTTGGGTACCTTTTTCATCTTGTCACTCCCCAGCTAGTGCTGCTGTTGGGCTTGGATCTGATCTTCTCGTGGTTTTGTTGGGCTTTCTTTTCTTTTTTGTTTTGCCCATCTTAATCTCGTTTTGAAATCCATGAGCCTACAGCAAGGCTAATATGATTTCTGGTACGTACCACTTGGAAGAAATTGAACTGTATGATTTATTGTTTGTGAGCAGCTGCTGCTGCTTAAGCTTCCAAGGAGAGGGAAATCAGCTTTAGAAATAAAGTGTATTAATAATGTTTGCTTTTATGTCTGCAATTTTTCATCAAAGAAGCTGGTCTCACAAAAGGTACCACATTATTACAGCCAAAAAACAAAAGCAGCCAAGCTGATTGTGTTGGTGCAGAGTTTTGACAGGGGTGACGTAGCAGCTGAATCCATGGTTATGCCTAACCTGGGCTTCTCATTTCTGATTTGTTTTTTTTAGAATCATAGTTTATTAGTTAAGACTGGGCTGTTCTAAGAGAGTTGCAGGATTTTTCCGGTTTTAAGGCTGTTTGGCTCAAAACAATTTGGGGTTTTTTTGGTTCTGGGTACCAAGGGTTTCTTAGAGCCTGTCAAGCCCCTCCAGGCCCCACCACATTTAAAGGCACCAGCACAGCAGAGTCATTTTTGATGCAGTTTAACTCAGCTTTCCTAGAGCTTTGTGTTTATAACTCTCAAAGTTCCTTACTGAGTTACAAGCAGAAAACAGGAATGGAAACAGTAACCACAAAAATACCTGAGCAGTTGTTCAGCTTTCTGAAGACGATGATGCTTTATTTCAGCGGCCAGTTTGAGGTTTATTTGTGTCCCTGAATGCTCCACCCAGCAGGGATGGCAGCGAAAGGAGCCAAAGCTGCAGCCCTGCCTCGTGATAGAAGCTTGCTGAAGGCATCTATTTCAAGAAGACAGTTTACAAAACGAGATATAAATGCTTAAATTACTTGGGTTTTTTTTTGTTTTCATCCAAGATCTTTATTGGATATGTGATTTTTCTTAGGAGAAAGAAATAGAGACTCCTAATGGTAATGCTCCTGTTCTGTCTGGTGAGCTCTTGAAAGCCTCTGCTCTGACAGCATAAACTGCTGCCTTTTTCTATATTGCTCGAACCAAGGACGTCCAAGCAAATGGATGCAATTGCCATTTTTCAGTACCAAGAACCTGCAGCACATGTTTTGCAGCAGTTTCTTGCAGTCAATTAAAAGCATAATGTTGGGGTAGCAGGTCCCTCTAACGGATGTTGTCTGTGCTCTATCGTGCTGCCTCTTTTTGCTGTCCTTGATCTTTAGTACTCGTGAGTATGATATGTTCTTAAGCATTGATTATACAAATAAACCCTTCTGTTAATAAAAATTCTATTAACAAAGCTCAGCAAACACCAAACACCACTTTGCAGTGGTTCGTCAGCCACGCCATGGGGCAAAGTGCTGCAGCACAGAACTGCACCTCCCCTCTCTGCCACTTTAATTACACAAGTGACTTAGCTGGGCCTGAATTTCCTCCTTACCAAAGCTGATCTTTCTCTTTCCAGGGACCACTCGGCCTTCAAGGCCCCATAGGAGCCCGTGGTGTCCGAGGTTTCCAGGTCAGTGCTGAGAGGGGGAATTATGGGCATCAGGTTTTGGCAGGTCAGAGTTCTCTGCAAACCTCTGGCCAGAGAGCTGAGTGATGCAGAAATGTCTTTCCATTGCCAGAGCTACTGTGACACCTTCATCACCACAGGACAGGAGAAAGAGCCCAAGGCCAGATAAGCTGCCTGCAGGAATAATTTATATTGAGTGTTGGTTTGCAAAGGGAGGGACTGAGTTTTGAGCCTGTACTCGGGCACAGGCTGCCCAGGAAACCGTGGCTGTTCCATGTACCTGGAAGTGTCCAAGGCCAGCTTGGATGGGGCCCTGACCACTCTGCTCTGGTGGAAGGTGTCCCTGCCCATGACAGAGGGTTGGAATGAGATGAATTTTAAGTTCCCTTCCAATCCGAAGTGTTTTATGATTTTTTGAGTTTGACCTTTGTAAGGACACCTCAATTTTCCCTTGATCTGGACCACTCTCAGCCTGTAGTTCTCCAGTGAACTCCTCTCTTTTGCCGCACTGGGGACTCCAGTATTTCTCCCTGCCTTCTCCAAGGGAGGGGAACCTGCACTCCCCACTGACACTGTCTGAGGGCAGCATCACTTGGTGGCATCAAAGATGTTGGAGGTTTATTAATGAAGGACCCAGGCCAAAGTCTGGAGCACCTTGGCATGTGCCTGACCTCGGCTGCAGACCGGAAGAGAAGCTGGAATGAGCTGTACCAACCAACACAAGTGGTCCCCAGGTCCTGGCGGGAAAGGGAAAGAGGTCATCCAAGACAAGTAAACTTCCTGAACATGTTTTGGGTGCTGGTGAACTTTCAGGGTGTTGAAGGGTGCAGGGTTTCCTGGCACTGTTAAGCTGTAGCTTGGTTTTGTTGTTTTCTCAACAGGGGCCCAAAGGTGCCAGTGGTGAGCCTGGCCTTCCTGGCCCTACCGGAATCCGTGGAGAGACAGGTGACAGGGTAAGGACAAGACAGCTGGGAATAATTCCTGTTTGAGATGTGGATTTAGAGGATAACAGGGGCCCAAAGCTTGGTGTGGCTGATGTGCATCCATCGAGTGTCTCAGTCTCTCCTCTGAGGCTGCCCAAGTCTGACCCTATGGCAGGGAGCAGGATTTGTGCATCCAGTCACTTCTCTTCCTGGTTTCTGTTTCACTTCAGAAACTCCCTCTATTTTCTGACAGGGAGGATTGTTTCAAAGAGACTTCCAGGTCCTATTCTAGCCAGAACAGAGAGTTTGGGATTTTTCCCTGCTCTACATGCGGATTCCACCTAAGCGTCACTCCCCAGGAGCACAGGAGAGTTCATTCATGCATTTTTGTTACTCAGATGCTTGATTAGACTTTCTGGTTTTTTTAAATTAGTTTTATCATTTACTTTTCTTTCTGAACAGCAGCACATCTGGCCATCCCACCTCACAATAAATGTGACCTTTTTATTTAAATGAGTTTATTCTCATTTTAAAGGAGCCAGCAGGGCCAAGTAAGCAACATTTGTTGGGGACTTGCAGGAAAACAGGAGCCATGTGTTCACCAGCTCCCTCCTCCCCAGCTATAAGGTGAAGTTTCTGTGAAAGCAACTGCAGCAGCACCACAGGGGTTCCACAATGGCCCTTCTATGCTGGCTCCAGGCAGGTTTAAAAAAGCCTCTTGGAGTGACTGTGAGCTGGAAGTGTGAAACAGGAGGGTTATTGTGGAGCTGTGGGGCTCTTGGCTGCATTCAGGGCTTTGCTGTGGTGAAAAATGTACATTCAGAGGGGAAGAGGCCCCTGAACGAAGCGCCCAGGGAGCTGCTCCGAGCAGATGGAGGGAAAACGTTACGCTTAAAGCAATAAAAAGTAATCTAGGTTTTATTTTTGGCTCTGAAGTTGAGTGTAGTTACTCTAAGATGTGATTGTTGATTGTTCAGATGGAGAGGAAACGGCCTCAAGTTGCGCCAGGGAGGTTTAGATTAGATATTATGAAATTCTTTTCACAGAAGGGATTGTAAAGCATTGGAACAGGCTGCCCATGGAAATGTTGGAGTCACCAGCCCTGGAAGTGTTCAAACGAAGTTTTGAGGACATGGTTTAGTGGTGACCATGGCGGTGGTGCTGGCTGACCCTAAACCCTCAGATTGTGTTTTTATGGCCTAAACAAACACCCTGTGCTGCTGGGGGTGGTGGCACCCTGAGATCTGCCCTGGGCTTGCCTTACTGCTGCTCCTGACATGGATAAAGAGGAGAACTGCACACACAGGATCAATGCAATTACACCGCCCCAGCTGCAGCCAACTCATCTAATTCTCCTGAAATCAATTGAGGCTTTTCTGTGAAAATAGAAAAATCCCCTCGTGCCTGAGCTAACAGGTACTGACAGGCTTTTTCACAGTCCTTGGACTGACTGTGGCCAGGAATATAAACCAGCATTTCACTAAATGTGTTTGCTGGCATGAAAAACACGAGTGGTTTAGTGCATTTGACTGTAAGACAAAAAATAGCATTGAGATAAAATATAACAACCATCTTGCTGGAGTGGGATATGGGGAGGGGAAGGATTTGATTGCTGATGCTGTCTGAGGCAGCAGTAGATGAATATTTTTCCCAAGGATTTTTATTACGATCAGATTCTGAGGATTCTGGAAGCCAGCAGCTACCTGGGGCAATGCCTCTCTCGGCTCCCTACTGGCAGCACTGAATACTTGGCCAAAAACATGAGTTTTGTTTAACTGATCAGATCAAGCACACGTGAAAACATGGGGCTGGCAGTCCTAAAATCCTGTCACTTGTTCCTGCTGCTAGGAGTTACCACAGCAGTGAGTTACAGTTTTGAATTAATATCTTCTGGGCTAAGCTTGTATTTAAGGGAATGTTCCTTGCAGGAGTTGGTCTTTGGTGACTGAACTGTGTTTTATTGCCATAAACTTTCACGGAGCCTTGAGACTCTGTGAAGTCAGAGATATAAATTTAGATGAAAATGCTCAAAAAGGAATATATTGCTTTTGCCATCAGCGGGCATAAAAATGGGTGTTATAAGTAGTAGTAGCCACTCTTGCATTTCTGCATTCCACTGTCAGTTTTTCTGTTATTTTTCATTAATAGAAGTCTCCTCTCTTTTTAACTTGGTGCTTGACTTGAGCAAAATAACATGTCCTGCTTCTGTGTGTTTGTTCTCCTTGAAGATTCTGTTCTGTTGAGCCATCTCTAGATCTAGTTAATAAAAAAATATCAGTTTGGAGATGCCAGATCGATGAATGTGCTGTAGAAATCCTGCTTGAAGGGTAAAATGGTTGAATTTCACATGTAGATTTTGCAGTAGAGAAAAAAAAATTGGGGTTCTCCTGAACAACATGTTGGCTCTGCTCTGTGGAGCAGAAAAATTACAAATAGGGTTGAAAATGTCTCATGTCCTCTCTGTGAATGTCAGGTAGATAAAGATGGAAGGATTTTACAAGTTGCCTGGATTATTCATGGGGTGATAATCAGTTCATCATGTAAATGTATTTTATTCCTATGTTGTCCCACAAATCTTTAAATCAGGAGCACCTAATTCTAAATCCAGGAAAACTGACAGCCTAATAAAGCCTTGAAAAACATTTTGACTTTTTGCCCTTGTGGTATGAAAATATTCTTGTCTGGTTTATCCCACAAGTAAATCCAACCTGCTCCTCACATCACAGGCTGAGAAATTGTCCTACAACACAGACCAGGAATTATGGAGAGTGTCACAAAGCTAGCAGGAATGCTTAAATCCCTTCTTATTTCTAGGAAGTGTGAATGAGATTTGTACTCTCTTGGCAGCTGGGAGACAGATTCCAGACCCCTTGCTGAGTGAGTGTCTGACCACACTAGGAATTCACAGGAAAGCAACTGTTTGAGCTCATTTGCCTTCTTTCTCTTATTTGCTTTCAGGGTCCTACTGGTGCTCCTGGTCCCAAAGGGAACCAGGTAAGTGATAACTTTCGTGCTGTTGTCAGTAGAGGCACAGCCTTTGACAGAAAAGGCTTTCTCTTCCCCAGATGAAAATACTCTGCAGCAGGCACCAACAAAACCCTCTTTGGTCCCATTTTCCCTGCGTTGGCACAGATGTTGTCTGTTGTGGTGGAGACTCATGAAAAGGCTGTGATACAAACACCAGGCTCTTGCTGTGTGTTTTGTAGCCACAAAGATCTGTGCAGGAGCTCCTCGCATCAAATTCCTCCCAAATTAAGTTTAGAAGTGCAGCTTTTCCTCGACTTCATGTGCCTGATGAAGGATTTTTCATCCCAACCTCAAAGCTTGGCACACTAATGAACTAGTTTAATCTTTTACTTTTTTGCTGCTCAACTTCCATGATTGGTTTAATTTCAGCAATGGGCTTTTGGGCCAGTTTTCTACAAATATATGGCTTTCATTAATGCATGACTGCGTTTTAGCAGAAAACAAGGCTTTCCTAGCGAGCCTTGCTTGTTTGGTTTGCCAGTGTCAGTGTGGTCTCTGTTTTGTTGCTAGGGGAAAGACCAACCTGATCTCTGTTTGTCTTGGAATAACTTCGTCTGGAAAGGCATGGAGTCACCATAATGATGTTCATTATCTGCTGTAATGATGAAGAAGCTCTGCCTTGGGCAGGGCAGTGATTGCAGGGATTTGTGTCACCCCCAGCGATGCTCAAGTTGCAGGTGGCTGGAGGTGATCAGCAAGGTGCTGCTCCCTGGCCTGGCTGGTACAACAGATGTCTGCAGAGCTTTAGCCGCTCTTGCGTTCCTGTCCCCAGACTTGGAGGAGAGGGGTGTTCCTCACCAAGTGATGGATCACTGCAGTTTGAGGCTGGGATGAAGCTGTTCTGCTCAGGAAGCCCTGAGAACACGGGCACTCAGCTTTCGGCTGTGGCTGCAAACGCACATTTTCTGTGAGACACAGAGCAGGGTGAGCTGACATTCAGGTTCCCTGCTTGAGGAGCACCAATGCCAGCCTGTGGGTGTCTTTGTGCTCAACCCATCAGGGCTCTGCTCTGTGTGAACTCAGCCTTTCAGCCAGGTCCCAGCTTGTCACAAAGGGCGCACCCAGTCCTCTTGCCAGCTGCCTTGTGCCACACGTGCCCTGATCAGCGGGGGAACAGCTACTGTGGAGCTCAGCTTTGGGAAGAGAGAACTTCCTCTTGCTGGAGCAGCTGTAGCTGCTGAGAGCTCCCATCTCTCTCGAGTTATCCAAGCCTCAGGGTGATCCTTGTTGTCAGCAGTAGGTGCAGTGTTAACTCTGGTCTCTCTCGCAGGGCATTGCTGGAGCAGATGGCCTCCCAGGCGACAAAGGAGAGCTGGTAGGTGTCCTTAAATTCAGTAGAACTTACTCTTCAAATCACAGATGGGTGTAGAAAATCATGGATCATTATGGTCAGTCAGAATTAATCACCCAAGATCTCCAATCCTGTTGTGAAAAGAAGGCAACCCAAGCCTTGCACGTATCACAGCGGCTGGGGAGATTGGGCTTCAGATGTGCATTTTCTGAATGAATCACTCTTTCTTATTTCCCTTTTCTTTCTGACAGGGTCCCTTTGGTCCCCCTGGCCAAAAAGGAGAGGTAAGTGTCAGACACTGGGGGCTCATGCCCCAGAAGATTCAGGAGTAAACATGACTATTGCATCTTTATAACTGAATGATAAACTCTGCTCTGCTGTCATGCCCTAGAAGCAGGCTTTCCTCACGGTCACGCTATAAAATCTATGATAAAAATGGGAGGTTGTGGCATTCAAAATATCAAAATGTGCTTCATAATTTTGCTGCACCAAGGGCTCCTCTTATCCTGACCTATATATGTAAAAACACCCTTAGGATGTAAGAAATGTATATGATCATCCAAATCCATTCAGAAAAACTGAAGAAAGTCTTATCTAACCTTCAGGAGTAAAGAATGTACCATGTCTTCCATTTTAAGTGGTTTTGGTTATTTTATTCTTCATTGCAGCCAGGAAAAAGAGGAGAACTTGGTCCAAAGGGTGTCCAAGGACCTAACGGGACAGCTGGAGCACCAGGGATCCCAGGACATCCAGGACCCATGGGTCACCAGGGCGAGAGGGGTGTCCCTGGCATCACGGGAAAACCTGGACCTCCTGTAAGTGTCTGCTCCTTCTGTGGCACAGTCAGGGAGCCTGTGAAGTGAATAAATGGATCTTGGGGTTTGGATGTCATCCAAAGAACAAGGTCCTGCGTTTCAGCAGGCAAAAATAAGGCCAAACAAATCCTGGATTAAATATCTGGCCTAACATTAAAATTAGCCTCTGCCATTAGTACAGCAGAGTTCTGCAGGGAAGCTGTCACCTTTTGAAGAGGGGAAAGGACCCACTGCTCTTCATGCAGGTCCCTGTGCTGCTTCCCGAGCTCCTGGAAATGTGCTTTGTGTCCTGCAGTTTCTGCCAGGGATGGTTATTGATAAGCCAGGGAAGTTTGTGTAATAACAAATTCTTCCGTTAATTGCAGGGCAAAGAGGCCAGTGAACAACATATCAGAGAACTCTGTGGGGAAATGATAAATGGTGAGTATTGCTGAGAGAAAATTGACTTTAATTACTAGATGAGTCAATCCTTAATATAAGACTGCTTCTGAGATTTGTTAATTTTCTGTCTTGATAAGAAAAAAATATATTGACCTTTAATATAAGGAAATCATTCAGGAGGTCACCTTATTGGGGGTGTCTTTCAGTGTTCTAAAATTAATATTTTTAAATGATTCATCATGGGAACAGATAATGTGCACCGAAAGCAGCATTGACAGAAGTATCTGGCTGTGAGAGCTCCTGCCCTTACCTGTGTCAATCTGAACTTCACCTCCCACCTGCTCTCCTCAGGGCACCTCATTTCCTTGGAGCAGGTCCCCATGGAGTGTCCTCCTTTCTTCAAAGTGACTGTTTTTGCATTTGGAGGTTACATTCTCTATTTGAGATGAGGTCATACTCTGAAAGTTTGCTTCAGAAAGCTTGTTTTAATTATTCAAGTGTCATTTGTCAGGATACTTGACAGCTTTTAAAGTGGTTTTGGAAACAGGAATAATCAACAGCTTAAAATCTGCAGATTTATGATTAAAACCTCCCTCTGTAAAAATGTAAAAAAACCCCAAAAAGCTACAGGTGAGCTGAAAGGCCAGATTTAACGTTTCCTTCTGCCAGGAACGGTGGCAGGGAGATCCGCCCAAGCAAAGAGTGCAAATGTTGGACATTTTTATTGTGTTTTAATTGTGTTTTCCAGAGCAAATTGCACAGTTGGCTGCTAACCTGAGAAAGCCCTTGGCTCCTGGAATGACAGGACGGCCTGGCCCAGCTGGGCCCCCAGGGCCTCCTGGAACTACGGGAAGTGTTGGGCATCCTGGTCCTCGTGGGCCCCCTGGATACAGAGGGCCAACAGGAGAGCTTGGTGATCCTGGACCCAGAGGTAAGCTAAGACTGCAACAATTTGCTTCTCTCTCATGCCCACTGAAATAAATTGCAAACTTGTACTGAATTCAGCACTGGGGAGATCAAGCCTTGGAGTTCTAAATGGAACTCTGCATCTTTAGGGATGCCTTGTAAGCAAAGATCCTTGCAACATCCAGAGGATTTTTATCTTCTCTTGTCCTCTCCTCTTCCTGTCCTTGGCTCTGGCTGCAGTGCACAACTCACTGTGGAAATTGTGTTTCTGATTAAAGGTGACACTGGTGAAAAGGGAGATAAAGGACCTGTTGGCCAAGGTATCGATGGGCCTGATGGTGATCAAGGACTTCAAGGTAAGTGTGGGGAAATCATTTAATGCTCCATCACTACAGTAAAGGCTGAGGAGGTCACATCTGCATGTTGGTGGCAACAGGTTATCAGCACTATTTTAAAGGTGAAAACTCTGAGGCTCTGGCTCCAGATTAAGGGAAAAGATGGTACCTGCTTCCTGATGGGTTCCTTTATTAAAAGAGTCAAGATTAATGTATGCAAATTAATATCTATTAAAAACTTGAAAAATATTCTTTATTTTGCTCACCCATTAAAGCAGCTTTTCTAATTGGGATTACACCTGTACAATGAATAAGACACAGCCACCAAGAGCAGGCTCTGCATTGATAGAATTTCGTAAAACCAGAGTATTTATAACTATGTTATCTTAAATTCTTCCACAGAATTTATACCATAAAATTTTATAGTATTTATAGCTAGTTGTCTCAGAATATTCCATAAAATAATTGCATTAATCCATGTTAATAAGCTGTGATCTCACACAGCCAAAACATCCCTTGACCAAATTAGAGGTAAAAAAATCCAAAGCACGTACTCCAGATTCAGGGTAAATTTATTGAAAACACCTTGTACTCAACAGGCCATAACAAGTGTGATGTACAGACACACAAAGTATATTAAGATCTCTAAAAGCAACACATATATACAGATATTAAAAAAGAAGAGATGGCAATATTTCATGTAATCTTTTCCCCTCTCTTGTTTAGGACCACCTGGTGTGCCTGGAATTACTAAAAATGGCCGTGATGGTGCTCAGGGCGAACCCGGGCTGCCAGGGGATCCTGGGACTCCTGGGACTATCGGGGCTCAGGGAACTCCAGGAATATGTGACACGTCGGCTTGCATGGGAGCTGTTGCAGCATCAACTTCCAAAAAATCATAAACCAACAGTACAAGAAGTGAAGAAGTGACTGAATATTTAAATAAACAGTGCATTGTAAGAAAACAGAATCCTTCTAGTGCTAAAGGACAGATGCTCCTTCTATTCTATTAAGTGGAGACTTTGACACAGTTCTATGAAAAAGAAAGCATCAGATGAAAACTTTAATTAAAAGATGCTTTATGACAATCCTTTCCTCCCCCCAATTATTTTCCAGAATTTTTACTGCTAAACAACCTCACCTTTCCTTCCTCCCTTTGCTCAAGAGACCCGCAAGAGGAAGCAGTGCTCCTTTTTACCATCACCCCCCATGTACTAAAGATCACAACTTTTTCCTAAGAAACTTTGAGCCTTTTCCATTGAATTCCTTGGTGCTGCTCCCACTGACTTCAGTCCTGCAGGTTTGTGCACTCAGACACGCTGCCAAGGCACTCAGGCATGGAGCTGCCTCTTCCATCAGTGGAAATCAGGCATTTCAGTATCCTGTAGTTTAACATCTGAACCTTCTGGCCTAAGGAATGACCATTGCTTAAGTCCGTGCTGTTCAGTTAGAAGTTTTCAGGTTGCACCTCAAATATTTGCCAAGTGTAATCCTCTTGCAACCAAATTCTGCAAAAGGAGTAATGTAAATATTTTAATTTCCAGGGAAGAATTTTTGTATATTTCCATTTGATAATAAAGGAAATGAAGTGACAGCATTTTCATGACTTCTACTTAAGCTATTTGCACAGTAATTGTGATGGAAGCCCACCTAAGAAAGGATGCTCTTTAAAAGTCCAGCCAAAACCACCTGTATGAACTGTTGTAAAAATAAAAGGAGACTTTTTTTAACCTTTTCTTTGTGATGTTGTAAGTGTCATTATACAAATCAAATTAACTTGGCTAAACTCCGTTTTCTAGAACTGGCTTTACTCAGATTGTTTGGATATAAATTGCTGCACAATTGTTCTTACCCGTGATTTAAACCAGTATTAATTTTGGTAGAACTTTTTACACTCTAAAACTTGCTAGCATCATCTATTTTAAAAAATTAATAAAACCACTCTCAGCTCACCACAGTTCTATTTCTGTCCTATATGCCAAAGCCTATGAACGAAACATCATATTTCTCTATAAATATAAAAATAGTTTGTGCATTTAAATATCTACTGTTTATGCCACTTTTAGTCTAAAGCAACAACACAGGAACCTGTTGGACAGTTGTGTGGCAGACATTAAAAACAGTACTGAATTTAAAAATGCCAACACCATTGCACTACTCATTGGGGCTAATTATGTTAAATACGTATGCAAATGGAAAATTCATAATACGCACAGTCTAGAAACTATGCACTTATCCAAGTAACCAATATAATATTTACATTCTAAATGGAAAAATGGGTATTATAATATGATAACTTTAGTTTCTTTTTACACTGGAAGAATGAGTTTGCATCTAGCCATTAAAATAACAGGCAAATGGATGTTGTACAACTCTTCCTGTGTTGAAGCATCTTTACAAAAGAAAGTAAAAGCAAACAATTAAATAATACACCAAAACAGGATGACAAGCACATTTTGTATAACTAAAGGGTAAAAATACTTAGTCATACAATACTTTGTAGCTTCTGGTCCCAAAGTCCCTTGAACAGGGCACTGATTCCCACTGCTGGTAGCTAACTTTCATTTCCATTTGCAATAAAGAATGTTTTCTTTAAAACTCTATTTATATATATTTACAAGTTACACTTTCAAATTCCTATTCAGCATGTAAATAGAAAGAATAAAACCCAGTTTGGACTACTGTCACACAGTTCAAAGTGGGCAGGTCAGACTATTTGGTCTCCATAGCCGTGCGGTTTTCCTGTGCTGGGCACATTACACAGGAGTCTGGTCTTCCTATTTTTAGCCTCCTGCCTGTTTTACCACAGAACACAGTCTCGAATTCCTAAAAAATCAAAATACAAAAAAGAAATGTTATATTTAATGTAGACATTTACTTGCTACATGATGCTTTTGTTTCATTAGTGCCATACCTAGGCCAGCAGGTTTTTCACTACACACTCTCCTTAAAATGCTTGGCAGAGCCAGAATTACTCTGGAGCTGCAACTACTGGTGTGGAGAATGAGAGCTGCTTTTAGGGCATGTAACCCTTTAACTCTGCTCACCCAGTCAATATAGTGTGGGCATGTAGCTGGGATCCCCCTCCCTGAACTAAAAGTTTATGAAAACTACCCAGAAGACTGTGAAAGAGGTAGAAAATAGAGAAAATGAAGGAGGGGAAGAATGATTGAAGATGACCTTAATTGTATATTATTGTCCAACTAGGATCATGCTCAGGAATTGGATAACTAAAAAAAAATTATTTTAAAATCTGATTTGAAAACACTGACTGAGGACAGCCTGTCATTTCTCACTAGAGAACTGAACCAGCTAAAAAAATAAATAAAAATTTAGAGGAAGGTTCAAGGATATGATGCGTCCTTCACAAACAGCATCAAGCGGAAGCTTTGCATCTCTGTTACCAGCGGCATTATGACAGCTTTAGAACATTTCCCATTTTTATCAAGACCAAAAATGAAATGAGATTTCAAACCTGCTTCAGGGAGTCGCCGTGCCTTTCCTGAATGTACTTGAGGAATGCAGTTGTCCATTGCAAAGTTGTTGCCTTGTCAGTGTCAATCGTGCAGAAAGGAACCAGGAGATTGAGCTCATCACAACAAACCCGTATCCTGCGCCTGCAGGCAAACACCCAAGGTTATCAACCACAGGCCAGAGGGAAGGGGAAAACGAAGAAAAGAGGAAGACTACTCACATGTGCTACCAGCCATGGACTTTGGGGACTGCTTTTTGTTTGCTACACGCTTTGTGTATTAATTGTGTTACACACAAGTCACCTTATCTTTACAGAATGGGTGAAATGTTTAGAAATCTACTTTGTTTGTTTACAGAGTAAAACCACAAAGACAACCACAATGAAACATAGATCTATTTTTCCTCTAACGAACACCAAATCCTCACCTCCTGCACTGCTTTTTCTTGGAGCTAACACAAAATACGTCTTGTTTATATTTACTCTGGATAATCAGAGTATTTCAGTACCAGAATTTTAGGCTTTAAGAGGCGTTTCACGATGCCTGCTCCCAGAATTACCTTCTGTCTCTTTCCAGGCGGTTGTGCCTTTCCCTTCTCTGGGCGCTTCCATCCTGGGAACCACTTTGTACCTGCACACTGGAGCTGGGCTGTGCTGATTGCCATGGGCCCTGGGCAGCTGCAGTGTTCTGGTTGTTGTCCCGGGCGTTCCGAATTTCACCGAGAGGTTTGCGATCCATGTTTGGATCCAACAGATTTATTCGGCTGCAACTTCTGTTTATGGCTTGCTTGCATAAGGTGTCTTGTTGGAAAAACAAAGATGAAAAGAACAACCAATTTATTACTCTCCCACTAATCCAAAAATAGTACTCATGGAAAGTTTTGTTGTGCTTTATTTATGTGGAATAACCTTTGAAGCTTTACTGGCAACCTACATCGATTCTTACAGCGAGACATGTCCTGCAGAAGGCCTAAGGAACTGCTTGCTGTTCCAAAATCCACACAGCTTCTATTTTCTCAGAGAGCCCACTGAGATCATGCCTGCCCTTGGTAAGCACTTGAGGCAGCCCTTAAAATGTTCTTCAGTTTGATACTGACTGCCCCTGCTGGATCAGCTTTGAGGTCAAAGAACATACCCCTCTGCCATAGGGTTTGGTGGTGTTTGGTCAAATGTTGGACTCAATGATCTCGGAAGACTTTTCCAACCTTAATGATTCTATGATTCTAAAGAAACCAGTTGCTGACCCAAGGCCCAGGTTTTCAAAGGTACTTTGTAACCTCAAATCTCCTAACTTCAAGCCAGAAGTGCTAAACCATTTTGAAAGTATAATTAAACTCATAGGTGTTTCTCGGAGAAATCTAGTCCCATGCTGCCTACAGAGCATCTCTGCCACAAAAACCTCACCTCCCACATTCACTAAAATCATATTAATTCCAGAAAAGACACAAATTCAGAAAAAAATAAGCAGATTTGAAGATCAAGAGAAAAGTAAGTGAAAAGAAGATAAATGGTTTACCTCCAACTTTAATCCAAACTTCCTCAGGCAAAGCTTTATTTATAGCACCTACTGTCTGTTTTGTGGATTCAACCTCCTGATAGAGAAAAGGGAATGTTTTGGGTATCCCAAGGTCTTGATGTTTGGCAGCTTCCAAAATCGTGCAAGATGTTCCACAGGTCTGCAAAAACAAAAAAAAAAAAAAAAAAGGAAACACTGATAGGATTATATAACTTTAAAAAAAAAAAAAAAAGGACTATTTCAATATCTTTCTGTTAACTTCTTAAGTTACTTCTTCAGGCAGAATAAATCCCAAATACACACAAGTATGGGATTATGACAGACTGATTAATTTTGGGGATACCTCTGACATTTCTCAGTGCCATTCTATCACTTTTGCTTCAGAGTTTAGTGCAAGTTGTGGAGGGGGAAATATCTTTATCGTCAAAATTAATTACAAAGAAAGAAATTATAGAAAATGGTACTATCTTCTTCTTGTCTTGCACAGATGAAACAGATGATGAACCGATAAACTCTAGAAAAAAAAAGAAATCTAATGGTCTACTGCTCAGTACTGGGATGCAGGTAATTACAAATGCCACACAACTGACTTAAGTACACTTACAAAATTAATAAACAAATTGCATCACAGATCATTCTGATCACCCCTATTCCAACCCAACCCCATGTTACCACAAACCTTCAGAATTCTACTACATTTAAGAAGTTAATACTATCAGCACTGGAACTTGGCAGAGGAGAGTTACCTGTGCTTGGGAAGGATTAGCACTTCCAGGAGCAGAACATGCGTTCATGGTAAAGAATGGGTAAGTAAATGGTAAGGAATGTGTGGCAGGTGCAGCCTTATTTTTCCCTAGTGCAGCACACCTGTTCCCTTGCTGGTGAAGAGGAACACCCACCACTTCTGAGGGCTGGCGGATCAATGTCACTAAACTTTAAACAAAAACAAACAAACACATAAAACATACAAGGCTGACTGATTGAAAACGAGTGCAGAAAAAAAGTACAGCTACAAATATTCTAGAAACTATCACCAAAAAAACTACTTTCATTTACTGTAAACAGAAATCCCTGTTATTGCCATATTGCCCACTTCAGAGACCAAATAAAGAAAAGCAAAGAAAAATCAGCTGAGGAGGTATTTTATTCTGTGCAGTAACAAGTTGCTTCACGCCTCAATAAAACATTTTGTCAGCACATTAAGATAGGTACAGGGTTAGGTTGTAAAACAGTACTTTTGCTCAAACTTTTCCCCATCGTCAGGCCTCCACATTATAACCCGAATCAATAATTATTATTATGATCAAAAATCTACTTCGCTTTTAGCAAGCTGCATATTAAAACTAGGTAATGTTCTCTTGCCTTTATTTACAGTACATATTATCAAGAATAAAGTAGTAAAGTAATTAATTTTGGAACTCCATGCTGTACCATTTATGCAATAAACAGAGGGGCCTAAGCTGAGCTCAGTGGAGTCGCAGCCACGTTTGATGGCACAGTTTAACAAAGCCCAACCCGTCCTTCTCATGTATTTTAAAAAGCACTATTCTTAGTTTTCTCTTAGCAAATCACTTTTGAACTACACGATACATAGTTTAACAACATAAACTAAAAGTAATTGCAACACACTTGTTAAGAGTTACTCCAGATTCTTGGGGTTCTTGACATCTGGGGTTTTCTGTCGGGCTGCTGTTGAATCTGTCTTCCAACCGAGCTCTTACTGCAGGTTTAGATCTAACCTCTGGTGCCAGTGCCGAATTTTCAACAAATACGTTTTCCTTATTCTCCCCCAAGAAATTTTCACCCTGTTTAGCTTTTACTACACTGCATCCCGAGACTTCTACAGAGCTACTGTTGGGCGCTTTCTCTCTTTGGTTCACAGGGAGGTTGGACTCGCTAAGTAACATCATCCTGAGCTCCTGCAGGTCAGCATAGCCCAGGTGTGGGTTAGAACTCGGCCAGTAGCTGTCACAAGGCAACCCTGACTGACAGGTAACTGGGCAGACCGACTGGTTCCCAGAGCTGTTGGATGAGCCCCCGTCCTGACTGGTGCTCGGGGAGGGCTGCTGCAGAGGGGGGTCTGCAGAGGGGCCAGGCGAGGAGAAAGCACTGAGTCTGGCTTCCACTTCACCTTCACTACTCTGTGCCTCCGTGTGTGAGCAAAGTATGTGCTGCAGCTGGGTGTACTCAATGTCCATCATCTCCACCAGGCTGGCCTCGGGGGTGGTGAAGCCAAGGTTTTGCTCACCAAAGGAACTGTCACTTGAGCCTCCAGGTCCGACAGCAACGGGAGCGGGGTCAGGAACACTAGCTGGGCTCTGAGGAATGGTCTGAGGCTCCTCGGGGGCTGATCCTGACATGGCTACAGCAAACCTAAGCAGTTACCAATGTCCCTTTCAACATAAAACCTCCAACAATTGTCAGTACTATCCATTTAAAAACCCAAAGGCAAAAAAAATTGCACTTAACACTGATTGGGGGAGTAACAGAGTGGGAACCAAGCTGCCGCTGGCGGGGTACCTGACACCCTGACCATGTCTCCCCCCCCGGGTGAGACCCTCCCTCCCCCTCCAGCACAGCTGCTCACGACAAACGGCCTTCACCTGTCCCCGCCCCGGCCTCGGCGGGGAGGCTGCGGGCACTCTGCGGCCTGGCACCCCCTGAGACAGCGCCCGGACGGCGACGGGGCAGCCCGGGCGGGCGGGAGCGGGGCCCC
>VZRN01002946.1:689383-745467 GCA_013397935.1 Dasyornis broadbenti | reverse complement strand
AGGCGGAGATGGCCCCGCCCCCTGCCCGCCCTCTCAGCGCGGAAACTGACCCAGAACGGAGACCGGGCTGGCAAAAAGCGGCGTTAATCGTGGGGATCGGTGTCGGGAGGAGATAAGGAAACAGAACGTGTAGCTGCAATGTGTTTTTACAGACGTATTTCAGGTTTTGGACACACGGTTTACGATTTTAGCTGACTTGCGGTTGGGCTCTCATCCCAAATAAACGGACTGAGCCTATTGACTGCTTAGCCTAAGACTGAACTCTATTACTGGGCTTTGTCACTAACGGAAAGCTCACAGAGAGCAACGGCCAAGGGGTCTGTTGCCATGAGGGCACTGGCCCACCTGCACCAACAGCGCGGAGAAGGAGAACCAGCACCACTTGTGCGAGAAGGCAACAAAACCAGCTGGATTAACAGGAATCGCTTGCCATTCCACTCGAGAGGCCCTGAGAGGCCCATTCCGGCCCCTAACCCCGCGGAGAGAGCCCGATCGAGGGCAGCGGTGGGTCCCCGGCCCATCACGCCCCGGGGTAGCGATGGGAAAATTGAGAGAATAAAAAAGTCCCAAGGCAGTGTGCACCGACATTTCCATGAAGTGCAGCCAAAGTCCGACAGTCTCACTCGTGACTTCCCTCTAGACACGAACTCACAAATTTTAAAAGCACTTTTGCGCACACTGAATTTAATACACGCTTTCCTACTTCTCACATCCTCCTGCACGCTCCCCTTTACAATGCTCACAGTTAGAATATTATACACTTCTACAGACATAGTAATATTTCTGCTTATATTGTTCTAGACTTTGCAGAGGTTTTTACAGAAAAAAGATTTAGCAAAGTTCTCTCTGGAAAGTTAATCTAGCTTAGTATAAACATAGACAAAAGCTCACAACACTGAGTTCTTACAGTCATCAAAAGTTTGGACGAAGCCAGAGAATTGTTTTTCTCTTTCCTGCAATGCAGGACAATCATTCAGTACCATTTTTCATTTCTGTAAATTGAGTTAAATTGTTACATTGGTTTCAGCCTGGCTTTTACTGCCTGCTGCAGCAGAGGACACAAGAACCCTGCTGCAAAATCCAACTCCAGCTGATGGTTAACTACATAAAGCTGTGGTTTTAAAAAGTCACTGGTTTCTGTCTATGCTATTGATTTTTTTGCCACTTGATCTCTGGAAGGATAGACTTGCTGTTCCTAAATCGTAAACAGATTCCCTAAACTCCCTAAGGAGCTTCCTAGAAGATGAAAAGCCACACATCTATTTCATAAAAATGTAAAGCCAAGAAACTCATAAATAGTGTGACCTGAATTAATACCTTTTCTTTTGTTCAGATTTTTTGATGTAAAAATCTTCGAATTCCAAGCCACCCAATTCAAATGTAAAAAAACTTCAGAATAGATTAGGGGATGCTTTAGAACTGAGAAAAGAATCATAAGCACAGATTTCTGGCTGTTTTTCAGAGGGCCCACAATCAAACATTGGCTGGTTGTGACATCCTGCAAAACATCTGTCATTAAGCTATGAGGAAACTAAACCCACTTGCCATCAATCTCTCATGGTGTGTTGAGAAATAGCAAAATGTAGAAAATAATATACATATACACTTTTAAGAAATGGACAACAGCTCTCTGTAGGTGTTTATTCTACTTACAGTAACAAAAACCTGTGAAGTCCCATATTTTAATGTACAGTGATATATTTTGCCATATAAAATACAATTTACAGAAATTTCTATCAAGTAAACCTAAACAAACACACATTTTGCATACTTTTATGTATGTCTTTAAATTAGAAACATCTCATTAAGAAAAAAATCTTACACTGCAGTTGATGTTTGCATTGAATACCATTTCTTTGCGTGTTACCGTTTTCCCTCAGGTTCAGGACACAGAGGGTCATTTCAGCCAGCAAATCCTGGATGTACAAGGACCTCAAGGATGCACCAATGTGACTGTGGTGACACACACACACTACCTGTAATATAGTCCTCGAGATGCAAAATGTTTACAGGAATCTAATTTTACATTTCCAAATCTATTTTAGCAAAATACCAAAATATTTACCCAATGGTTAATTTACACATTCAAATAAATTAGTGGGGTTTTACTCACACTTTTGGATTACGTACTTGAGGACTACATGAGAAGTAGCAATGTGTTGTATTTCACCGTGAAAAATGTCCCTCTTCAATCACAACATGATGTACAACCATAATTTAAACTTTAATGCAGCTGTATCTTTTTCATTGGAGAGTTTTATATACACTGCCAGCCTAAGTAGGGTCTAACAAAAGAACAGGATCATTTATTTTTCAAGAGCCCTTTTAGAATGAAAGAGCACTTCTATAATGAAAAGTTCAATCAAATTGGGACATTTCTTAAATCTGTGGAAAAATTCTGCAAAACCTAAACAAAACCAAAAAATGCTCCACTAAATCAGTTCAATTGAAATAACAGATTTAGTGGCCTATTTAGCCAAATCTTCCTCCTTCCTTTGGTTTTCCAATTTTTAAAATAAATGTCTGGTACTTTTATAAGTTTGCTGGTTGTAAAGGTGCTACTCTTGTATTTCCTTTAATGACAGGTTTGTAAACATGGGATATTTAAAACCTCATGAAAAATAACTAACTATGACTTGTTTCTTTGCTGTACACTTAACAGATGGATTCCAGACCCAAAATACGTGTATATAAAAGGAAGATAGTGCACTTTAAGCTTATAACATTCCATTTTCAAATCCTCCATCAGTCACAAGTAATTATTATCACTGTTCTTTTGCAGCCTTTTCCTAAACAAACAACCCTTCCATTGTAAAACAAACATGACACCAACATTTTTAGTCTGTGCTGTAGGAACAATTTTGACACCAAAATACCATGTAAATGAGATGTAAAGGTATGGCTCCTCAGGTCTGGATTAAATTCTCCTATAAAATTACAATTCAAGTTACTGGAAAACATAACTTTATAATCTTAAAAAGCAATATGCTCTTCTTAGACTTTTTCCATTTCTGTACTATAAATGGAAACCTTAAGATAAAGATGCAAGTAGAAAAAACAAAATTTCAGTACAGGTAATGTGAATCTTTATAAGAAAAACATTATGCACAAAATGCAGCAAGTGAAAGTCCAGTATGCTCTTGCTTTTCACCTATCTGATTATTTTCATTCACAGTTGTTCAAAAATTGCTAATTTGTCAGTACATTGGGTAAGGCTAGTTTTACAACAGAATTTTTTAAAAGGTGAGAATATGTACAGTATTTACAGATGTGCAGTCCTTGCTGTGTTGCAAAAGTGTATTATTTGTGGGAAGTATCAGTCACAGTTCTATGACTGATTGCTGGAAGATGAAGCTTCAGTTTCCACTGGTTTCTGAGTTTCCTTTGGTGCTTCTGGCTTTGTCTCTTTACCAATTTCCTTACTCTTACTCCTATCTTTGCGATCTTTCCCTCTTTCCCTGTCACGATCTCGATCTCTGTCTCGATCCTTTTCCTTTTCCCGGCTTCGATCCCGGTCCCTGTCTTTCTCTCTGTCGCGATCCCTGTCTCTGCTTCTCGATCGCTCTCTATCACGTCTTCTGTAAGAGTCCCTCTCTCTGTTTCTTATTCTGTCTCGGTCTCTGCTTCTTTCCCAATCCTTACCCCGCTCTGAATCCTTGTCTCTATCTTTGTTTTGGCTCCTATCTCTATTTTTATCCCATTCCTTGTCTCTGTGTCTCTCCCAGTCCCTGTCTCTGTTCCAGTTTCTGCCACGGTCTCTTTCCCAAGGTCTGCCGTGTTCTCGATCCCTTCGTCTTTCCTCAAAGCCTCTACCTTGGCGATTATCTGCTTGTTGAGGCTCTGGCTGATCTAAACCCTTGTCTTTATTTCCTCCCTCATATCTCTCTCTCTGTCTCCCTTCAAATGTCTGGCCTCTATAGTCAGGATTTTTGCCTTCTCGGAAGTCAGATGCAGGCCACTGTCCTTCCGACTCAGGTCCTTGTCCAGACATATTGGAGAGAGATGCAGATGGTCCACCTTCCTCCCACATCTCTTTTCTGTGGGTTGGTGGATGACTTGGAAGGTCCAGGAGTGGTCTTGGGGGTGGTTTCATACCTTGTGGTGACTGACCCTGGTAATGAAATCTAGGAGGTTCATCTTCTTCTGGGAACATTGGAGGTGTGCCTCCTCTTGGTCCTCCAAATTGATGTGGTGCTGGGCCTCTCTGGTTGGAAAATCTGGGTGGGGGGCTCCCCCTCCGTTCTTCATATGGCTGTGGCAAAAGTCCCCTTGGACCGGGCATATGATTTGGAGCTGCACCTCTTTGCCCTTCAAATTGATTTGGGTGAGGTCCTCTTGGTCCCCCAAAATGACCTGGGGCTGGACCTCTTGGCCCTCCAAACTGAGGTCCTCCTCTCTGTCCTTTAAATTGACCAGGAGATGGTCGTCTTTGACCTCCAAATGGAAAATTCGAAGGTCCTCTGTTTCCCATAAACTGAGAGGAATCTGGTCCTTCAAACTGTCCTGGAGGCCCCATCATTTCATCATATTGGGAATCTGAGAATTCCATTTGTTCCATGTGAGGCTCCCTATGATCTTCAAAACGAGATGGTGACATTCCTCTTGGACCACCATGATAAGAAGGGGCAGGGCCCCTATTATCACCAAAATGAGGTGGTCCATGCTGTGCAGAAAATAAGGAAGGAATGGGGCCCTTTTGACCTCCAAATCTTCCAGACTGAGGTCCTCTTTGCCCATCATTATTTGGAAAACCATGCTCTTCAGAGAACTGTGGTGCCTGCCCTCTAAAATTAGGTCCGTGAGGTCCTCCAGGTGCATTGAGCATCATTGGAGGCCCCCCTTTCTGCCCAGACATAGAAAACGCTCGGTTTTCCTCAAAGTGCTGTGGGGGAGGTCCACCTTCACTCTGAACTGCTGTGGATTCAGTTTGTTCTATAAACTGATGAGACTGAGCATTTCTTTGTTCATCATATTGCACTGAGGAAAGACCCATCTCCAGTTCAAAGTGACCAGCTGCCTTTTCCTGTGGAGGAAACATTGTATTTGAAAAGGAATCCCTTCCCATTGCTTCCTTTGACTCATTTGACCATGACACTTGATGCATATCTTGCAAAGACGAGGTGTCATTTGATGCGGAGAAATTAGGCTGAAAAGATGTACTCGGAGGTGTTGGAAGCAGCACTTTACGTACAGGTTTGGAAGCAGAAGGATCTCCAGAAGCTGTTTGACTCAAGTTTTCCAAAGTAACTTGAATGGTGTGTTCAAATTTGCTGTTAGCTGTCTCTTTCTGGGGCACTGCAGATGCCTGTTCACTTGAAACCCAATTATCAGCAGTAAAACCAGGCTGGGCAGTGGAAATTAAAGCATTCTCTTCCTTACCAAGTGAAGTCTGCAAAGCATTTGGAAAACTTCCTGGAGCGACTTCTCTTGTGGATATCTCATTCTGTACTACCTGTGGCTTTATTTGAGAATCAGCATTGTCATTCTCTGTTGCCATCCTCCGAGCCTGTCGAGGATCTCTGTTCTGCCTTGGGTCACAGCCCTGGTTTAAAACTTGTGCTTGCTGATTTAAAGATGAAGGTAAATCTACTTTTTGTGTAGCTTGCTGGTCCTGATGGAATAATTCAGTCTTTATTAGGGAAGCTTTAGCTGGTGGCGGTGACATTAAAGCATCAGACACGGAAAAGTGAGCCATTGAAACGCCAACAGCTGCTCTTTGTTGTCTGAGGGCTTCTTCTTGTTCCTCTAGCTGCCTTTTCTGTTCTTCTATTTGCTTGTTTAATTCTTCCAACATTTTCTGCTGTTCTACCAAGGAGGAGGATGCAGATAAATCAGACACAAATGAAGCAGTTGTTTCTGAAGAACTGCTTTTAGTGTCTGTATACATTTTGTTGGGTAAATCATCAACAGTAACTTTAGCTTCTTCCAAGATAGTTTCGTCCTCTGGGTCGTAGGCCTCATCCTCTAGTTCTGCTGTAGTAGATGGCTTTTCGACGCCGTATTGTTTGTCACTTTCACTGGTCTGCATTTCAAAGGCTTTCTCTGGACCATATTCTTCCTCAGGATCATAAGGTCTGTCATCCTCCTCCTCTTCTATGGCTCTGTCCTTGGACATCTGCCCAAACTGCTGCACAATGGGATCTAAAAGAGGAACCGCTGACATCCCACCATCAGCAGCAGCTTGACTTTCCTGACTGGAAGACTGAACAGTTCCAGAATCCTTAGCAAGAGGCTCAAAAGTTTTCTTTTTCCCAAAGAGGGTCTGCAGGATGTGCTCCAGAGGCGTGGCGGTTTTTGAGGATGATGAGTGCGTGGCAGTGCTGCTTGCAGGAGCGACTGTTGAAATCGGTGGGGTCACAGTAGTTGTGGGGCCACTTTTAATGGACGACAGTATTTTTAATACTGTAGGTGTCACTGCTGAGGTGTCTGGAACGGGAAGTGGGGGTGGGGGTGGAGGTGGAGGAGGAGATCCAGGTGGTGTTGTACTCATGGTGGAGTCTCCTGAATAAAGTGTGTACTTCGGAGTTTTCTTCTCTTGTGAAGCTGGAGGCCCTTTAGAGAACAGTGATGGTTCAGCTTCTTCATGTGCTTGAATTCTGCTTCGCTTCTCCTCCATCTTTTCTGTCTCAGTGGCAGAACGTTTCCCTTTCTGACAGATAACCAACCCAAGAATTAAATTTGGCCGAGATGACTCAAGACCTGAAAGAGAACACAAAGATCATATATGTAAAAGCCTGATTTTTAATGATGCTTTCAGTAGAAACCTATTATTTTAAAAAGTAGCTGCTACAAAAGTCATAAAGGTAACAGGTTTTTTTAAATTCCATCAGACCTATCAGCAATTTTCATTACTCCATAGGCATATGCATTTATATTTCTTACTTTTTATATATATTTATACAAAAGTGTAAAAAGTTTAAATTCCTTCCTTGATATTTTTAATAAAAGATTGCAACACCAGGCATCATTGCTAAAGTGTCTCTGGCAAAAGTTCAAACCAAAAAAGTTGTCGTATTTTTATATCTTTACATTGTTTCTACTGTTCAACCAACCCCACCTCTCCTCCTAAAAAATCAAATATTTACATTTAAATAGTTTGCAAATACACACAGATAGTGTAAAGTGAGAAAACCTGGGCTAAACATTGCTATTTGTGTTATAATCTGTGCTAAAAATCCACATTGATACCAGTCTGTAAGGATTTTGTCTGCCTCCAGGTTAAACAATCACCAGTAAAGGCTAAAAGGATCACATCAAACAGCATTTCGAAACACTGTTAAAGCTGGTAATTACTCCCAGTTTGTTGTGGTTTTTTTCCAGCTAGACATTATTTCAAGAGGCAGCAGCAGCAGGGAAACTGTGGATGTTCCAAACCAGCCCATGAGAGGAGTTTGGTTGGGCCAGCACCTGGTGTTGGGGTGAGGTGGTCTTGGAGCTGCCGGACGGCTGCCGTGTGATGGTGTTAGGCTTTGATATGTGAGTAAAGAACACGATGAGCAGAACTGCTCCTTTGTGGAGAGCTTCAGACTTGCAGGAGAAGTATATCCAGAAATGATAAGTAAGTTTCAGATAAAGAGGAAAAATGCAAAGGGCTGTAGGCCTGCTTCCTGCTATTGTACTTTTCCCTCATACATGCACAGTTCCCACTGACACTTGGGGCAGATAAGCATGCCTAGAATGAAGGGCAAGGACTAAATCTTTTAACATACAGTGGTGGCAAATGTTGGAAAATCTTTTCTCTTCTGGACTAACTGGCCTTCAAAAGGCCCTCATTTGAGGGCCACTGTACTTCCGCCATATGTGCCATCAGTTATGATTTGCATTCAGCAAGGAAGAAGTAAAATAAAAACATAATATAACCTGTGAAATAAAAGAGAATATTGCAAAACAAAAGATAATATTCATTGTGGATAAATAGCAAGATGAGGGCTCTGACCTATGTTGACCCTTCTATTCAAGATCCCCTAAGGAGGAGATTTTTATATATAATGTTCCTTGTTCTTACTAAACCAACTTCTCATTAAGCAACAATTTTAAGTATCTAATTATTAGCACCAAAAACTTTTTGATACCAACACATACCCCACAGCAGCAGATATATTCCATTAGCAAACCACATCACGCATACATAACTCTGGTGAAACAACTCAGAAGTTTTACTGGGACTCCTAATATATAATGAGGAAACCACATCAGCTGTTTTCCTAAATTTATGTTAATTAATAGCAACTCCCCAGTTGGTGTATGTTGACCAGTGTAGAGCATCTCACAAATGGGAGTTCACCCAGAAACTCTCAGTAGGCATTTGCTGTTTTGCTGTTGTTAAATGTTTTGGTTACCAACTTTCATGCAGAGATTTGTGATTTATGCAATTAGTCACAATGAATTTCAAACACTGAACAACTGAAATAAACAGGTATCAAAAATCCATCCAGCAGGATATCTAATAAACAGCAATTACTGAGAAATCAGGTTTGAATCGCTGTAAGAAACAGATCAAATCACTAACTAAAACAGGGTAAAATTTTAATTCACTCTCCAGGCAAAAAATTCCAGCAAGAAGTTAATAGTATTAGTTATAAATTACTGTGTTTAGAATTTAGTCATCATAGAATAAATCCATTAAAACTTTACATTTTGATACTGGAATTTTACACAAATATTAGAAATTTTGCTAAGCTGACTCTACACTCAGTTCAGAGAGATCAACTACTACGTGATTCCTTCAAAGAAGACACATAGCCACAGCAGCCCTCAAAGACCACAGCCCTGTTCTCTCTCAATATCCATAAATAGGTTAAGTGCCTAATTTTAGGAACAACAAAATGTTGACTGCAGTCTGCCACTACTGCTCAATGACTACCTTTCACAAACACACGTTTTAAAAGCTGTGCTGGCAGAGTTAGTAGCTCTCAGTGCTAAATTATTTATAACAGTTATTATCCTATTATGCATTTGAAATCCAGTCTGGTTTTACTGAGTTACCTCCTGTAACTGAAGCTATTAAAACAGGATATACTAAATACTAATATTGAATTAATACTTGTTTTCCTTAGCCTTAAATACATTTTTTATTAGATCAAGTTTACCATATTTATGTGTATATGAGCCCCATCTTTCCCTGTCATCAGTGGCTGGTAAAAGCCGACCTGCACTGTTCAAGACACAATTTCACATCTGCCCATTCCTGACAGACCCATGGGAATGGACTAAGCACACCTGTGCTGAATTTTAAACTGCATAGACCAATACAAGATTTTATCTGTATTTTATCAATGCCATTTAAATATTTGTCCCAATTAATCATGACAGCAATTGACAACTGTCATCAGATTTGTGACCCCTTAATTCAGGGCTACAGACGACTCCCCACACTGTGACACTGCTCCATGTTCAGGCTCCTCCGCTGAGTGGAACTGGCTGGCACAGAAAACTGAGTTTGTAATGCCACATTCCTCTACTGCTGCTGCTTTTCCTAATGAAATCTGCTCAGCTGAACACATCAAACTCCATTCACAGTTCAGGTAAAATTTTGGTCCATTTGTTTTTTTAAGAGCATTCTAAACAGCATGAGAAGATTTCATGCCTCCGTACGTTATGAAAACTCGTAGTCCCTATCAACAACTACCAAAAGACGTAGCAGCATTTGCGGAATCCTCTGCTGATATACGTCTGTTTTATTAAAATTCAGCTATGTAAGATAGTTGTTACATTCCCGTCACCACTAAATCCCTCAATAAATCACTTTCTATTAGTAATTAAGTCTGATTATACTATTATTTACAACTGGAAGTGGTAAGTGTGTATGTGAAACAGAGAAGTGAATTCACATACCGTAAACCACTGCAAAAGGACAGTGCAGGAAAAGCCCATGACACATAAAATCTGGTAATAAATATCTGAGATAATTAAATATAAATCAGGATAAACCTCCATTTTCCTTTGTTTTTAAGCTGCCCATGTCAGTTTTCTGCAGATCTTCTAGGTACTAGCGCAGTCCTCAGTTGTGTTCCAAATCCAATCCATCAGAAAACAGGAGAAATTCCTAACCCTTATGTGCCTGATGGAACTGGCTGATACAGCTGGAGTATCTTCTAACTAGGATTTCTGGAGTGGCAGGGTTTGATTGTCCTCTCCCCTCCTTCCCCCTCAGCTCATATTTATCAAACCATCTAAAGGCACTGCTTTTCCAGATCTTGCTAGACTCTACTGAAGGCACACAATTAAATTTAAGGAGACAATGACCACGTTCCACAAAGTATTTTTATTGATTGTGAAAGAAAGAAAACACAGTAAATTCCATCAGATGTCATTAAAAAGTGTGGATTACATGCTGTGGTTTTCATACATACACAAAACCAGAGGAACAGTTTACCTGATTCTTTTCACCTGCTTTTAAACCAAAACAACTTAGCACTGCTGTGAGATAAAGGCTGCCACAGGAGTTTCCAACAAACGTTAATTGATGGCAGAACGCTTAAGTGAATCTTCTGTGAAACTGCTGGATCTCATGGCCTGCCTGCCCTTGGAACCTTGCTTCTGTTAACTTCTTTAATCTACTTGGCCTAAAACTATTTATGTCAATTTGAAAACCTGACTTACAAAATTTTGCCTCCATGAACAGCTGCAGATGAGACCTGAATTTCTTCTGAGTAACTCCTTCCAGTTTTGAAAGACTTTTGCACTTGAAACTCAGCAAAACCAGTCTGACATTACAAATCTCTCCTACTAATAGTAAAATCTGGCTACATTTGACAAACTTCAATCTAAGGTAAAGAGTTTCATTTGAAATGAAACCCATAATGGAGAAGTAAAAGAAGTGTGAAACACAAAGCCGGTATTTCCACAGGAATGCAAGAGGCAACAGTTAGGTAAACTGGGTTATTTAGTAGACCAGCAGACATTTACTGCACGTTCAATGGCCAATTTCATCCTTGTGCTACTGCCCAGAAAGGATGGCATTTCTTTAGTTCTGCCTGGAAAACCTAGTCCATGCATTCAGATTCTTTTGCCTACATCCCTGTGCCAAGGTGTTCTATATTTAGTGTTTTGACTTCTTGGCTATGAAATGGGAGGAAGTTTTTGCCTACCTTTCAAAAATTCAGTAAATTACAGACTATGAAGTGCTAAGGTTCAACAATTCTAGTGATACTATAATTTAGACAGCAATAATCCTGCCTTTTTAGCTATTACCTAAAAACAATCGCCTAGACTGTGCACTGTTCAAAGACAAATAAAAGAGATTTGACGTGTAGGAGAAAAATCTTGTCTGTGGATGCACAGCAAGCACCCTTGGCCATCTCATGGAGGAAGGGACAGCAATTAACTAATGATGTTCCACTTGTTGAAAACCTGTCCCAGCCACTGTTGCTCCTGCATAGCTCTGAGAATGCTTTATTGAGTTTAGTGCTACACTCGTATCTGAGGAGTAGAGCTCAGCCAGCTTCCCACAAAGGTGAACTCCTTGTTGGTTGTTCCATACCTACCGTGTAGTGCCACCCATGGCCACGACAATGGAGTTCTGCCTTCATGGCAACCTGCAGCTCTTCAGCTTCTCAACCTGGTATTTTCTTTAAGATCCCAGATCCTCATTTGGAAACTAAACATATGCATCTCCTCATTCTCAGATGAAGATGACTTCAAATTTTGTAGCGGAAGGGTGTTTCAGGGTTGAATTCATTCTCAGATCTTCTGTCACCATGTTCAACATGGGCAAACTTACCAAACACTATTACAGGTAATTTTATCTAAAGATAGAAAATTCTAATCCTAAGGAATGGGTCCCGTTCTCCCCAAAGAACTGATTTTCTGAAGTCAGCGATTAGACTAGTTTGATCCAAGTAGAACAGAACATTTCAAACACCTTGTGCCCCACACTGCATGTACAGATTAACTCAGCACAGACAGTGACAATGCAGTGGAACCACCAGAAATGTTACCTTTGTCTTCACTCGGACTTCTTGACTCCTCTGTGGGATATGTTTCCTGCTTGATTTAAGTGATGGTCTAGGGTTTGTGAATTTAAGGGTTGATGGTAATAGGGTGGGAGTTTTTTGTGGTTGCTGGTAATAGGGTGGGAGTTTTTTGCTGGTTTTTTTAATATCGTGGCTGATTTTGTAAGTAAGCTCATTCTCCTAATACATATGACCAACTCATTGGAAAGACTAAAGTTTGGAAAATTTTATCTTAGCAGAATTGGATTTCCGGTTTTTCCCTAGTTACGTATTTTAAAACTGGTTTTATATAAAAAAGTTTAACTAATGAATACATTAAGTATTTAACAACTTGTCTCAGATTGCCTTTTGTCTTGTGATTTTACCTAGCATTGAACCTCCCCTGATTTGTGCTTACCTGGTCCCTCAAAGGGCAAGAGTTTGGAAGGAATTGGGTCCTTAGAACTCAGGGGGATCAGGTAGAGATCCTTGACATGTCTGTTGTTATTAGCTACAACACCAAAACGACCACGACTGCTAAAATAGGAGTAGAGAGAGATATAGGCAACTTCTTCTTCTTCTGTTGCAGGATGAAAGCGAATCAGACACAATTCCTGGAAGACAAAAGCAAAGTGAAAAAATTCAACCTGCAACATACCAGCATGTGAAATGGTAAAGGGCAAATTCCAGGGGTAAAAATAAACTGTACACTAATCACTCCAACTATGCCTTCAGGGCAACACTCTATATTTAAGAGACTACTGCTGTTCAATTTGCAATATTAAAAGAGAATTAGGTTTGTCATTTTCAGAAACACAAATTGCTTGTGTATCTTACATCAAACTAAACAGCTAGAGGCTCAAATGAAAAAGAAATGGGAAATTCTTAGTTTCATGTTTAGCTCTACACTGTCATTTTTTCACTTCTGAAGTGGTTTTAGTACTAAAGTATTCAACATACATGAAACGATAAGTTTCTTTCTTTAAAATTTCAATTTCAATCTTCAGGATTTCAGTTAGTACATAGCATGAAGATTTAACTACTGTGCAGGAGAGATCAAGATTTACAGCTCAATAAACACATTACTAAAATAAATCAAAGATTTCAATGAAGCAGTTTAGGTAGTTTTCCAGGCGTGATCTATATCAGTATTTGCTGTTTACTACTCTAGATCATAAAAAGCTGTCATTTTACATTGCTGTCTATTTCCTCTGGGTTTTGCAAAGGATTTTAAGTGAATACCTTAGAAAGCGAAGATTTGAGTTTGCCAACATAATCCCAGACTGTCTTCGGTGAGATCCTCCCACCAATATGAATTGTATCAGGTAAATCCTAAACAAGAAGTATTACACGGTAGTGTGAGAAAAGGAAACCCAAAAAAAGTAGTGCAGGTTGCCCCATCCCAGTAGCCCAGTGGATAATGCATGATTAAATTTTGGTAGACTTTTGTACATGTTTTTCTAATCTCTGACAGCCTGCTGCTAAATTTGGAGGTGTTTAATTATGGCACATGATCCAAAGGCGAACACAACCCCAAACACGGAGAGCGGCAACACATCAAATAGTTCTGTATGCCATTACTGCCATTTATAGAGAAACTACAATATACATCTGTTGGCTTTTATAGGGAAGCTGCTGAGATACAACTTTTCTCCACATTTTCAGTGACTCCAAGTCACTTGAACTCTGGTGAACTTCCTGTCACAAGGACAGAGAAACTCATTTCAACTAAAGCAATACTCAAAAGAACAAGCAACCCTACCAAGTCCTAAACCATACATTTGTGTTTGAAAATTCCTAAATCACCTAAAATGCCCTTGAGAGAAAAAAAGAGAAAGAAAAACCTTTCTACTTTCTCATTATTTGAATGTACACCCTCTCAGAACAGTATCATCCAACTAGTTTTACTTGAAAATTAGTAACAAGGATGATATTTTTCATAAACAGCTGAACAAAATTTTCTAACAGATCACATCAGTGACCCATCTAGTTTGAAGAGAACAAGGCACACACTTTAAAACACTGGCTCTTAAACAAGGAAGCTGATATAAAGCCATTATTCCATGTTAGATCCTAACCTCTGTATAAACACATTGAAACACATTAGAATTTTTCACAGATTTGTGAGGAATTTTTAAAAGGCCCAGTTTTTTTCTTGAGCTACTTTTCCTATTACTAAAGGGATGTGATTTACCACTGCTACAGGTCTAATATAACTCTATAAACACACAGTGCCCCCAGCCTTTCCAGCAACAGGAACTGCAGCACAGACTCATTCCAAACACACACCTCACTAAGATAATCAAAGCACCCGGAGACTGGATATGCTTTAGTGACAAATTTGGCAACACTTTGCATGTTAATAAATCCTTTCCAAATGGTGTTGAGACGAGAGAGAAAGAGGGAAGTGTCGCTGTCCTGAGGTGAGCGAGGCTCTGCAACACTGCAAAACAAATCCAAACAGAAAGGTTACAGAATGCAAATGAGGATGGGCCCTTTTCATAAAATTTTCTTCCCTCCTCCTATTGATCCAATACTTTCTTTTGAAAAAGTAACAAAATTTTTACTAAACGCCTTGTTAATATTGTCCGTTAACTTGGTATTAGTTAAAAAAGTGAGGAGTAACAGAAAATAAACTTGTAGCTGCAGACAAAGAAATGCCAAAAGTATGACTTTTATAAAACTAGTTAGATTTCTCACTAATTAAGTCAATAATATCTTTCTGAGAGAGATTCTGAAGCAAAAGAATTTGCAATTAATGAAATTATTTTACTGCAATTGCGTAAGGATACACTCAGCAATACTTATTTTGGCTCTTGTGTGTACCCAGAATATGAAAGAAGGTCAGTTCTTTCAAGTTGATCAATTGGTTAATTTTAATTTGTATTCAGATGTAACAGTATTTTAACATGGGATGAAAAGCTGGAAATGCCTTTAAATAATCTCTCCCATGTACTGTTTTTCTATATATTAATGTATATGCAGACTTCTAAGTCTGCATGACACCTTCAAGTTTTATTTCTCTGCTGGAACACTGGAGAATCGAATCTCTGCTGTCAACATACACTGATGCTCTGAAACCTTTACCAAGCTAGAGAAAGCAAATGAGGAGAGATGGCATTTTAAAAATGTGAATCAGGCTCCCTGAACTTTAAACTTCAACAAACCTTTCAGGTGGGGGAAAGGGAACAGGGCATGGGACACATGGGACTCTGCAGAGAGCCACAGGAGAGATGTGGCAGCTGCTGAGGATACGCACTTGATGTTTGGTGACTGATGAACCGCCAGGTATTTGGGATCTGGTGAGGAAGATGGTTTGGTTAATATTGATTTGGGGACAGTCATAACTGGTTTGGAAGTTTCCTGTTTGGTTTCGCCCACTGAGACTTTGTCAGCTGCGGGCGCAGGACGCAGGGTCGGAGTCGTGATCCCGGAGGAGCTGCTCATGGCTGTCCTGGGGTCTCTGCCAGAAACTGTTACAGTTGTGACAATGGGGCCAGCACAGGAGGCAGGCAAAGCAGAGACCTCTTCAGGTACTGCAGAGTCTGTGCTCTCCTGGCTCTGGCTTGTAGGAACATAAGTTCTTTCTGTGGTTGGCTGGGAAACTGTTTCTGCTGCCGGTTCAACATCAATTTCCATTGCATCATCAGCAATGGGCTCTTTGTCAGGCTCTGCTGCCGGGGCTGCTGCAGGACTTTCATACTTGGCCTGGACTTCTGGTTTTGATTTCGACTCCACCTTTTTAGCAGAAGCCCCTGACTTCATCTTCTTAGCTGGTACCTCATCTTCTGATGCCGAAATCTGACCTATAGATTTATACCAAAAGCCTTTGATTAGTATTTAACAGTACTTTGGAGAAACTATTTCAAAAAATCAAATAAACAAACAACACTTTTAAGTAATAGGTCTTTCACTTTGCCCAAAATCGGCATTGGACATAAATACCTGTACAGATTTTGCAGTTCAGGTCAAAAAGATGGGCTCGATGCTGACTTGTTGTATCCTTCAACATGCTGCTAAAAACATCTAGAGAAGGAGCACTGTTCAAATTGGGTGCAGTTCGGGTTGACTCCTGCTGTTCCTAAAAATGAATAAACACAAAAAATATTACAGCTGATCATTAACCTCAATAATAAAACAAAACTTTGAAAACTGTTAATTCACTTCAGTTCTTTAAAAGAATACATAAAAGGCCTCGGTTAAAGCGTATCATGCTAAGAGTTCTCAAATGATATTTGTCCCCATTTGAAGCCACAGTGCTCTCAAGTAGAGCTAATGTTCAGAAATAAAAGATTTCTCTGTGAATTGACATCAAGGGCTGAAAAACAGAAGTGCCTGCAAAATATACCTATCACTGGTTGTTGTAGTCCTTCACACTTGAAGGAAAAATGCTCATAGTACACCTAGTGGGCAATGATATCCCCACAGTTCAGTGAAACAATCTGCGCTTCTGGTGACAACTTTGAGGCCCTAACTGGCATTTCTCCCCCTCTACATCCTCATGCTGAAAGAACAGCCCCAGTACTCACATCAGAGTCAGACACTGGTGGAGAATCTTCCATATTGACAGTGGGCACAAGTTCCCGTTTTACAGCCGTTTTCTTGACTTCATGAGTTTTGCTTCTTGACTCCATCTGAAAGAAACAAAATCATGTTGGTAAAAGCTCCATATATTTATTTTACTCTGTACTTTGCTATCACTTGGTATGTGGCAGAGAAAAAGTGTACTGAAACTGAGTCTTGTTAGTATTTTGTTTGGAAGAAAATGCTGTATTAACGTAATATGGGTTGGGAGGATTGCTCTTAATTTGACCCTAAGGACACAGAGGAAAATTATGTTACTTACTGCCTTAGCTGGTTTCTCCTTCCACACAGACAATTCTTTGGATAAAAGTTCTTCTGGCTTCATTCTCACTAGTTTTGACAAGGAGATTTCCTCACGAAGGACACGATGGAAAAGACCCTGAAAACAGAAGAGATTTTTGCCATGCTAAAGAGAACCTGCTCAGGTAACTGACAAGATTAACAGTGCAGGGCAGGCAAAACCTGCTCCAGTTTCTTAATTCTCTATTAAAAGTATCACCTACTTATAAGCAAATTTGGAAAAGTGCAGCAATCAGAAAAGAGGGATGAAATAAACCCCAAGTAGAAATATATCACATCAAATGCTCAAACTGAATAAATACCAATCACCAGCTAAAGTAGGCTTTGAATTCCTACCTGGATAAAAATATTGTTAAAAATGTTTGAATGGCTTTATAATAACATTTTATAATTTAATTAATGAATCTCTATTTTGAAACTCTTAATGTTGAGGGTAGAGTCTGACACACCATTAAAGCCCAAAAGCACATTTCTTTGTAGTTTACTGTTCAAGAAAATGCCAAACCTGGTTTTTGGGGTCCTTGAGATTAAACATGATGCTACGATATTTGCTCTTGTATCTGTTGTCTGTCACTTGGAACAAATTAAACATCTCCTTCTCAATGTTGAGTGCTACTCTTCCTACTTCACTCTCTGTCATGACCAGGTCATCACTGTCATTGACTCTGTTGAAAATAAGAAGGGGAATGTGTGGTTAAGTCAAGTGTGAATGGTCAGGTACAGTCACAAAAAGTAATTCTTCAGAGCTGACCTCAGCTGCTCCTCACCCAGGGAGGGCTAAAGAATCCTTTAAATTACACCCCAAAGACAAAGGCTATCTCAGGACCTTGAACTCTGGCAAACTTTAAATTCCTGCCCACAGATGGCTATGGACGACATGGCTTTGGAAGACCAAGTCAGCCTTTACTCCTGATCATGGCACTGCCATCGGGAGTTCCTCTGTCAGGAGTGACACAGGGAGGCCAAGCACTTGAGTTTCAGTCCTCGATTCCCCACCCTGACCAGGATTTCCTTTTCAGAGACAATACCAGAAGGCAGTGCTCTATGGCAAGCATTATCTTTAATGGTTGGCATTATCTTTAATAATCATTGTGGGAAAATCTGCATTTTTTTGTGTGTTTGGGTTTTACTTTTCCTTTCTTAAGTGGAAGTTGCCCATTGACCAAAATCTCTTGTTGATTTTTATGTTGGGAGGAGTAAACCAAAAGATTCCAAAGGAGGAATCTCTCCTTCAGTGAGCTTTAACCTTTCACTACAGTATTTCCTGTACTATGTTCCCTGCAATTCTGCATCTGCAACACTGCCATCTCTAGACTTTAAAACTCAGAGCACCTACATTATAATAGCTTCTATGCTATGATTTAATCCTTCAGCTGTAATTGTGTCAATATAAATGGAATAGTGAGGTTTCTTTTTATAAAGACTTTAGCACATGCACATTTATTTTCTATCAGGAATTTTTATTTCAAAGATAAACCTGAGATGACGATTGCACTTGCAGTAATTTGTTGCATAAACTCAATCCCTCAAAATTCCTTATCAAGACAAACTAGACTCTGCATGCCACTTCTAGGTGTAGCTTCCTATATAAAGTAAGTGTTTTGAATTCCCACCTCTTCCATAAAATTTCTTTCAGGGATCGTCGAATATTTTGTCGAATCTGAGAGTTGGGCTGTGCCTGAGCAGGACTGGCTGATGCCTTTGCTTGGCTACCTCCAGCTGCAGCTGACATGGAAGACAGTGAAGGCTTTTTGAGTCCTCCACTCAAACTGGAAGACGGAGCTGATTTCTTGGCAACTGATGAGCCATGAGAGAGAGGTGACTGTTTGGAAGGAACACTGCCTGATGAAGGCCAAGGTTTCTTGGGAATGACACCTTTGAAACTTCCAGCAGGTTTCAGTGGTGGTTTAGTTAGTGATGTGTTAGAGTAGGATGGGGACTTCTTTGAAGGCAGATTTTTGGTGAGAGAAGAGGACTGTTTCTCCATGAGAGATACCACAGCCTTCTTTGGTGCCAATGTGGACTCTGCTCGATCTTCATTTCTTTTCTCTTCCCTTTGAGCTGTTAAAGCAAAGAAAACACAATATTAAAGGCTTAACTTTGTAACTTCGTATTCACGAAGACCAAATACCAATCTATAAAGAAAAGTCTGCGAAACACCACCTCCAGTGAACAATTACCAAGCAGATAGTTTGAGCTATTTACTCTCACTTGCCTTGTTAAAAACTATTTTAAAAATCATGCCATGGTTGACTTTTTTGTTTTTTGAAAATTTTGTTCATAAGAAAAATGGGGGGGAAAAGACACCACCTTCAAAGATTCCTGAGTGAGATTTCATGGTTAAGCTTCAAAACCCAAATTCTTATGCATATAAAAAATAAAAATAAGGCAATACCCCCACAGTCTACATTTAAACAGGAAAAATTCTCATAGTACTTTACAGAACCAGTTAATTACAGAGATTAACCTGACCACAAAGTCCATGAATTCGAAACTATGTTAATATAACCCTGAGTATTACTGAAGTTTAACAAACCTACTCAGTTCCTAGCTAAAATCTAGATTTAAACAATATTTAAACATTAACAGTGCTGCTCAGGCTGTAGCCATCTAATTCTCACCATTCTCAAACTATTCCATTCATAAAATTCAGATTTTCCATTTAAAATTCTAATGTTACTACAATAATTGATACACATCAAATACAAGAAAATTCACAAACTCTAAGCAAAAGCTCCAGTTTTCACACCTGTTGAAGATATACTTGCACAAGATTTTAAAAGCAAATATCTCTTTAAATTATATTTCATCTGTATCACCTTCTGGCACTGACAGGAACAATTCAACCCAGCAAAAATGCTAAACACCAAAACACACACATCCCCTTTTAACAGAACATCATTTCCAAGACATCAAAGTTATAACGGGCAAACACCAGCACACAGATCCTGAGAGCTCAAATGAGGATGGGTTCTGAGGGAAACTACCAAAACTCACTCCTAAAATAGAGTTGTTTCAAACCTTGTTGAAGGTTTGTAGGTGAATTAGTCCACAAGCCGTAGGTGCAAGGTGTGCGACACTTCCTGGGCAATATCCAGGAGTTCCAGTAACTTTACCAAGGAGCAACTGGTTGCTCTTCACCTTCCAGATCTGCTCTGATGAGAACAGAAAACACTGGAAAAGGTCTAACCCACCACATCGATCTGAGTCCTGAGATGGACTGGACAGGGACCAAGCCCTCCTGGGGTGGGTCTGGTTCAAAACACCCCACACATCAGCATTAAGATCACAAAGGAATGGATCCCTCAAACAGGGGAAGATTTGGAATTCTTAAGGGACTAATGGTACTCCCTTATTTCGTGAAGAAATGGCCTTCCAAGTTTCTGCATGCCTAGTGGAGATCAGCACTTCCCTGGACACCAGCACACGCTTCCAGCAAAGCCCCTCCTCACCCCCCGCCCTGTAACTGGCCCTCAGCACTGGCAGCTGCCCACAGTCACCAGTGGGACATGAGCCAAGAAACACTATGGGAACTGACCTCATGTAAGGTGAAGTACAAGGGGGTGTGCTCAACTTCTGCTGGAACGCAAGAAGCCAGAACCACTGCACCTTTTTTGCAATTTTTTTCCTAGAACTGTTTTACAACTGAGGATTTTTTCTGAGTCAGATTTAACTATCTAAAGTATAAAACAAAACCCACTGTCAAAGTACATTAAATCATTTCATGGCCTGTGATGATTTTGCTATAAATGAAATGCAATTATTACCCTCACACTAGTCCCAGTTTTCACTAGACTGGCCTCGATTCCTGTCTCACTGAGCAAGGGACACTTGTGTGACCCACAGTGTGTCTCCCTATGTCCCACCTCTCCCCTAACACTATTCCAAGTTGTCGGAGGACTCTGGCAATCCCGGGGACAGGGTGGGGGAAGTGGGTAAGGAACTATTGCTGATATTGTTGATTTGGTGAAACTGGGTCCCCAGAACCTGAGAGGTAACCAGCCAACCTATTTCAAGGTCAGTCTTGTAACTGGTGAATATCCAAAGAGACAAGGTGAATATCCAAAATGTGTGCACTGATAACGCTGCAGGAATTACTCTACTTCCATTCTCTTTCTCCTGGTCTATTTGATCTTCTGCACAAAACGGACCCTTTTCAGGCAGACAGGGCAGCAGTACATTCTGTGACCTGCCACAGCAAGGCAGGACAGCACAGCTTGGCTTGCAAAGTGATGACAGCAAAATTCAGTCCTCAGCACTAAGACATTTAGTCCTTTTTGGTTTACAGCAGAAGTAGGTCTGTAAATTTCTTAATCCGCTATCCACTATCTATTTAACGATTAGTTCAACGTAGTAAACAAAAACGACATTGATAAAACTAAAAATAGCAGAACCAAGATGTTTTGTGTCAATCAGATGTGTAAAAACTAGACCCACACCAAACACCTTTCTGTTACAAACAGCTGTATCACAGTAAGAATATAGATTTGTAAAATAAATTAATAAATGGTACTAGTACAAGGCTAAATTTGTGTTCCCGTGGTTGAAGGTCAGCAGTCTGTAAGGTCCAAGGACACACAGAGGCATCCTTTAACCTGCCAGCTGAGATCATGACTGTACTAAAGGTGTGTAAACCTGTGCTTCTTTAGCCAATGGAAGACATGCAAATAGTTTGCAAGGATCGTGCAAGCCTGACACAGTTTCAAACTACAATGCTTCTTTACACCAATTACAAGTATCTCCCGAGCAGGACTTGTTGATCAGACATGGATGGTACATATTGTCTATGTCCTAACTCAGCTGTGACTCCTTCAGTTCTCAAGAACTACCAAGGTCCTGTTCAAACTGATACTGTCCAATCCATCACATGCAGGTTTTGATAAGTATCCAGAATACTTAGATCCTGTATAAACAAATAACCTGTGACAGCTGTAGATGAAGGTAATCTAAAAAAAAACCTCTTACCCTGTTTAGACAATGAGAAACCAGAATTTTTGTCCTATCAAGTTTTGGGTTTCAGTGTCAATGTGCTGTCCCGTTAACTCAGCTGAACCAACTCACTGTGCTTTACACAGGCCTTGGATCCAATGCCCAGGTGCATCCAGTGGAGGGTGGGGAAGGAGCAGGGCTGTCTCTTGGGGTGGCAGCTCACTCTCCTATTGGTCTATCCACATGAGCACACCCCAAAGCTGACTACCTCCTGCCAGGTATGGGAACATGGTAGGTGGAAGCTTGGAAGCACCACCAGCAATATGTACTCTTTTCTGAGAGCAGTATGCCAACACACATGGAGTTTTACTTCTGAACAGATGCCGGAGTTGTTCAGCAAATGGATGAAACATATAATGGACCAGGTATTACCTCAGCCCATCATTTCCAAGTGCTCAGCCATGCAGTCTATAAGCAGTGTAAAAAAGGCACAGCCAGGTGCACACACTAGTCACTGTGTTCTATACCATGGTGGGTTTGGTTCTTTCCATCAGTAGCTCCAGTGGACCAATAATAAATGTCCTCAAACAAACTTAAAATAAAAGGATGAGACATGCACTGAACATCAGCCTATCCCACTTAAGAGATTAACATGGAGTTTCACCACACGCAGTTAAGGCTTTTGGTGGTTCTACTATTCAGCACTTCTAACAACCTGGTGAACCTCCTTGGCTTGATGTCAGAAACACTACTCAAAACACCACACAGCAATTCCTATTTCCCCCATTTTGTCCCATGGGCCACTTGTTAAGACAGGAACAGGATCCTTACTGACTGGAGGGAGATGTGAGCTAAAGAGACTAAGGTGCAGCTGCAATTAATGAGCCAACTCATTCCCAGGGTGAAACGCAATGAATCCTCCAGCAGAAAACCATGTGTTCCTCCCAAGCTTAACAAATAGCATTACTATGGTGTGTTCACTACAGACAGAACTAGAATCTCTCCCACCAGATGTTGACACAGAAGCCCTCCGCTGAGGAAATTCCCCACGCAGCTACACTTGACATTACGACACACAATCATGAACAAGGCTTCTGCATGCAGAGCAGGACAGAACTGCCACAGCATCTGCTGGGACAGACGAGCCCAATGGTTCCAGGGACTTGTGAACATCTCAACACAGAGGTCTCAGCACAGCACTGCCATGCCGTTGTGGAGGCCCCATTTAAACAGGATTTCCACAGTGTAGGGCTGTTAACTTTGCATGAAGTATTTGGAGGCTTTACTTACATTACAGTCCCTCACAGACACCTGGAGGTTGGGTTTTACACCACCTGCATGTGCACTAGCTAAAGGAAACTTTGCTTCTTCTCTATCGTGAAAGAATATTTCTGTATAGTAGTCAAGTGTATTCTGGTTCTTTCCCCTTTCCCTCTCCACCCAATACTTTGGAATAGCAGCTTTTGAAAGCCACTTCAAAAACTAACCCCCACCACCCCTGATTTCTATTTAAATTATCTCACTTGTGATGAGCTGTTATGCTAAAACTACTTTCTACTTTTTTCAATTTTTAAATACCAGAATAACTGTGCTATTCCTTGTCTCTGTATAGTTTTTAAATTATTCAAATCACAGGTCTTTAAAAGCACTTCAATTTCTGGCTCTTGTTGATGCTAAGACTTTTAAATGCTGTGGAGATAAACCAAAGGCTGTTACACCTGAAGAGCCCATTTCACAACGACTCCAACAAAGCTGGTTTTTGGTGGTTTTCAAAACTTAAAAAAAAAAAAAAAATAGCATCTCAGCTCCTATTACAGGACACTAAAAGACTTCTGTGAAATATCTTGTAGCCATGTAGAGTACTAACCATGAGAAGTTTCCCTACAGAATTAAGATTTTGGCATAAGGCTGTTCATACACCAGCACTACTGTCTCTGGTGTCTAGTATCTTAATATTCCCCATGTTCTCTTCCATCTACAATTATCTACTTCTTTCTTTCCCCAGGATGAAATTCCTCCAGGCAGTGTGTGAGGAGTCGATGGCTGCATCATGTCCAGCTTGCACAGAACTTTCTGCATTGGGAGCACAGGCCCAAGGCAGCAGGACATCAGGAACCCAGCATTTGAAGAAACACTGTCCAGTACAGAGGCAGCCCAAGCCTGTGTGGGTTTTACCGCTCCTTTTCAGACTTCTCTGTCACTAAAATAGAGTTTTAGGGAAAAAAACAAAACCCCACAAGTAGCTTTCAGTCTTATGCACCGTATATGAACTTCTGTGGCACCAAGAGTAAGAAAGCTGGTAATCAATGTTTTTCTGTAACAATAAATCTGCAAAATTCCAAAAAATGAATAATGCAACCTAAGCAGAGAATGGCTGCTTGTGATCCACCTGTTCAAAACTGGATCACTTTTACTACTCTTCAGATTTTTTATGTCTTTAAGAGGGAAGAAAATTCACAGGAGTGCAGCACTGCAGTTGTTATAAACCCAAAAACACCCGTTAGAAGTATTAACACAGGTAGTGTTATAAGCTGGGCAGAGCTGAGCAATTCCATACTTGAGGAAGAGCTGACCTCTACAGAGGCACCAGCGCTGGCCCTTACACCAGCTAACCCAGTTGACAGGAACACAGGTGTGCAGAGTCCAGCAGAGCCAGTCACCTATGCAGGACCTGCCCTGCAGCATTTTGGGCGTAACACACGACTCATGCTATGACCTCGGCCTCGAAGTCCCAGTCGGATCCACAGCTCCTCCAGCTCAGCCGCAGGTGGCTGCAGTGGCCATCCCTGCGCCGTCGTCCCAGCGTGCTGCAGTTTCTCCGCCCCGAGCAAGGGGAAGGCGAGGGCAGTTCACTCTGGCACATGGGGCAGCACAGGCTCTGGCCTACAAGTGAAACACCTCACCTCCCTTTGCCAGGAGCTGCGAATTTAAGAACAGCCATTTACCCCCTCAAAAATTGTTGAAGCAGAGGACAGGCAGGATTTCTCAACCTCAGAACTGGTGCGGTTCAGCAGTTGCCCTTTGCCACTCAGCCCACATCCCAAGAGGACTTGTCCAACGTGGCTGTGCCATGACGCATTCTTGTGTGACTTTTGACAGGAATAACCTGAACATAGTAGAATTTAACTGACCACCCACCCCAATGCAGTGGCCAATACTGAACTTTAATCCACAAGTTCTTCCAAGGTGAAACTTTTTGGAACTGAAAAAACTGAGTAAAAGACACGGGTGAGCAGGTGTTTTAGCAGTCAGTCCTAACGCACTCCACAACAGGAAGCTACTTACCAGTTCTGAGCCAGCCATGCCCAGTCCCGTGCTGGGGCTGCCTGACATCTGTGCCTTGGGCACTGCTCACCGCTGCAGGGTGTCCCGAAGCCCCCTCTGGTGGCACCGAGCACCGGTGCCTGCGGCTGTGCAGGTGAGGGGCTCTGGAACCGCTGCAGCTCCGCGGCTGTTCAACTGCTCTCTCCTCACCACCTGCTTTTGCAGGGCTTTTTGTCACTTCCCTCAAAGATAACTTAGCGCTAGCTCTAATTCAGATGTGTTAAGCTGTTCTTAAATCGGTTTCAGTGTTAGTTTTCACTGTTACCTGCCCAATCTCCTTCCACTTTCAATAACAAATCAAACTTTATTGAACACTAGTGTCTGGCATGTGCTGCCTGCCCCAATGCAGCTCTTTGCAAGACTTAATCAGTTCTAATCTGCACTGCAGTTAAGCTGCCTGTGCGCCAAGCCTTTACACTGACGCACACAAAGTAAACCTGTCTCTGAAGTTAATTTAGGACACTCAGAGACAAGGGCCTGCCTTTTCTGTGGTGATCTGTTTGCATTCAAGCCAGCCTGTAGCTCTATGCTGATGCACATCTGTAGCTCTGACATACAAGCTTTATTTTAATCTACATGAATCTACAGTGATTTGATCTATGTTAGACAACGGCTTCTTCACTCCTATCCCCCCTCCTGAGGGAGAGAGGCACTATCTGCGGCAAAAAAAAGGCTTATTTTCCAGACTGTTCATGGATTGGCATCATCACTCCTTGCAGGGATTGGCCATCTTCAGGTTCCAAGTTCAGCATAGATCAGACACTGCAAATCAGCAGTGAATTTGACTCAAAGTGCAAGTGATCACCTCAAAAAAAAAAAAAAAATCCCTTTTTTTACAGACTACCAAAGAACTTTTTCAATGGCTACGCAGTCAAGTGACCAAGTTCAAAGAACTTTGGTAAAATTAGTAAAAGAAAGCAGAACAGCAAGAGGGTGGTGAGTGTTTTTAATCAAACTTTCATCACTTTCAGTATTCATGATGAGATAAACCACCCTCATATGCACAAGTGCCTCTGAAGTGGTACCAGGTTTCTGCCCCCCAACCCTTCCCCTCAGCAATGATTCTCACTGAATCCAAACACCCCTGATGGCATGAGTGCTGGCCTGCTGTCTCCGAGTGCCTTGGGCGTGCTGGGTGCTTGAAAGGCATATGCCAGGAGCAGGGACCAGCCTTCCTAACTTAAGAGATGGCAAAAATCTTCACGTGGCTGCCAGCCACAGGGCACATGTAACATACCTTGTAGAGCAGAGAAGGGGAACTCCAGTAGTTCACAGGCAGGAGATGAAAATGGCTCCCCATGGATCCCACTGCTCCTTAAGTGGGTGGGTCCCAAGGGCCGTTGGCTTCAGCACCACTATGGTCTGCCTCACTCCCCAGGCAGGGCTCAGGTCTTGTGCCAGCCCTGGGACAGCACAGCCCCTGCCAGTCTCATGACAGGAGTTCAGCACTGGAGCTGCCACGTCACACCCGCCACTCCTGCACAACCCTTCCAAAGCCAGAAGGTCTCCAAGGCAAATTTCTCAGAAGTTCTGGCAGACTTATTTTGGGTATGCTGATCACTATTTGGTCTGTCAGCGGCCTTTCTGAAAACTCCTCTAGTTACAAATGTTTAGGGCAGACCTACACACAGGGCAGCCCCATTCCCCAAAAAATGGCCAGTAACAAAATCAGTAATTCTTTTCATTTCCCTAGTACTACTCAATACTTACTGCCTCTCAGGATGGGCCTACATTGCAGAACACAGCATTAAGCAGGACACCCTGGCTTTCTAGGAGTCATTTCAGATGCCAGTAATAGTTCAGTCGTAACAGTATGGAACCTGGCATAGCCTAGTTTTTCCTGTGGTGAAGCACCCACAACCCAAAGGAATCCAGTTTACCTACAATCAGTCCTTGCAGGCAAACATACATACAGCTGAAGGAGCAAAGTTTAAGTAAAACATATTTGAAGTTAAGCTAAACCAACAGCAGTATATCCACATCCACTACACTCAACAGTCACAACCTGAGCTGGTATGATCTTGCCTGAAGAGTAGCATTAAATTGGCACCAGCCTGTGTGCAGACAAGACCTTATCTTCTACTCTTCATATCAGTACCTAAGCTCCCTACACCACTTTTACCTCCTGAGCCACAACTCCTGTCTTTAGTGCACTCTATTTTCCCCCTGCTCTCTGCAGAGTTGTTCATTTTCTTTCTTTCCTGTCTTCATGCTCTTATTTCATAAAGAAAAAAAAAGACACAAGGAAATGCACACAGAAATTATGCACACCATAATCCTGACATTTTGACATACCCAGCAATTTCTGCTGGTGAGGCATCCCAGTATCCCTATGTTCCATTCTCAAAGTCTCCTTATTTTGTTAGAGGTGTACAGAAACATGATCTTTAACTACACAAGCACATCCCTATTCCCTTTGTGAATCGCTCTTGAGTGCAGAAAAGTTCAGCTGCAGAAGTGATGAAAAAAACTGAAGGGGTGGTAACAAAAGGAAATTTGTTTCACCAGAGCCAGGGCTCCCACTTCCAGGAGGTGGCAGCGTTGTCTCTTCATAATTCTCTGCTGGCAAGCAGGAGCAGGACCACAAACATCATGGTTTTCTCTGAAGGAAACACCTCCTTCCAAACCCCGCTCATTAAGAACTTCTGTGAAATACTGGTACCAAATAAGGTATGACCATTAATTTACTATAAATTCACAGTGTATCTGTCTGCAGTTAACATAAACACAAGTTTAGTTATCTGGTGTGACGAGCGCTTTTTACTCTGAAGTTCTACCAAAAGAACCAGAAATAATTTAATGTTTCCTTTTGAGATTTTATCTAATAAACTCTCCTCACTCTCCTCCATGCAGTTACTTTTCTCAGTAAAAGCAGGCAAGATACTTGAGCAATTTTAACACCTGAATTGAGTAAATTATTGCTTCAGGTATTTAAGTCTAATAAATCAGGTGAACTTCAAAGCTTTGAAACACTAACAAATACTTAGAACCGGGTAGTTTAAAAACTGGGATACAGCAAATGCTTATCCTCTTCCCCTCATTTTGGATTCATTTTCTATTTTAAAATTGCAGATACAGTTGCTGCTGACTTCTGCTTGACAATTAACAGCAATAATATAGAAAAAGGTCTTTTACAAATGTTGCTGTAACATGGATCTCTGAACAATGCTCATAAATCTCAACAATCCACATACTTGTATCAATTTGGAAGCCAGGATGACTTCTGAAATGCAATATAAAAGCTGAGGCACTGCATATTAAATTAACACCAATTTTCCAAACAAAAGCAAAAAGCAACTCTTCTGAAAGGGAATGTGACTCAGACCTAATGTTCTTTTATATGTGTACTTCAAATACTGTCTGAGACTTCTGAAGTACTTGTAATTAGTATTTACTTATCAAATAAATTCAAGGTATTTCCCACTCTAGTTTTTAAATTAATCATAAGGATTATTTTCACTGGGCGCATAAAGATGGTATACAGCGTCATTTTCAGGCACCAGTTTCTGGTGTATAAAGTCACTTGCATGTACAGCCCTAACTCGTATCTCCAAAACACATAGGAAAGTTACGAAGTGAAGAAACACAAACTAATAGGGTAACAGAAGGAAAAAAATGTATCACTGTTCTGTATAACCACACAATACTAGCACCAAATATCCCTTTCTTAATAAAAGCAGAACAGGTTGGGAAAAGGGGCCTGGTGGTAGGCTTAGATGCAAATATACCATATGCTCCCACCACCCAGTATATCTTTAAAAGTGACTAGATTTTCTTGTATTACTTAACAAAACAACTATCTCATGTAATAACAACAAAATCTTGTAACAGACCAGTACAGTGTAAATATATAAAGTAAATCTATGTCTGAAATGATACACTGACTGATGGAAAGAGTACTGGAGAGTGATTCTGTTAATCAGGTTAAGTCTCCTTAATTCCTAAAAAGATTCATCCACTGAAGTTGCAAAAAAGGATTTGGAGAACACGGCAGCAAGCTCTGGAAGAATACAGCCAACATTCTGAAATACTGCATTTGGAAGTCCTTTTGCCTCCTCGGGACTCCAAGTCCTTCATAATCAATGTTCAGAAATGCACGTTTCTAAACAGGGAGTAATTTGATTTTAAGATTTGCATCAAAACCCGATTATGTTTGTTCTAATACGCATGTTTTCCTTGACAGACTAGGCTCAGAGACTTCCCACTTTTAGATACCTGAAGTGAAGTGAGACAATTCATGAATTTCCCTAATGCTGTAACTTTTAGGCTTTGAACAGCATATAAAGATTTCTTAAAGAAATAAAATCTGGTAGATGACTTTTGCAGATGATGCATTGGCAGCTTCTCAGGAAGATTACAGCTCAAACCTATCCACTGAAAAGCAGGACACATTTTTTCACAATTACACAAACAAATCTGGGCGTTTAGGAATGGCAGAGTTCCCACATATCAGCACAACTTACCTTAAAAAAGGCAATCTGAAGTTCTTCCTTGCATTTGATATGAGAGTTCTTCATCACACGAACTAGGTTGTTCTCTGTTTGTTACTAAAGTCTGATATTTATGTATATTTTGGAATCAATTTCACTATTTAGCTGAAATAACAGGTGTCCAGTTTTCTACTGGAATTGATTCAATCTGTAAAACCCTCCAGTGCAGTAAATCTTAAGAGCAACCTCCCTTAAAAAAACCCTCAAACTTTCTGCCTCAAAATCTGTATTCCTGTCTCCTAGGAAAAAAACAAACCCTATAAGAATAAGGACGTTTTAAGTGAAATGGTTCTATGGACACCTGTAAGTGTCACTGTCAGAAAACTCTGACATGTAAAATAAGCCCTTACAGTTTCATTTAAGACTTTCCATTAATTTTAGTTATGTTTAGAACACTACTGTTTCTGATAAATCTCAAATATTGTTTATAAACTTACCACTTACTGTACATATAAGTGTTCATTAACTAGGTTTATTTCTCAAAATGTAAATTGGCTGAAGTGTGGTTACAAAAGCTGCGAGAACTGAGTTTCTGAACTCATTACTCTTCAAGGGAGTAAACATGAGGCACCAGAGGTCACGTGGTTTGTAACTGAAATGTCAGATTTCATCTCAAGTTCCATAACTGCATTATAAAACTACTTAGATGGAGTCAATCAATGCCATAAGGAGAAAGACTTGTTCAGGCTTCAAGCAGTATTTACTTACCTTTACATGAGTTACAAGGATGCTACTCAAAACCTGCAAAAATATGTAAGGCAGTATCTCTGCCCAACATCCAGTTGAGATGCGCTCTTGTGTGTGTGGATAATGTGTGGAGCATGAACAGAGAAAGGGAGGGAAAAAAGAAAATAAAGATACTAGAGTTCTGCCTCCAGCCCCCCACCATAAAAGTAAAGGATGGTCCTTAAATTATTTCACATAAGGAGAAAAGCAGCAGGAATATACTTGACAGTTAAAAGCTGTTTGCAGAGGTGTCAACTATCGTTGGATACCACGTTGAAGATTTCACTCTCGGCACCAGGCACTGAAAATGCAAGACCTGAGAGACAGGTGCCAAATCTAAATTACAAAAATACAGTTGAAATTAGTACAGGCAATTGCTGATTCACGGTGCACACTGCACAACCTTTTCGTAAAACTTAACACAAATGTATCAATACTCACCTTCTAGATTAGAAACAGACACTGTCTTTATGGGAAAGATTTCAAGCTTAACCATGTAGTTTTCATCCAGAAATCAGCTGGGTAGATGAACACACTCTTAATCATACAACTGTCATATGATACAAATGAAACTCCTAAAAGTGTCTCTCATTTGTGTGTATCTGTGTGTGAATCTCTGAAGGTGGAGAAAAGTAGCTTGGTGCCATAGTAAGAAAAAAAACCCCAAAACCTAAACTCCCTAGTTTTGCAGAGCCAAGAATGGATGGATATTCAAAGAAAATATGATTATTCAGGAATATCCCTAAGCCATACATACATTTGAACAACAGTGCAGGTGAAATGGCAGCAGTCCTTTCAGGCTTTACAGCATTGTAATTATGATCGCTGGCCCAGGACGGTGTGACGGGTTCTGCCGCTGGCTCTCGAGCAGGAGCTTGGCTGTTTGCCTCAGTCTTGGCCATGCTCACAACACTCTTCTTCACATTCACCTCTCTTTTCTCGGGGAACTGTCTCTTTTGGTTTGAAACTGGTTTGATGCCCGCCTGTATAATTAAAAGTAGCCTGATTACTAATGATCATCGAATATATTACATTTTACAAACAAGCAGAGAGAGTTACACACACACCGATTTCTTTCATAGTAAACTCTTCACTTTTATAGTACACAATTTGAAATTATTTAAATACTTCAAAACCCAGTAATTTCGAGTTTAGTTTAAAAGGGCAAAATTAATGTGAATTAGAATAAAATAAAAAACAGGTACTGCTTATACTTTTTTAGAAAGGAAATTAATTTGGAATTCCTTAAAATAATATTTTTAAGTGCACTGCCATCTAGAAGACCCTTGCAAGGGACTATCTCCATCTAGAGGCAAATATTAATATTTTTCAATAGCAACAGGAAAACTTTTTTTGTCATTACCACAGAAAAAGGCAAGAGAATAACAACAAAAAAATAACAGAAAGCTCCTCTTCAATGCAGGACTTGGCAATCTAAGTAAAAAATGAGAGCACAGAAATAAGGCACTGTGCTTCAGGGCAACTGCTCTGGATCATGAACGCAAGCTTACCTGCTGCTGAGGTTTTGGCATGCCAGGTTTTTCAGATTTTGGTTTGATCTTCTCTTTAGGTTTTGGTTTTGCATCTTTGCCAGAACTCAAGATCTTCATGGTGGCTGCAGCGTGTTTGAGGATGCAGTCGTTGCTGCAGTACACTGAGTCGGGCTGGGCCACGTTGAAACAGCCGGGGCCAATGCACTTGGAAGCACCAGGAGCTTCAATTACCTATGGAGAGAAATGGAGTGAGGTCAGATTGCAAAGAGGAAACAGCAGGAACATGCCCCTATAACACAGAGAAATGCTTAACACAGCCCACGTACAGACTGCAGCTCTGACCTGCACAATTGCCAGCGTGAGAACAACTGTTGTTCATGACACAGCACAAGCAACCCATACAAAGGTAAGTATTTCACTCCTATAATACATTATTTTCAGAATGTGCTGCATTTTCAAGTGTATGGTCTGCTAGCAATGAGATAAAGGAGGCTGGTTTCCTAAATTTTCATATCCAATAAGCACAGAAACTGTTTTTACTGATCCTCTATATCATGTGAGAAATGTCCTTAACAATGCACAGCTGGGTTGTCAACAGCAAGGTCTCTAAACCATGTTTTAGTTCTATATCCTCATCAGCTGCTGTCCTCTGATGCACTCTGATGTCCTCTCTTGCACACACAAGAGGAAGCACTCAGATATTCAGAAGTACAGACTATTCTTGCTCTAGAGGTTTTACCAATTTTAATTTTAGAAGTCTCCAACTTACGTAAAAACAACCATTCTCCCAGACAACTTTCCCATAGCCTCCTACTCCTTACACATTTAGAGGTTTGCATGTGCAATCAAAATCACTCTTCATTTATATCAAGGTGTTACATATGAAGCACTTCCTCTTCCAATGTTAAAATTCAGAAAATAGCACACTCCTTGAAAACAGTGCATTAAGTCAAACTCTAGAAATATTTGAAAGCTCTTTAGGCTCCAACATATCCCCTCTGGGTATTATGCTTTTAGTCTCTCTTCTAAATTACTCCTAAAAATGATACAACCACCTGATTCTCAGAACTACTGTAGTTCTAGACAGCATCTCCCCATCAAACTGCCATTTGTAATTATCAAAAGGAAGTTTTTCAGGAATAGTTCCAGTTAAATAAATATTATTTGCGTAGTGTGACTGACTTTTCCGCAATCTAAAGTCAGTACACAGCTTTATCTGCAGCAGCCTGATAAAACCTGGATTTGGAAATTTTCCCATCATGTACACACTTAACTGAGAAGTTAAGATAAAGACCACTTGGTGACACTCAGTAGCAGAGCCAATACCAACAGCACTGGACTGTCAAAAACCTTTTTGTGTACAAAGAAGTACAAATGTAGCTGAAAACATTTTTGAGAATACTGTTTTCTACACACCTTAAAATAGTAAATATTTATAAATTCACCTCAAACTGTTCTTTCATTATACATTAATCTCACTGTGCTGCTGTGGACAGCTCTGAAACCTAAAGGGAAATGTCCAAGACACTGGCACTACTACAGTACCTTAGGCAGGACAAAAACAACCAATGTAGCACTAGGGGTTTTTTTAATTCATATACATTGAGCTGAAGAAGCTTCTATGCCTTCAAACTGGGCATGGAACTTTATATTACAAGATTTTAATTTCTTTTAGATTTTGAAGTATTCAAAATATAAATTTTTAGATTAAAAAAGGCAGTATTAAGAAATTCTCTATTTGCTAAAAACCTAAAGTGGCAACAGGATAAAAATCCAAACTTCAAAGACTACCTGAAGTCCAGCTGGAATTAACTCCAACACAGACTTGTCAATGCTAAGAAAGAAGTTTCACTATCATTGAAAATGCCCAAACATAGTATACACCAGTCCAGAATTATAATATTTTTATTAAAAGAATATCTCACTATTTGACTTCCAAAACAGTATTTAGAAAGGGCAAAATTATTTCCTTACACCTACATAAAATTTTTAAATCCCTCACTTGAGACTAACAGCTTGAATTCCTGTATTGACAGAACTATGGAACAACTTCTGCTAACCAGCACTGTTTAGTGGGCTGTTCAGCCTATATTTAGCTTTAAGATCAAGTCAGATTTATAATCATATAAGTCACTGTCTTTATGTACTCGGTGAAACATGAAAAATAAGAAACAATTAAAATACTTACAGGTTGAAATATCTTTAGTTTTTTCTTCCCACTTGGATTTGCAGCTTTTTCAATCCTACCCTTGATTCCTTGGTCCTCAACTGATTTTTGTTCAATTGTTCCTATGCTTGTGAATTCTGTGCCATCCACATTTCCTTGCTCCACTTTAGCTTCCTGCTGGTCTAGTTCTGAAATAGGCTCATCCTGTCCCTGGAGAATGGTGCAGTTTGGACAGATATAGTCCTCACCATTCCTCTCCAACAATCGCCCTCGAGCCTCAGAAATACCCACGCAGTCACCATGAAACCATTCCTCACATCTATCACAACAAATCATAAACCTGAAAAAAAAAAAAAACCCACCAAGGAACAGTAAAACACTGTGAAATTAAAAGACAACATTCAATGGATATTTCAAGCAACACAACTTAAGCACCCCAATAAAGCATCAGTGCATGGTTCTGCCTTCACTGGTTATTTCTGTATTTGTTCATCGTTTTAAGTATTTGTTATAAACTCCCCACCAAAACTCAACAAACCCAGGAGCTCATACAAAAAGCAAACATTAGCATCAGGCTTCATTTTTCACTACAGAATAATTCCAAGTCCTTGCACTATGTCTGAGGCTGACCCCTTTGCCTACCTGTTGTTATGCGGCTGACGACAAATACAATACAGGGCATTTGGATCATAGATCTCGGACTCAGGTTTGCTTTTGGGATATTCTTCAGGTTCTTCATCTGAGGCCGCCTTTGCACCAAGAGCAGGCTTTTCCTCCTTCTGAGCCTCAAGATCTTCAGTGTCTTCCTCAGACACAACCACCTGACTCGCAATCTCAGTGCTGTCTGCAGCCTCAGGCTCCTGTTTGATAGGCAGCTCAGACTCATCTTGTTTTTCAGGTGTAACATCACCTGTTTTGGCAGGACCTTGTTCTGATGTCCTTTTCCTCAGGTGGTTCTGCACATCCTTCAACACCACCTGAGGAGGTTTCTGCTCAACACGTTTCTTTCTTAGCCGATTCTGCAGCTCCTTTAGTGTTAACCCATCACTGTCACTATCAGAAGTAGCATCTTCCTCTTCTTCTTCCTCCTCCTCTTCTTCCTCCTCTTTTGTGGGTCTGCTTTTAGGGCTTTTCTGCTCCTTACAACTCCTGGTGCAAATCCTCCGAGTGACAGGTTTTGTGTCTGGAGTGCTCTCAACACTGTCTTCAGAAGCAGTTTCAGCATCTGTGGCTGGACCAGAGGCTGCTTCACTAGAATCCTCCAGAGTAGTGGGAACACTCCTCCTCCCCCTGCGCCTCACTGTGGTCAAGAACTCTTCCACTCTCTCCGTGCGCTTCGGCTGCCGTCCACTCCTTCTGATCTTTATGCCATGCTGCTGCTGCTGTGGCTGCTGCTCACTGGAGTCTACATCAGCATCTCCTGCACTCTCTCTCTTGGCAATTGTGGTTCTCCGAAATCCCCAGGTTTTCCTGAACTCTTTACTTGTTGGCTTGACAGACTTTTGTTCCTCCTCATTGCTTTGCTCACCTTTATCATCCAACACTGATGCTAAAAACAAGGGAAGAGTTAGTAAGGTGGTGGTGAAGAAAGATGTGTTTTCTTAAAACCTTTTCTCAACATGTTGTCATTTTCTTTTGTGATAAATCTATGTAACTCCACTTCATAGAATGAGCCTCAAAACAGACAAAATATTTTCTTGTGAATGTAATACAACAGCAGTAGTAATAGAATACAACAATCGCTGATCACTGTGACAACATAATCCAGCTGTTCCTGTTACAAACTCTTGTATTATTTTAATATCCATGTATACATGTTATGTAACACATACATATATACACCATGGACAAATATGCATATTTTCAATTGTGAAGGAAGAAATCTTACCAGGAGAACTGTTTTCCATGTTGTCAGTATTCGGTTCAGAGTCTAATGGCGCTGTGTTTACAGCTTGTTCCATAGTACAGGCAACACTGTCCCCACTCTGAAACACTGAAGAGAAACGTAAAGTTCAAGACTATGATTCAAAAATATTTATAGTCTAAACAGTAAGTAAATATTCAGATCTCTGTATTTATTGTAACAAACACACTCAAGCTACTAGTGTTCTTTAAAAGTATTAAGTTAAACATACGGGTTTGGATACCATACTGAAATATTTTATTGAGTAGCATTAAGGTTTCTGATATTTTCTGCCATTTCTTAAAAAAAAAAACCACACAAAAAAAACAACAACAAACTCCTTCATGGTATGAACCTACTCTCTGGGGTTGGACTGGGGAAAAACTCTACAGCAGTTCCACTCACTTCTGTCTGGAATGAAATATAAGAAAGGCTGTTCCTTGACATAGTTATTTACAAAAACATTAATATGTGATCTACCAGAATGACCCCAAAAGAAGAATAGATTCAGCAAAGAACCTCCAACTGTCACAAACAGAACCTTAGAAAGAAAATCTGTGCTGACAACCAGACCCCTGTTTTCTCAAAACTCTTTCACAGCATACTAGAAGACTGTTATTTGAGAAGACAAGCAAATAAGAGAAAGAAACATAGGATCTGTATTTTGATAAATTCAGGAATAACCTGGTTTGAACAAATATTAAAGTTAATATATTTCCAATGAGCTGCATGCCATGGGACTGCTCCTAAGAGCACAGACACTGCTCTGCAGCCACTGCAATGACCCTGCTCCCATGGAACTGGAATGTGCAGCAGTAACTGCACTTCAAAGAATAGGCTAAATAGAAACAGTTCTTTGAAAACAAAGAACACAGCCCAACTCTCCCCAAGGATGCTTCTGGATATGTGTACTCCTGGCCAACGAACTGCAGAGGTAAGCCAATAGGGAACATGAACAGAATTCCTAAGTAATAGAACTGAAGAATCAGATGTTTCCAACAGCTGTACATAACATAGCTACAAGTTTCAGGGACATCCTTCAGCAAGCTTTTCCCAGTTTTCCAGTGCACCCTGGGGATAAATGCCTCCTTATTTCATATACTGCATCACTTCCATTACTGTTCTGTCTTAACACAATCCCTCCTCTGCAAAGCCTCTCCTTTCAGTATTACATTTAACACTGCTGGAACAGAAATGTTAAGGGGCAATGCTATGGAAACAAAAATCTATGCAGGTATGTTTAAAAAATTAACACTTCAGTTGTAACTGTGAATACTACAAATGTCACTGTAAAAGCAGCAGACTTCAGAACGTTGATTTACATAGTAACTGATTACTTTTAATATTACAGACAGAATAAAAAGTGAATTTTAAGCCTGCAGTATACAGATAAAGGGCTCAAACTGTCTCAATCCAATATGAAATTCCTTTAAGTTTCCCCATAAAAAAATCTCTGACTATAATTTAACTTTTTTTTTTAATAGCACTAAAATTATATTCATACCAGAAAGGCTACAATATAATTAAGGGAGCAAGTCAAAACAGTTAAAGCTTAAATCTTTGTTTTACCCTGGAACACCAAGAAATGTTAAAAGCTATAAGCAGAGGTTACCTACATTCTGAGATTTAAATTCCAACTAAAATGTAAAGTAAGGAGGCTCTCCAATGTCCTCTGTACCTGACACAGCATCAGAGGTTCGAATGGTTTCTCCTTGAAGGGCTGAGCCTGAGGAGGGCAGCACAGGATCAGAGTCATTCAGCATCCTCCAGCCAGCACATGCTGAATTCCCTGACTCAGAAGTACCACACTGAATCGCTAAGCTGTCAGCAGGTCCAAGTGCTATCAATACTCTTTTTCCTGCTGGCTCCTGGAAAAAAAAAAAGGACAAAATAAGGCATTGATATATTTATTAACTTATCTTACTACTGTTTACCTAAATTTGGGATTGTTTTGCTTCTATTACATTAAGTTTTAATGTAAATTCCATTATTTTGTCTTCTTGACAGTTTTGCACTTTCAGAAAAACACTGGAAATGGAAAGAAAAGTCAAAATAAAGCAATACCATCTCCCCACTTACTAACAGCCGAGCCTTTAGAAAGAAATACAAAATATGATTGCACTCTCATTAATTCATTTAGATACCATTATGATTTCCAGAACAGCAACAGAACTGTAATGAAGAAACTATTCCATGTGCAGTATTTAAAAGCATTCTGAGAGTGGAATTTACTAAGTGCAGATTGTCATTGAAAATACAGAACTGCTTTTAAACTACATCACGGCCCAGGTTACAGTAGGGCAGATTTACTGGTTTATACAAAATTTCATCATAGCAGACACTGCAACTTTGAGTACCAGAGTTTGAAAATGAGTAGGAGATGCCTGCACTAACTCAAAGTAGTCTTCTAGACTATAAGAACACTGGAAAAGCATTTGGGAGGAAAAGGAAGACCAGCTGGACAAGATGAACTGGACTGTAAAATAAACTAGTGAAGACAAAAGAACAAAACTGAACACAGACCCTGCGTGTCAGCACTCTGCAATTAAAGATGCAGGAAAACTGCCACAGCAGGTGTAGGACATAATTAAAACAATAATAATTCTTTCAAAAGAATAAAAATTGTTTATTAATATTTCAGGTAACGAGACATACAAATTTTAAAATTGGTTTAGATAATCCTTCACAGACATGCCAATACATAGTATGACTTTGATTTTTAAACAATACCTTTTTTTATTTTTTCCAAATCTCTCAAGCCCCCACCTCCTAAAGTATCTGTGCTCTTTAAAAACCACTTTTTACTCCCTAAGCAATGATCATCTCTAGGTGTTCTCTAATGTCACTGTCCTAAAAAACAAGGAAGGGGGAAAAGACAAACCCTTTCTCAAATGTGATTTTCATCAGTGGATCGCTTTATTTCGTGAACTATAAATCTCAAGATTTGCATGACTGTGGCAAAGCAGAATTAGAAAAAACAACAGAAGTGCACAACTAGATTCACATCAGTAGTTTCTTCCCCTGTACCTTCTCTATAGAGGATTATGTACATTCTTTGCCTCAGCCAACCACCACACCAAAAACAGGAGGAAAAATTAAACAAGAAAGAACAGAACACACTAATTATAAAAACCCTGGTGCTGTATCTCATGGCACTGAATACCTGCTCTAATAGGTATTTTGCTCCATTGCCTGAATCAGGGATTATATCCAGGGAATCCATCGCTGAGTTTCAATCTCCCTGTTCAGAATCTCCAACTGATCACACATCATGCAATTTTTAAGTGATATGCCTAAAGCAAAAGGAGAGTCAGCTAATCGCTTCTTGTTTAACTCTGTATAAACTACGAAAAAAACAAAGCCTCTAGCACACACAAAAAGTGCCTCCTGTTTGGGTAATTTATCCTGAAGAATGAACTCTGTGAAGGGTTGTGTTCACAGGGCTGCATCTGGGCATTCACAGCCCTGTGTGCAACGTGCTCTTTAAGTGATGTTTAAGTCACCAAGTATCACTACAACATTTCAAACCCAGAATCAGAACCATCTCTGAGGAGACACAGCTGGCTGAACACAAAGTGCATTTTACAGTGTCAGTCACTGCCCACCCAGTGGTTCAGCTGCACAGGCTCCAGCTCTGATTTAACACACAACAGCATTAACATCAGCAATAACAGAAAACCAAGAGTCTATACCAGAATCATTCTTCTTTTTTGCTTTAGTAGGTATTATCTAATTGCTACTAACTATATTATCTCCATTACCTACAGGAAAAAACTTTTACAGAACTCCAATTTTAAATTATTTAAAATTTAAGAGATAAAAATATACAGTGCATTTAAAACACTAAAACTACAGACCCCATATGTTTGCTGTAAAATGCTTGGTTGTTTCTTATTATTTAGCAGCTCCACTTTTTCCTTTCCCACGTGGTTGAAAATATTTTTCATGAAAATAGAGAAGTTTCAAACTTACTTTACATGAACCTGCTCTTGCTGAATTGCATCTTAATACAGTTAAACTTAAGTGCCTAAAAGAAGCTGGAAAATCAAGTATTATCAAAACACAAAAGGATGAAGCCTTAGCTCATAATTACTTTACACTTCTAAGTAGATGTTCTACAAACTGCCTGCAAAAATATTTACTACAACATATGGCAACTTTGGAATCTTCAAATACTTCTTACTCTTCCAGATTCTGAAGGACTTTCTGTTCATTTTGTTCTGTTTGTTCTCAATTTCACTGTTCAACTACAGCTGAGATACTGACAGAAATGTCAACTGAAGCAGCAAACTGGCAATCTTGTTTGAGATGAACATCCATGATAACTTTACTTATTTTCCTAACACAAAATATTAATCACACTTCTGAAACTGGAAGTTCCAGCTGGAAACTGGAGATTATTATATTTCCCCAGCAGAAAATTCCCATCAGCATCATCCTGTCTTTCCAGATATACAGTAGTCAACTGAATGTTATCTATCTAGACAATGTAGAATATTAAAAAGGGGTTTTTGTACCTCTGAAAAAACTGAGGCAAGAATCTCTATAAATGATGAGATTAAAAGGCAAACTAACATTAATAGCCATATATTCAAAAGGCCCTCTGGTTCCTGCTCAGGTTCACAGCTTCTTTGAGAAGCACTCTCCAGAGGGAAAATGTCTAAGGTTTTTAAACCAACTATAAATGAATTTAGAAACACAAATGAAGAGTTGCTGCAGTAGCATGAGCATTCCAGTGATACAGAACAGTCACTTAACTGAAAGTGGAGCATAAAGCTGATGCACAGTATCTCAAGAAAGAAGGTCCAGGCAAGGAAACATTTATTTAGTTTTTTCCTCCCCCATTAGTTTTCAGGTAAAATGTTTCAATTTTTCCAAAACAAGTTAGGCACTTGATTTCATTCTGGACTTAAATTCCAGAAGCAATGGAAGCACAGAAGTACTGTACCCAGTCACAAGCTTTTAATACCAATTCGGTCAACTATTCTCAAGCAGTAACAAACCCGAAATCACAGGACTGCCATGCTGCAAGAGCACAGAGCCCAGCAGTCACATTCAGTATCCTTGTGCATTCTCTGACTGCTGCAAATCCTTGTAGTTGTCAGTAAACACAGACTGAAGAAATTCGAGAGCAGACTCAGCAGTCAGTTTAATCAGAGGAGAGTCCCACATTTCAAATGCTGCTACTGCAACACCTCACAACACACATTAAAAATCTAATCTCCAACACACCTTCACTAAACAAACAAGAAAAACATTTGTAATCTCCCTTTCACATTCAGACAAAACCTCACCGAAAGCACACTCTTATCTACTGCTTTCCATTGTGACTCAGCACTTGCAAATCTCAGGCGAAAAAGGAGAGATTACCTCTGCCAGTAACACAGAGTTGAGATATTCACGCCAGGATGGGCTGTGAAGACACCTGGATCTGCTGTTGCTGACTTCATTTTAAGATGTCTAATACATTTTTATCTGATGCGACAAGTGCAAAGTTTTTAAAGAGCACCAATACTTGCCCATCTTCTTGTGTTTGTATTTCTAGATAAAGGCCGATTCAATAAGTTATGACAAATATTCAGATCAGGATTTCCACTTTTATTTTTTCTCATTTTCCTGAAGAGGAAGTGAAAGTTCACTGGGTCCCCTGACCCCATAAAGATTTTGTCTTTTCTGGAGCTGATTGTTTTAACTGCATTAAGGATTTCCTGCTTCACGTAACTGGGAAGATTTCACTCCAAAAAATTATCTTGAAAGGCAGCCTCGTAATAAAACCTTCAACATGAACTAAAACCATCCAAAACAAGTAACTTCATTTCTTGTTTATCTGAGGACTGGCAAACAAAAAAGTCTGTCAGTATTCAGGATAAATTCTTCTGATTCAGTGTACTGGGGATTTTATTTAGTTTTTGAGGAATATGTATGAAAGACCAGTGATATTTATTCTTTCATTCTCACATCTAGATAGCAAAATATCTTATTCCCTGATCTTGGATGTTAGCACTCTTCAACATTCAGCCAATGTGCTGTAATCTGCACCAATGCTGGTGTTCAGTCCAAATGATTAATATCTGACACCTATTCATTCTCTTAGCTCCTACTCACAGTAAGAACTCTACAGAAATGTCTGTGATTTTGAAAGATCACACACATATCCCTACACAAACAACCATGAAAGGAAGATTCACTCCTATTTAAGACTTGTGATAGACAACATTTACATCTTTTAGATTTTTAAAGTCTTCATACTGAAACTCCAGCTATTGTTTCAGATATATTATGGAAATGCAATTGCCATGCCCCACGGACCGGACAAAAGTCTCAACAACCACAATGGCCAGTATAAGGTTCTGAACATGCGGACTGGTGAGAAGACAGACTCTTTGCATCTGCAAAGAAATTCAAAGCATGAATTTTACACCGTCTAAGTTTTCAAAGCAGGTATCATTCATCAGTGACCAATTTCACATCCATGTCCTGACACAAATCCAGTCTGTCACAGAATATAAGTTACTAAATTCAATCAGAATGACTTGTACCTAGCTTTCAGTTATATTTTTCCATGAGTTTCTTCAGAGTTGGCTTGATATGAAAGGTACTTGGTGGAACTTGGTGGAAAGTTATATCCTGGATGACTTTCTTAAACATCAAAGAAGTTGCACGATGTTATAAACAGGGCAGAAAACATCCTTTCCAGAATGATGTAACAGTGATTTCAGTCACAATTTATGCTATTTTCTCATTTTATTTCCCGTAAAAGAGTCACTGGGCTTGGTCTATGATAGCCTGCTTTAAGTGTTAAAAAATTTCTAATCAGCAAATACAGTCGTATCACGAGTAAAATCGAAATAGTCTGAGAACTCATATAAGGATATAATTTCTGACGCAAATAAAAGCAATGTTGGCGTGGCTTAGCTCATGCATTCCTACTCAGAAGACTGATCCCATTGAAAATTACTTTGCATCCCTTTTTGGCAAAGATGACAGCTGGAAAACCTGCACTTTCTGCTAAGCAGCAGCAAAATTAATCCCTTGCATCAACAAGGACTACAAAAGCATCCCAAAGGATGCCAGTAGGGCATCACCTACTTTGTACGGGAACAAGCAGTTCCAGTGAGACCAGGGACAAAACTGCAATCCAGTGATCCCCAAGAACAGCAGGAACAGGTTCTGCCCTGGCTCTAGAGATGTTCCCTCCATCTGCTCAGACATGAAAGATGCTAGAACAGACACTCTACAGACATGGAAAGCAACAGAAAATCAAATCCCCCAGTAAAGCCAGTACATGGTCCTTCATTTTCATATAAAACATATCCACTGCTTGCTAATTTAAGTATCTTATGAAGGAAGGAAAACATCTTCCAGTTGCGAAATGGACCTTGTGACAAAGAGAAGCAATGTGAGTTGAAGAATAAGAGGTCACAATCCTAAAGCTTAAATCTGGATATTGTGAGACAAGAAAATTGTCATGGTCCTAACTCCTCCCCCACACTCCAAATAATTTACTATCTCACTACTTGCCTGCTATAGCCAAGCTGCAGCTCAAGGTCTAAAGTCCAGACATTCCTAGTAATACAAAAATGTTATGCCAGAAGTTTACATTTGAAATACTATGTTAACACTCAAATTTGCATAAAATCCCAGTATTTCAATGCTTACAGTTAAGACCGAAAAGAATAACACTCAAGAGAAATAACAGTACGAAACTTGTAACACTTATCTCTAAGTGCTTTGCTGCCTATCATTAAACATGCTAAATTAATTCCAAGATTACATACAAAACTGCTACCTCCTCTACTCACAACATTAACAGCTTAAAGGTGGCAGTTTATTCCTTCCTATTCTAGAGTCAATGTATTATTCCCATTTTAAAAAATTTAACAAGCTTTTAAATTCGCAAGATGTAGATTGAGCAATAACACAGCCATGGTCCTCAGGAACAACCCAGCCTAATTTAAGAAACGTGCACTTTTCTTTAACACGGCAGGAAGCAGTAATTATTCTAGGCCAACATGAACAGTTCTATACAGCCACATTAAGATGAAGTATCACCAAGATCTAGTTCTAAGGTAGCTTTTACTATCATAACAGTATTTTAATCTCTGATGTACGCAGCACAACAGGGTATTAATTTGTCAGGGACGGCACTGCAGACAACTATAGCCTAGTCTCACACCACACCTCAATCCACTCAGACCTGCTGCTTCTGCCCTCACCTCCCTATCTCCTGTTACAGAGAGAGGTTCTAGTCCTTGCAAAGACATTTTTCAGTGTTGGGGAGTACTCCCTCAAGTTCCTGACAAAAGTAATGGAAAAGAACTGACTGGTTTGGGAGATCAGGCTGTTCCAAGACAGAAATGGTTGAACCAGAGGATGAAGAATCTGCAGCCTTTGAAGGTGGTGGAAAGAAAGGATGTTTATGGTACCCACACCACAGGAGGACAAAGCTCCCCAGGGTCACCTGAGCACACCAATGCAGTAAGATCACCAGAGGGAGGAGGTGAGGGAAAAAAAATAATCCAGAGGTTTCTACACATCTGTTGCAATCCCCTTCCTCAACCTCACTGACATTTTTCCAAGAAATTCTTGAAGGTACTGCAGGACCCTGAGGTGTCATGATGTGGTGCCACAAATAATTCAGTAGTGCCCATCGCTACCACCTCTCTGCACCCTGAAAGCTCAGGACATTTCAGTGTAGCTTTCTGATCTGCAAACTTTCTGCCTTTGGATGTAACTTATTTTGTGTTTGGTGCTGAAAAATTACTTCCAAGTGCTCATGGTATAGTACAAAACACTCGTCCTGTCTTGGTACAGGAGAGCCCAGTTAGTGCACATTCACATGCCACCACATACCAATACAGAGTGCTGACGCCAATCAACTAATGAGATTTTAAATGTAAACAAAAATCAACTGTTTTTTCAAAAAATTTTAAAGATGCAGAACTAAGTTTTCAATTTCCTTCTAGATTCTTCTCTCATGAAAAATAAGACTCAATACATTTATAAATTTCACAAGATCAATACCTTTAGAAAGTGGAAAGTAGTGAAGATTTGAACAAACTTTATAGCAAACCAACCTGACAGCTTACTTTGTAAAATATAAGGAAATGGATTGATTCCAAGAAGAAACAGCTTCCCTTAATAAGGAGACACACTCACTTGGTCTCTGCACTTGCAATAACAAAGAAATAAACCCTTCCAAATTAAAATGTCTTTAGTTACACATTATTACAAACCCTCTCTGCTGTGTCTGAAACTAAAACACACCATCAGGCTTTCCATGGTTCCTGTCAGGCTGCTCACTTACCTTACGTAAGCCTCACAGGAGGGCCAGTGCCTCACAGCATGGAAACCTGTGCACGCACAGGACAGCAATCCTGCATGTTTGCAGAGAATAGGGGACCTCCTGGAAGTGATGAATTTAATGTGTGTGCACAGCAGCAGATTATCAGATTAGCAGCACACACAGACCAGGCCCAGCAGCAGTCAGAGAGCAAAGACAATGAGCGACTCCACAGTACAACTGAACTGCACCAAGCAAAAACACAGAGCAGCTTCCTGGTTTATGCAAAACAAAACACACACACACTGAAGTTTATTTTGATGTCTTCCAGGTTAAAACCCTCTTTCTTCAGATTGCAGCACACAGGACCCAAGCAATCAGGAAAAAAATCAAGGGAAGAAGGGATGGACCATTGGGTAGGTCATGCAGCAGAATGAAAACAGCACCAGGCATTACAATAATATTTTATTCTGGGTAAGTAGCAAAAAGAGCTTCGTTGAGCCAAACTGAAGTTCTCACAGTAAGATTCAGCTAAACAGCAATTTCTCATAGAAATACTCAAGGCACTTTAGCAGCAGGCCCATCAGATATCTGGCAAACACAAAGATTTAATTTAATAACAGATCCTATCTGTAACTACTGCACAAGTTAGGAATATTAAGGGCTACAATTCCTCATCAACAGAGCTGTGCTGGCATAAGTGCCTCATATTGGTGTAACCAGATCTGCAAAACTGTACTTTTACCTGTCTGTGCTGTTTGCGGGGTGGGGCAGCTAAGCACCACCCTGTGCAGTGGGTTCTCAGTGCAGCAGCACCTCGGCTCTATCACAGGCCCCTCCAAGCAGGGATGCAGTTCCTCTTGGGGGGGAGGGGGCGGAAGACTTTGAAAGTTCATTTAAATTCCTTGGAAGAAGTTATATTGGCAAAGAGATTCTAAAGTCGGTGTGTAGGCAGTACATGCTTTGCCAGCACAGCTCTGTGTTAGCAGCTGGGGACAGAACTGTGACAACTTCACTGACGAATTTCGCTAACCCCTAACACAAGGCACTTACAACATGCACATCCCCCAAGCTGTAAGCCCATAATTGTGTTTGGGAGACAAAATTCATCCTGCAGTGTTTTATGCATTTATGAAAACATTAATTTTAAGAGAGAAGAAAAGCATTACATACATGTCATTTTTATTTTCTAGTCAGAGCTCCACGGGTGGTTAACAGCCTAGGCAAATACTGACTTAGTAACAGACTGACATTTGGCATTTTACTACTCCTACAGTACCTTCTGAAGCCCTTATTCACATTCTTCTGAGTAACAGGATGCCATACTTGCCCTAACAATGAAAATTTACCCCCAAAAAACCTGAACTTTTGGGTCAGGTTTATTTCTGCTTTCAGGGTCTGAACAGCAGGAGCAAAAATCAGGTAACAAACAGATTTTGCCCATTAAAGAAAGCTGTGAGCAGAATCTAAGCAGTGTAGAGAACTGTTTCCTTTTCCCTTTTATATAGATTAAGGACCAATAAACACAACTTTAGGTGGTCAAATGCTCAGATTAAAAGCCCAAGCACAATCACTCTGTACAAGAAACCTTCTAAAGGCTGCAGCACAGGCCAATTTTACAAGTCATGGTTGAAAGTTTAGTCAACAGAAGTATCAATTACAAACACTGCCTGGGTATTACTCAATACACGGGATCTTCAGCACTCCATTTCCATCGTCTTGAATGAAAATATTTTGCAAACACAATACAAATACAAAACCCCAAAATATTTATTTGCCTAATGTTCAATTTCTGCTACTGAAATTGATCTTTTCAGCAACTGCTCAGGAAACACTGCTTTGGGAAGGCAGTTCACACCCTCCGGCATTCCTGTGCTGGGATACCAGGGAAATTAGTTCTTTATCAGGGATGTTAGGACCATTCAGCTGTAAATCCAACTGCTAAACCAGAGAGTCTTAAAGTTTAACTTTTCACAATCCCACACCTTGCTTAGTTTTAAATAATCTATCATTTCTGACCCTACCAGTACAACTGTTGAAGAAAACAAAATCATGTCGTTTTACAATTTTTCCCTTATTTCATTTGTAAAAAGTGAGCTAAACTGCAACCTCTGAAACTAGCTACCATTTTTATTCTTATTTCATCAAAACAGCTTCATTAAATGAAGCAAACAGAAATGAACTTCCTCCAAATTTGGCAAAACACAGTAATTATAGCATGCTGATTATGTTATTACAGATGCAGAAAACACAGTTGAGTTTCCAGTTTTGCTTAGAGTTTACTGAGAGAACACACATAATGCACATTTAATCTGTGTGTCTGAGCTGCGTAACTGGAAATTTAAGTCTTTTAAACTCTAAGTCTATCAGTGCTCTTGAGATCACCACCAGTAACACTTGTGAAATACCCACTTATTTAAGAAGCTGTGTTAGATAAAAATTTCACAGCAGTGAATCCTCCAAATATTAACTGAGAGCTGAGAAGTCAGGCCTGACTGCACACACAAACAGGAATCAGTTCTTGCATAGACTGGGGAAATCTTACTTGTATTAAAATCCTCTCCTTAAATCTCCTACCACTGCCTTACTATTTGTGGCACAAGAGACACAAGGCAGAAAACGCACCAGAGAATAAAACTGGTGCAGAGACACCACCACTTCTCTCAACTAAAGCCATCTAATGTCACTCTTGCCCAGTCCATGTCCTTCTCCTACACTTCTATCGGTTACATTTTATAACTCTCAGCCCAACCCCTTTAATCCTTGCTCTTCCTCTTCCCACTAATACCTCCAGCTTAAAGTTTCAGGCAGTACAGAATTAAAATCCCCCAGTCATTAAGTTACAACTATAAAGACAATTACTATCTTAAATCAGAAACAAATAATGTGATCAACTGTCAGAAAATCTTAGTAGTGAAGCTGGATAAGCAGAACAAACAGTGGCTTTTGGGAGTCCACTAGACACTGAAAAAATATTTATTCAATTTTATCTACTAACCTAGATTCAATTCTATTTGCATTGCTTTGGGAGTTTCAGGGTTCTGGTGTTGTTCGTTTTTTTAATACAAAATATATCTTTTAATTATATATGAAAACACCCTCTGAAGCATTGTGAGAATTACAGATATTAGTTTATGCTATTATTTTATATTTCAGTTTTAAAATCTGTAGGTATTTGTACACTGTACATGTATTCGCAACAGAGCAAAACCTTTATTTGCATACCAACAGAAAATATCACTTAAAGAAACAAACAAGACAAACACTTTGTAAAAAAATTATTTAAATGCTGGTCTTGAAAGCACCAATTATTTGATTTTCAAGTCACTGGAGTCAAGCAGTCTCAATGGAGGCCAAAGGCCAACATGAGCCTTTAGTCTTCCACCCAAGTGGATTAAAACACCTTTATGTGTGATATGCTTCTGGAACTGTCAAGCAAAAAAATTTAAGGCCTAACTGAACAGCTATTTTGAGCTTACTTCTATATTTATTCCTACAGAAAGTTCTAAATTTCATGGAAAGATAATAAGCAGGTGGCAGACATAAAAGTGGAGCACAACCCAGAATATCTACTACAACTAACACAGTATATGCTACACTTGCACAGTAACTATACATCATTTTTCACTGACCTGCAATTAAATTAGTTAAACGGCTGGCACTAAAACTGTTAAAGCTAAACTAATTCAAATTACCACTTACAAGAAAATCAAGGAAAACAGATAAACAAAGCAAGTAGTAAAAAAGTTCTCATAAAAAAGGCAAAATACAGTTGAGTATCAACTGCTAACGAATTTACTTAAACAAGACTGCAAATACTAAGTATTCAAAAGAGCTATTTCTGAAAAAAACCCTCAACTCCATTATCCAGGGAAAAAAATAAGCAAAACAGGGAAATTAGGAATGCGATGTACATTCTTTTGAGTTAAATAAAGGGCATTAGCTTTTTTTTTCCTCCCTAAAGTTCCTGGAAAGGTAACATGAAAGCCCATGCAAGAAGAAGTGCCCGTTTCACTACTTCAAATTACTGAAGATAAAAAGTTCAGGGCGAGTGTAACACACGTTCATTTTATAACACATTACGAGATTGTAACATTCTTTACAAGTTAAAAATGACAAGCTAAAATAGTAACATTTTCATAACTACAATTAAAACATAAGCTGTCGCTTAGAGGTATAAACTGAAAGCTATTTAATTGTATGAAACAAAATTTGGTCGCCAACACACAGTAGTTTTTGCAAGCCAAACAAACAGCTCCAAACTATCATCACCTCCAAGAGACAGCATTTAAGCATATTAGTACCATTTAAGTACATTAGTACCAGGGATAGAGAATGGTTATTGGCAATTAATTTATTAAATATTTAAAGCCGGCCAACAATTCCTACTGTCTATACTTTTTTTTCCCTACAAAAGAATCAGCAGAACATGAGAAAGTTCAACTCGTCGTGTTTAACTCACCAATAAGGAGATCCCCTCCTTTGCCCAGAGAAAATCAACATCTCCCCAAGGCAGGGAAGTTTCAGTCCCACTCGCCGAAGCCCCGGAATGGTTTCGACTGAGCTCGGTTGGGTTTCTGGGTCCCCAAGGGCGCTCCCCCGCCCCTGCCACCCCGGTGCGGGCCTGGGCACGCTGGGTACAGTCGGTGGTGCCGTCACGAAGCAGCTTCCCGGCGTCAGCTTGGCCATGACGGCGACGGGCTCCGAGCACACCCGGCCTCTCCTCGCCTCGCCTTCCCCTCAAGATGGAGGAGCCGCCTTCAGCCCGCTCCGCCCAGGAGCGGCCTCTCAGCTCCGGCCCCGCCGCGGCGTGAGCCAAAGCCTTCCTCCGGGGCTCCGCACGGAGCCGCCGCAGCCTCTGGATCGGGCCAGACCGGGCCGTACCCGTGCCCCGCTGCTCCCCGGAGAACCCCCGCCCCTACACCCGAGCCGTTTCGGCAGCCCGCCTGCCTCCATTTTATAGCGAGCCCACAGGCGGCCGGGCCGCCTTTCCCGCGACCTCCCCGCCGCAGCGATGGCCCTGTTCCCATTCTCCTCCCGCCCCGGTGCTCTCCCACCCGCCTCCCGCACTCACCGCAGGCAGGGAAGGAGGCTCTCGCCGCGGTCGCCGAGGGTCTCAGCCGCGCCGCGCCGCCATTTCCTCCTCGCACCGCGGCAGCGCTGGGCGGACCCGCCCCGCCCCCACGACCATCGACACCGAGATGGCGGCGGTGGGGCCAGAGCGCCGCCCTCGGCGCGCGGCTCCCGGAGGACCTGGCGGGCGCTGCGCGCGAGAGCTGCGGGTTTGCCCCTCAGCCCTTTGGCCGCCGCTCCTCACGCAGCGGGGGCTGTGCTCGTTCTGCGCTCCCTCCCCGCGGCCCTGGAGGTTCCTTCAAGCCACCTCCTCTTCTCGCAACCCCGAGATTTAGTCTTGATTTGTAAGGGTGGACAGGCACGGGAGGAACACAGCAGAGGAGCCAGGCTGCTGCTGCACAACCACCTGCACACAGCAGCTGTGCTCCCCACCTGTGCGCATTCCACTGGGGCTTGCTTTGGTTTTTCTATTCTGCTCCAACTGTTTAGCAAATTGCTGCTGTAATGATTTCCTCTGGCTCCGACTTAGGGAGTGCTGAGAGTGGAATGTTCTCTGAATCTGCCCATCCAACACACGGAACCTTCACAGGAAACATCTTTCATCAATGGCTACTCAAAAGCCACTCCAGGATTCAACCTTCTACAAATAGGGTTAACTTCCATTTACTGTTTTGTTCCTTCTGTCACTTTCTGGGACATTAGCACCCAGAAACATCCACACCTCACAGTCACTGAGGGATCCCAAGGCCATACAGAGACTCCTGAGCTGGGCACCTCAAGAGCCTTTAAATAGCTGGAGGTGTGAGATTTGGTTCCTTGATTACCCTGATCCTGCACATTTTTCCTCATGGGTTAATAGCATGGATTTCAGGTGAACTCCAGACAGGTTCAGTGTTTACTGAGATTAAGGAATAAAAATATGAGGAAAAAAACAAAACCCATACTTAGGAATAATTCTACAGAATTACAGGATTCTGTCAAGTAACTTGATTACATCTTTTATGAGTCTATTCATGAGACTTCCGGTGGCAAAAGCTCAGGACAATATTAGAAAAGCTACTATACCATAGAAAGCCTCTTTCCCCACCTGTAAAACTGGGCAGTTTTAATACCTACTTCAGCTAGGAGCACCAACAGGTAAAAAACCACAACAGATTCCTGGGCAAAAATACAAAACACCACAATTATGGGCAAGCAGGAATTCAGATTTTGTTCTGCAGCTACAGAGCTACAATAGATGTAATCACACGGAGGGGAAATACTTTAGGGTTTGGTAGATCAAGCTGCATTGTGATTTATGCTCTGGGAAAAGCTAATAATATGTTTTTAATGGATAAATTTAGCATCTAGAGAGTGCTCAAACCCAGGAATTACCACCAATGGAAAGGGAACACGCAAAACAAGGAACTGCACAACAGCAGTGACCTGGGGATGCCTACCACAAGGAATGCTGCAGTGAAACAGGTATTAAATTTCTCTTACTCGCATTTAGTAAGAGGCTTTACACCACTTTAACATAATGATGATGCAATTTGCAGACCCAGTGAGTGCCACCTGAACACGATACAGTTTCAACCACAAAATCTCTACACCTTTGTGTTAAAGCCAGTCAGAGGATCTACCTTTGCTGACTAAATGTGTCACCATCAGCACCTCAGTTCTTTCCCTGTCTCATTGCCTTCCTAATTGTCCTGTTAGAGCCTAATTTGGGAAATTTACTCCTGAGTTACTGGTCTGAATCCACATCATCCTGGCAGCAAAGCAGAAGGAGCATTTTTGGTTATAATGTGAATTTTGTTTCACTTTGGGCCTCCTCTCCTGTAACATGCTGGTAATTTGTAACTGGTTTGAAATGAACACTCTGCTGGAAAATCCTAGCAGGGATTAATAACCATCAATCAGCTTCTAAAACAGTCTAATAAGCACCTTATCTGTCTCTCCTTCTTAGACATCAGAGAAGCTTATGCTGAGATGCCTACAAATCCCTCAGCACTAGCTCTCCTTAAAACATTTTTCCACTTCCTTCCAAAACCTTTTGGGTGGTCAGTCCGCTGGCTTTCCTCTGCAGCCGACACATCTTTACTTATTTATCCCTTGGGCTTCCCTAATTAATATTTTTATAAACTTTAGGTTTCTAAAATTGTTCTCATTTACATTTGCAGTGTCTCACACAAGGGTTGTTATGTGTGACCCATAAAACCTTGTGACAGACACTAAGACGTCACCATTGTGAGGCATCCCCAGATCTGGGATGTCACTTCTGCCCTCTCACCCACCTTTCCCTTCACCACTGTTTGAAGATGCAAAGCCCTTAAAATATAAATATAACACTTATTTTATGTTCATCCCCTCACTCAGTTCTCCTTCACTGACTGTTCTGAGTGAACCAACTCCAGCAGTCAGGAAAAACTGGAGATGAGTTAGCACATAAAAAGAGCATGGATGAAAGCAAATGAGCAAGTCCTCTTCCCTCCTCAGTCTCTGGTGATTTTGTTGGATTTAACAGATAATTAATATATTTAAGTCAGAAGAGACTAATTTCTGTTGGCTGTGCTCCAACTTTACCTTTTTTTTTTTAGTGGAAAAAGGCCTCTATCCTCAGAGCTCTGCACATCACAAAATAGACACGTCAGGTATCAACCTTCTTCAGGATTGTTGATTCTCCAAGGCTCCTGATACTTATTTTCCAAAAAGACTAGATGAACACAGAAAAATACTTTAACAAGAACTAATCATGTCCACATAAAGCAAACCCCTTCTCTACCAGCTGGCACAAACTTGCAGAATTTTCCCCCCCTTGCAATTTAGGTAAATTCTTTCCCTTCAATATAAGCATATTCTCCTGGAACTAGTGGCTTTCGTTTGGGATTCACTCCGTGTAACTCCAAATATTAGTCATCAAAACACCTCTTTGAAATTAGGATTTAACAAATTCTGGATTCACGTAAAAAAATCTATAACCTGCACTTACAGTTATTATGTTTCTTTTAATCTCAATTTTGTCATCTTGCCCCTGAAAATCCAACTTTCCATGTTATTACTGCTCTCATTACTGTAAGATTATTGGAGGTCTGTGGCATATTGAAGCTATGTTTTAGGATGGTTTCCCAAGAGAAAAGTAGTCATGCATTTTAATCCAACTTTGAAGACACAGGAGTATCCTGCAAGATTTTCCCTGAGCAAAAAAAGAAAGGTTTTGTTCCAACTTTTGGGAGAATATTTGGGGTTTTGACAGAAGTGTTTAGTGCTAGGAAAAGAGAGAACGATGTAGGAAACCTTTCCCCCTGAATTGTTGCACAGCTTTGTATCCTCCTATAGTACAAAATATGCATAATTTATTACTTAAGATACTGCTTAATTCCCCAAACATGCAGAATTTTCATTGCACTCAGAGCATTAGTAGGGGAAAAAAATCCATGGATCAAGATTTCCATCCCTGGCAGTGCTCCAGGCTAGATTGGATGGGGCTTGGAGCAACCTGGTCCAGTGGAAGGTGTCCCTGCTCTCTATCAGTTGAAACTATTCCTCCTTTTCCTACCACTGTCCTTCCTGATGAAATGCAGCTGGCCATGATATTCTGCATAGAATCATTACAAACTTCTTTTTGGTTTCTTTATGGTCAGAAAAAATACCAACTCCTAAAAGCATTTTTAAAAAGTAACAAAACTCATCAAGTTTTTTTTCATGACAAGTAAAACCACAGTTCTGCAGCTGCTTTTAGCCCATTTTTACTTTTCTTTAGCTCAGGGACGATGAAGGGGTAAATGGAAACTTCTGTTGCACCTGGTCAACCATCCCAACCTCTGAAAATCAGGTCTCAGCAACACAGAGTCAAACTGCTGCCAAACAGCAGCTCCCACACTTGTACCTTATTAGCTCAATTTATTATTTTATTTATTAGAGAGTAATTATACCTATTCTTTAGTATTTACCTGTGAATTGCAACTGTGGTATGGGTTACCCTCTATTGCGTCCTCTCTGCTTGGAGCACGTTTCCCTTAAGAAACCCTCACAAAGAGGGGTATTTTCCCCCTCTCTCCCACTTTATGGAAGCCTCCCGAGAAACTCCACCTCTTAGGGAGGAGCTGACAAGAACCGGACAGGATACTTAAGTCAGAGAGTGATTCACGAGCCAATAGGTTTAAAAATAGTCTGAGTGTTTATGTTTCCTAGTGTGTCAAATTCATTGAGATTCGTTTGTAGATTAAAGCCAAGGAAGAGCCCTCTCCAATCAAAAGGAAAACTTGCCAGGCTGTAGCTTTCCCTAATTTTTGGCTACAACTAACAGCATGGGTTACTGAATATTTGAAGCTCTTTGTCCAGAATTCTGCATTGTTTATAAACTTGGAGCTTTGTTTGGGAAACTAAGTTAAAATAATAATTAAAATAATAAAAGGGTAATTGAAGTGCAGATCTCTACTCTCCGGTGGCCAGAGACAGGGCCTGAGGGAATGGCTGGAGCTGCGTAAGGGGAGGTTCAGGGTGGATATTGGGAAAAGGTTCTTCAGCCAGAAGGTGGTCAGGGGCTGGCACAGGCTCCACAGGGAATGGTCACAGCACCAAGGCTGCCAAAGCATCAGGAGCGTTTGGAAAAGGATGGGGTTGTTGGGGTGTCCTGTGCAGGGCCAGGACTTCGACTTTGTTCTTTGTATGTCTCTTCCAACTCAGGATATTCTATGGTTCTAATAAATTATTTATTACATTGTAGATTTTTCTCAGTTTCAATGTAAGCACAATTATAATGAAAGTGAGTTTTTGAGGCTGGGCTTTCTTGCAGTTACAAAAACAAGAGTGAAAAGTGCTCAACTGTGTCCATAGTCCCAGTCTGCGTGAGTGAAATTACATTTTCCTGAGGAGTATCGTTTGCAGCATTTCACACATAAAAGGGTACATTTTAAGCCAGTTCTCCCTTTAAATATACAAATTGAGATCTTCTTGCAAAATGTGGAATATGCAAAATTTTCTGGTGAAGAAGGGATGTTCTTTGAAGTTTTGGAGAAGTTAACAAAGCTTGGGAAGAAGAATGTACTAATGATAGTGGACATAAAGAATGCAGAATTTATGGGCCACAAGGCCATCCGACAGAACTCCAAGATAAGGAAGACACTGATAAAGCCAATTCAGCAGTTGTGCTGAAATCAACTTTAACTGGGTGACAGGTAATTAGGGCAGGGGCAGATCGTGACCACTGATGGATCCAAAAGCAGACTGAGTTTGAGGTTTAATCAACTTATAGCCAATGAAAACGAACTCATTTGCTACAATGTATAAATATTAAGAAGTTTTGATAGTTGGTATGCTGGCTTTGTGGATTCGCCACCCAGCACCCGTTTCTGCGCAGAACTGTAAATAAATCAAACAGCTCCACTCTGCGTGTGGATTGGCCTGTTGTTCACCGGGTGAAAGAACCTACTTTGGCAACAGTGTGTTCCTGTCTTTTCTGCAGTGACTCACAAGCTCCGGGGTGGGTTCATCAACGCCTCAGCAGCCACTACGTTTTGACAGAGATCAGCAATCCTCACGCAGGACAGTTCCCAGCCCAGCGTATCAACCACCACACGTGGAAACTGGCGGGACTGCAAAGGATATCGCAGGCTGTGCCCAGGCCGTTTCCCTGGCAGATGGCGGAGCCACAGCTCTCACGGCCGCTCCCTGCAACCGCTGCTCCCACCGACCCCGCTGTGTCCGCGCACGAGCCGCCACCGCCTCACTCGGCGGTTCCTGCACCCCTCGCGCACAGCACAGCCCGGATCAACCTCTGCCTCAACTGCTCGCGGCGGGGCCGGCGCCCGGTGCCGTGAGGCGAGCGCGGAGCGGGCGGGCAGGGCAGAAGGAGGCGGGCCCGTCCCTCAGCGCCCCGCGCCCGCCATGGCCGACCC
>VZRN01002946.1:678540-689139 GCA_013397935.1 Dasyornis broadbenti | reverse complement strand
GGGCCGGGCCGTGCCGCAGCAGCAGCGCGGGACGCCGGGAGCCCCGTTCCCCCAGCGCGGGTGGGAGCGGCGGAACGCGGGGCCGGGAGCGATCGGGGCCCGGGCGGGTCGTGCTCCGGCTTTCGGAGTTGCCGGGTGCGGGACGGCTTCGGCCGTGGGTTAGAGAAGGGAGAACCTGTTGGAAGCGGCTCGCAGTGAGGAGGCGATGAGGAGTCACGCTGCCGCTCGTGTTGTCTGACAGGGGTGGCGGTGCCTGTTGCTGTTGTTGTGGCCGCCTGTCCTCCCCATTCGTTGTCCCTGTGGTCGTGACTTGGAGGTAGCAATCATTAAATGCGGCTTTGGTAAAATGCTTCGCCTACCAATCCGTACAAAAATATTGTCGAGAAAAATAATGGAGATAACGTTTTAGTAGCGCTGACAGGAGAACTTTTACGGACAGCGAAGTTGAGCTGGTGTAAGGCTTGAATTGTACACTGGGTAATTTATCGTGGACAGTTTTCTAGCTGTGCAATATGTGGACCTGTCCGAAGTTTTGGTGAAAATTTAAAGCAAATACTGTTTACGTAGGCATTGCTATTAGTGTTTGTCACAGTCGTTCTGGCTGGCTGTCAAACTCTGATTCACTGGTTTCATACTGTGATGCTGCATGTCCTGTGTAAATTCTATGCAAGATTTATATGGAGTGGATTTAAGAGTAAGTACAAGAAAGATGGTATTTTAATGTTTTATTCTGAGATTTCTGAAAGCAGCTTTAGAGCTTGGCAAATAGATGTGGGAGAGTGCAGGAACAAGGAGGGAAAAAATGCAAAACTGTGGTTTAAGATAAAAGGGTCTCTTTTGGATTATTAGTTTTAAAAAGCTCCTAGAAAGCTCTAAAGATGGCAGTAATACAGTTCTTACACACATCAAACTTACTTATTCTTGAATCATATTAAATGAGATGCTTTTCTTTTGTAGTTAGAGTCCAGGATGAGTTATGCAGAAAAACCTGATGAAATCACAAAAGATGAATGGATGGAAAAGCTTAATAACTTACATATCCAGAGAGCAGACATGAACCGCCTTATCATGAACTACCTTGTCACAGGTAAAAACGGGTGGAGCCTGGAGGCTCTTAATGTGCACCACATACTTTATCAGACAGTTTGGGTTAGAATATGGTACTGGATGGAGTGGAATTAAGGGCTGTGAGGACTTTGTGATTGCTGTTGGCTCCTGTTAGCAAAGCCCAACTGCTCTCATGTTCTCTTAGCTGCAGACTGACAGAGAATCAGAGACTGAGAAGTTCATGTGGAATACAATGACTTCTATGAACTTGAACTCTTCTGCTAAAAGATAGAGAAAACAAAGTGTTTTCTGCAGTGCTGTAAACAGGACCTGCCTCTCTGTAATGTCCTTTTTTGTGCCAGTGAAACAGCTTAAGATAAGTTGCTGTTGTTAAATAACAGTCTGAAAGCTGCAGAGAACAACTATCAGAAGCAAGTTTCTAACTGGGCAGAAAGATAAACTCTGAAAGGGCACTGTTGTCAAAATAATTTGAAACTAGGGTATGAACCCCTTCAGCACATGACCTGACTTTATACTTGGAACAACCCAAACCCCTCGGGAATTGTTTCCAGCAATTAGGTGCATGCCATCCCAGGGAGCTGTGCTAGGGTGGAGGCGTTTGTATCCATCTACACCCTGTTTACACTGAGTGTAGGTAAAGCCTCTGAGTTGAAGGAAGAGCATCTTAGTGGGTGGTGTAAATCAGTTTTGTGTCTAGGAAAGCAAGACTTGGGATTTAAAAGAGCTGTTATAATCTTAAAAAGTACTGTACAAGAAAGCAAAGTTAATTTTTCGCATCTATTTCTCAGTAAAACTGGTGGATCTGTGTAAACAGATCTGGGGGCTTGAAAGCGAAGCAAAACCACCCAAGTTTTGAAAATGTGACTCTAACAATCCCGTTTTGCAGTAAGCACAGTGCTTTATTTAAGTATAAAACAGGCTTACAAGTTGCATTCCTGGAGAATGAGGGTACATGAGTTCAGAATGAATTAAGCATTTACTCTTAGATAGATGCCTGTTGGATAAACGACTTCTTAAATAGAGATGAATTTCTCACAATTTTGGGTTAATCTTTAAACCCCCAAATTGCACAAGCAGCACTCAAATATTTTCATTTAAGGTGATGGGTTTTCTTTTAAAATGTTTCATAAAATATATCCTATGGGTCAAATGTTGCAATTTCAGAGGGCTTTAAAGAAGCAGCAGAGAAATTTCGGATGGAGTCTGGTATTGAACCCAGTGTGGATTTAGAGACCCTGGATGAAAGAATAAAAATCCGCGAGATGATCTTGAAAGGACAGATCCAGGAAGCCATTGCATTGATAAACAGCCTCCATCCAGAGCTGTTGGATACCAACAGATATCTCTACTTTCATTTGCAGGTGAGGACAGGTGGCAGACTTTTATCTTTTATCTTAGAGTTTGCTGGGAGAGGGGAAAAGTCGTGAAGATTTAAGAGTATGTTGGGAGGTTTGTGACCGAACATGGATGCAATTTTGGGCATTCTTGACATTGTTTCGTAGCAACTGGAAACTTTGTGGCACATGCAGGAGCCATCATACATAGTTTTTAACACAAAAACTTGTAACTGCAACGCTGACCTGTGTTACCGATTCCCAGTTGCTGTTAGTCTGTGTTCCTTTAGTAACCCATCTTCTCAAACCATGTTACTCAAACACACCAGGTTCTCTTTTTCAGTAGATTTTGCAGCCAAGTTGCTGCTCCTTGTCTCACACATGGAGAAGAATTGACCTCAAACTGTCAAATTACGGATTGGTGTTTGTCTCAAATTACACACCAGTGTCTGAATCTTACAGGCTTGAAATTGTGGAGATTTGGTAATTTGTTGGGCTAATATTGCTGTATCTTTCGTGTGTAGCAACAGCACTTGATTGAACTGATTCGGCAGCGTGAGACAGAGGCAGCTCTGGAATTTGCTCAGACCCAATTAGCAGAACAAGGGGAGGAGAGCAGGGAATGCCTGACAGAAATGGAGCGCACGCTGGCTCTGCTTGCCTTTGATAATCCCGAAGAATCACCATTTGGAGACTTGCTGAACATGATGCAGCGACAGAAGGTAGTCCTTTCTCAAAGGGAACTGATGTCTTTTTTATGTATGTTATGAAAATAAAATCCAAATATTTTTGAAATGCTTAGAAAAAAACTTACATAGTGATATGCAAAAGAACAGAAGTGTTTCTTGAGCAAGTTTTAAAAAAACTATGTTAATATATTCAGAATGTATTCAACTGCTTGGCTGTCTTCCTTGTGTTCTCCAGGCTTGTAGTCTGTGGAGCTTTGTCCTGGCCATTTCTGAGGAATTAGCACACTAGATGTGATCTTCCCAATATCTGCATGACTTTAGCAGTATTTGTCGTACAAAAACTCTCACTGAACTCCAGTTTTTCTGTTCCAGGTATGGAGTGAGGTTAATCAAGCTGTTCTAGACTATGAAAATCGTGAATCAACACCCAAGTTGGCAAAATTACTGAAGCTACTACTGTGGGCTCAGAATGAGCTGGACCAGAAGAAAGTGAAATACCCCAAAATGACAGACCTCAGCAAGGGGACGATCGAAGAGCCCAAGTAAAATGTGTGCAGATGGACATCAAACAATCTTAGTACTGCACAGTATACATTTATATCAGTCTGTGACTGAAATATTTTTACTACAGTACAGCACTCAATTCAGATTTTTCAATGAACATCTAATTTGAAGGGAGAAAAGTCCCTTTTAAATGCTGCAAAAACTGCATTGAAAGGCGCTGTATCTCTTTGGAAGTCTGACTTAGGCTATGCACTATAATACATTTTTAAAAAGAAACAATTAAACAGGACAGGAAAAATAGCATTTTTAAAAGTACAGAATTCAAGCTTTCTAATTGGCTGCTGATGCCTAGTTTAGTGGCCAGTGAGTTAATATGGAGTTATATTGGCAACTGTTCAGTTTAACTGTCTCCTGTTTGAAATGTGTATATAGAACAGTGAATATTTTCTACCTTTAAGTTATAGCCGGATATACATTCCCCTTAAGAGTAACTGGTCAAGTTTTCATCTATAAACTTTGCAGTAAGGTCAACCTTTTGCTTAGGAAATAGTGTACAAACTTGTAAATCATAATTTAAGGACTTTTGTTTTGGTTTTTTTTTTTTCCTTCCTTGTTTCTGACTTCTTGGTGCTTTATATGGTGAGAGCTATGTTCATAATGGATCAGTGACCCATCTTTTCGGGAGGAGTACTGATGGAAATAGGTTTTTTTCTTAATATTCACGAATGACCAAAATGGCCCCAGAGGCCTTTGTGGGTTTTTTTTAACAGGGGCCTTTCCCCCCTATGTTAAATTTGCAGCAATTCCAGGTGGCTGCTACAGCTTTGGAGGCCACTGGATGTCTGTAAGCTGAAAGACTTGTGTTAGGAAATCAAGTGGTGGGGAGAGATGCTTGTTGAAGCCTCTGATGCATCATCTTGTGCAGGATCTGCCTTCATGCTTGCTGAGTAAGAATTGTAGTTTTAGAGCTACTTGGGCTGTTTTTATGCCTTGAGCTAAGCAAAGCAGGGCTGCCTAAACCCAGAAATTTGCATTTTCTCACTTCTTCCATACCTTTTTGAAGAGATGCAGTTCATCTTCATCTGTATTTGTTTACTGACTGTCCTCACTCCACTTAGAATTATAGTTTTAATGTTTTACATGTGAAGTCCAGACTTTCAAGTCAACAAATTGTAATCTTCTGGGTATGGGATGTTCTGGTTGAGTAATTGCAGCGCTGCACACTGGTTTATACGCAGTGGTAGGAAGCACTAATCTTGCCAAATCTATCTCTAGATTTTTAGGCCTATATATCAAGTTTTGCTGAGCACAGAGAAAGCTGATGAGTGAAACAGTTTAACATCATGACACACTGGCAGTTGTCACACCAGTCCCATACTGTACATAATCTAGTCTTGTATGGTAGATATTACCCTGTAGAATGAAACTTAGTTTTCACTTAATTTTACTGGAATACTTAATACATTAAATTGTACAAAGCTTTGCAGATACACCTGGCTTAGGGGAACTAACAAAACCCGTTACTGATTGCATTACTGTGAACACTGTTTACTTGTGTAGCTATTTTGGGGGGGGGAAGCCATTGTTTGTGAAGCAGCTGTGAGAGATGGAGAACGCCAAGGTTAAGCGAGATGATGGATGTAACAAAATCATTTGTTCCCATTTCTTATTGATCGTTCTGTTCTTCACTTCGAGGCATTTGTGCTAGGGAGGTCTTCAAGTTTATATATTACAAACAAGCTATCAGTAGCCCCCCAACTACAGTAGCAGTCTGGCTTTCCTTCACCCAGGCTCGTTACTCTAACATCAAACTTTTAACAGTTGAGGGTTTGGTTGTTTTGGTTTTTTTTTAATTATTCTTTTTTTCTTTTTGAAGTCGGTTGATGTCTGAAAACCATGTATAACTTTTAGTTTGTGAGAAACTGTATGATTAATGTAACTGTTTAATAACAAACTGCAGAAACAAAACTGGAATAGCTCTAATTTCTTCATGTAGAACTGATCAGCTTTTCCTCTCTGTTCTGACACTTGTGTTGTTGAATCTCCTGTAAAGCTTCTCCCGGGTCAAGTGGAAAGTGATGCGGTTTTGTGGCATGATGAGCATTTTTCTCCATGAGAAATGCAGTATTACAGCCCTGGGTGAGAAGTTCACTGTCCTCCTAGAACGCTACCTTAATTCCGTAGAGTATTTGGGCAATGATTGAGCATAGATTACTTGAATTTCCACTAGCTTGTTTTTTTCCATTAAAAAATAAACACATTTTTTAAGGAGTTTAATATAAAATTAGTCTAGAACTATATCACTTTGTTTTTATGAACATGCCACATTGATAAGCAGCTTTAATCTGTAAAGTTTTTGGTAACTGCAAGAAGATATTTGAAAGCTATGCATTTTAGAGAAAGCATAAAGGTAGTGATATTGGTACTTCTAAGGATCTTTATATTAGTGTATATAAAATAGTTTGCATATACAAATATAATATATAATCTGTTTGAAATATTCTTGAATGGTAGGGGCTGTGAAACATATTATAATTTATGGAAATATTGTACACAGTAAACAGAAGTCTCAGTACACAAATGAACTTTTGTCATATGCATGAGAAGTGTCTTATTTGGTGACTACTAATGAATGGGCTTTTGTTAACCCATTTTTGTTAGATAACCACTTTAACAAATACTATTAAATGCCACTTTGATCAGTTTGCTCTAGTGTAAAAATACATATTGTGTTCCACTGAATTTAGAACAATATGAAAATAACTTTTATAAGAATTTTTGTTCCAAACTCGATGTTGATGGACAGATCTGGTCATTAGAGGTGGTGCACTCATCCTCCCCTAGCCTTGCTTTTGGTGAAAGCAAATAAGATTTTTTCATTGATGCTATGGATGTGGAGAAGCTGGACTGTAAAATATCCTGTCATATACTTCTGCAGAAAGGCTGCATAGCAAGTATGTTTTGATTAGGCTACAAATCTCCCTCCTTTTCCCAAAGCCATCACCTCCTTGTAACTATTTTTACTGTTTCTGTGTTTTGTTTCTGCCTGTCAAATCTAAGCTGAGCTGTGGCTGTTTCCGTTGTACAAAGGAGGGATTTGTGAAGGGTGGGGGATCACAGGCTTCCTTGAAGATGAAGTTGTGGTGGTACTTTGAGAAATACTTAACTGTTTAATTTTTATATAGCTGGAAAAGCAGAGGCTGCTGCACAGAAACTTAACAGCAGAATTTTGAGTAAAGCATTTCCTCTCAAGACTTTTAAAGAGGCAAACATACATCTTCAAGCCAGGTGAAGTACTTCTTTCTTTAAGATAATTTCGTTGAAACACTTTCAGCTTCTTGCACCCACATTAAAAGAAAAATTGAAAAGAATTCTGCTTCCTTTCCACTCCTTGTAAATACAGGAAAAGCCACTACATTATTCCAGGGTGATTTTAATCATTTTTAATTTGTAAAATTTATGCTTTGTATGCTTCAGTATAAGCTTAAAGGCATTACTTAAAAAAATCCTTGACAGCTGAGTGTTGTTCAACTTATTTCAAACCGCCTTGCGTCCGAGTGGGTTACAAAGCTCATTAAATGGAGTTGGATCCCTGTGTGTTGTGTCTTCACGGGAAATGGGGCTGCTGCTGTCAGCCACAGCTGAGAGCATCCTTCAGAGCCAGAATAGAACAGGATATGGAGTCCTATTTGCCCTAAATCTGCCTTAAGGCTACAGGTTCTGACCTGCACTGTAGATCTCTCTTCCCTCCAGAAGCCATGTCACGTCAGGAATTGTTTCTGCTCTGATGTCCTTAACAAAAAGGGATGAGGAGGGTTTGTAGCTGTTGTGTGAGCAGTGGTGTCCCCAGCCCTGCTCGGTGCTTTGTGTGCTCAGCTGAGCAGAGACACAACACAAAGCTCATGAACAGCACCTCGAGGTGCTACAAACTATTTTTATTCCTTTCTGCTCCCCTCCTGCCTTCGTATGATTAAATGAAGCACAAATTTGGTCAAACCACTGGTGGGTTGCATATTAATGCTTTCAGGCACCTCAGGCCAAAAAGCCCTACGTGTTCTATCACGCTTTTCACGTTACATGAGGACTCCAGTAATACCCTGCCACCATATCCCACCTGGGTGAATTCCTGCATGGAAGTTGCTGTTCATTTACAAGCAGGCTCAATTTGCCAACTTCTCTGATTACTTGCTTATTTTTCAGTGTATTGCTGCCTAGCAATTTGGCAAAATTGGATTATTTAGCAGTAGAAACCCACGTGTGTTTTCTTTATTCTGTGGAGAAGTTGCTTTGAAACTGCTCTGGGTTAGGGAGCTTTCAAGCTGCAGCCAGACTGCCCTTTCGGAGACAATTGTCATTTATGGAATGTATGAGCCTATTGCTCCTTTCACACCCTTTCAGGATTAGATCTTAATCTGTGCTTAACTTCATGAAATCTTCAAATAATTCCATCATTGTATGGATAAACTACCATGATAGTAAATGTCAGGTCAAATATTAACCCAATAATCTTTTGTTTGGTTTAATCTTATGGCAGATTAAGCTGAACACAGGAAAAATGAGAGGAAGTTGTGTTCTTGTGTAAGATTATTTTCTTCAGTCAGCACCTGTCTTCTGAGTTGATTCCATTTGCTATTTAATCACCTTGGAGTGGGGTTTGCTTACAGAAAATCATAGAGCAGTAAAATGAATGATATCTGTGTTTTTACTCTTTAAACTTATTTATGTGCATGTGATGGATGTTCACTCAAACACTTCTTTCAACTGCAGCTGGTTTGGACAGTGAAAGTAGTTTCTTATCTGAGAGGCAAATTAGTCAAGATCTTAATTGAAGAGGTGACACTCTGGTCAAGGAGAGGAACCAAAGAGTACAAAAATAAGAAAAACTTGTGCTTGATTTCCAAATTGACTACTAACTCACTAACACTGTGATTCAGTGTTGCAATGTCAGTGTTGAAGGTGTTCGCATGCCTCAGCAGTGAGACTGAACACAGGATCACTCCTACCTGGGTATGAGTTCTTTAGTTTTCTGGATGTGTGATTACTCTACCATGCCCAGGACTTTGTCAGTTCTCTTCTGAGCTTATTACATGCATTTCTCTTCTGCAGTTACATCAGAGCTCATCTCCCCTCCTGCTTCGAGTAAACGCCGAAGATACACACAATTTAAAAAACCAAAATACATTCGACAATGGTTTACATTTTTGGGTGCAATTTGCCATGACTTGGCTCCCTCTTCTGGAAACGGGCACAGTAGCAGAGTGAACAAAACATTTTATAGTTTCATTTCCTGCCCAAATAAAGGGAGGAAAGCCTCCAACTAAATGAAAGCTAACACATAGTTACTACACGAGGTTCCCCTGAGTTTCTACTTGCAGGAAAGCTCCTTGTATTTGTTTTCTCTGTAGGCAGCAGGTCTGTGACTGTGCCTGACTATGCCAGAGGACTTATGGGAAGATCTCTTTTTTTCTGAGGAAGAAATACTAAAGGAAAGGATAAAGTATGACTTCATGATTTTTGCTTTTTCAGCAACCTCCTCCTAGAGCTGTCTTTGGTGTGTAAGGAACCTTTTTTTGCTATTTCACTCTCAAAAGTTCAGCTCAATAATACTGTTATCCCTCCTGATTGATGTAGCAAACTGTTCATCAGGGACCTGCCAAGGGATTCATGGTGAGAGAAGAATGTTTGAGGTTACGTAAATATTAGTCTGCTAAAAACTTCATTCCACCAAGGATTTAGAGGTTTCTGGCTTCAGGAGTAGAAGACAGGAGGTGTCTGCCCTGCACCTGTGCATTTTGGTGCAGGCCAGCAACTCTGGTACTTTTCCCAGGGGCCATGTACGACCTTGCTCAGGCTCTGCAGGAGCTCCTCCATCCTTTGCTGACCTGAAGTTTTGCCGTTCCTGCTTCCAGACTGCAATCGGCCACAGCACCACCTAAACGATGTCTTAACAAGGCTCCTCCGCCTGCTCGTTCATGTTCTTTAAATGCGTGGACTGAGATAACCATCATTTTAATTATTAATTTCCATAAAGGAGTTTGATTATCTCTTTCAGATACTCACAGCAAGGCAGCACCTCTATCCCACAGACTTAAATCAAGCTGTAACAATACTGATCCCTATTTGTTTTTTCTTCGGAGGGGAATGTCATACTTGCTTCTAATCCTTAAAAAGCAGAGGCAGAGACTTTTCTGCAGGCAAACCTGTGACAGCTGCGGGAGTAGAGCGCGATTCCCTTCCCAGGTATGGGAGGACAGACGCTGGCCAGCCCCTCTTTCCCTGCCGATGGGGGAATAATTACCGGAGGAGGAGGAAAAGGGACGAGCAGAAGCCCCCGGTCCGTGGGTGCTGGAGGGGGCGAACCCCGCTGCGGGGCAGCACCTGGCCCGCCCGATCCCTCCGGCTCCGCGAGTTCGAGGCTGCCCGGGGACAGCCACCAGGACCGGCACCGGGCCGGGCGGGACTTCCCGGCACGGCGGGCGGGGGCGGCGGGAGGCGCTGACACGTGGCCGGGCCCGGCGGGGGAGGGAGGGAGCCGGCAGCCGCCGCGATGTGAGCCGGGGAGGCGGAAGGCGCTGCCCGCATGGCCGCAGGGGGCGGCGGCAGGAATGTGCCCCTGGGCAGCGGCCCCCGCGACGGCATGAGGCGGGATGGTGGCGCCGAACCGTACTGGTCCAGGTAAGGCTGGACCGGCTCCCGGGATAGCCACTCCCGGGATAGCCGCTCCATGCTTGCGGCGCTCTCCCGGGACTCCCCGCATGCCCCCGGCCGGTGCCATCCCGCAGCTCCTGGGAAGGATGCGGCTCCGGGATGGCGATCGGGCGGCCCGGACCGCTCCCGGAGAGGCGATTTCGGAGGTGCCCGGTGCTCCCCGTCGGGACGAGTCCCTCTTGTCGTCAGCCCCGACGCTGCCCTCCGGGAGGGACACGGTCCCACCGCGTCTCACCCCTCCGAATTCCAGCAGAGACGGTAGAAGGAGGGGGGAAGATAGGGAATTACTGTGAAAA
>VZRN01002946.1:621049-678515 GCA_013397935.1 Dasyornis broadbenti | reverse complement strand
GGGCGGGAAATAATCTATTGAGTTTATTTCTGGCCTGTAATCAGTGAATTAAACACAAAACCGTTATGAGGTTCTTATCGAAGTGTTCCAGCGAGGATGTTTATACTGGCGATAGTCATTCATTAAGATAAAGTCTGGAATAGGAGCTGGGCAGCAGCTAGACAGCATGAACTGCTCTTGATATAAAGGCATTAAAATACTTAAAATACAGTGAAACTCCAAATTACCACTTTTAACAGCAGGGGCACAGGCAGAGGCAGGGTGGTGCAGTGTTTGGAGCAGACTGGGACAGCTGGGGCGGTGCTGCTCCTCTCTAACGCCCTGGGAAAGTCATCCAGCACCAAGACCTCAGGATCGGCCGCTTCTCTCATCTGAGGCGGGGTGAGATGATGATGCGAAAGGAGCAGTGGGGCAACTGGAAGGCATGGTCAGAGGCTTTTCCAAACTGGGAGCCCCTGGACTCCCTGTGCTTTAGAAATTTGGCCTGGTTTCAGCTGACTGATGTCTGGCTGCCACCGTGGTGGCCAGCACTGGGTCTCCCCTCTCCCCCTCACCTTGGGGTCTCACCGGGGAGCTCATCCTGGCAGGAGAGCAGAGGGAGAGCCAAAGGACAGGTGACACCCGTGCCAGTGCAAAGGAACACGAGGCCAAGGGGAGGCATCGCCCCTTCCAGCAGCTGCTGGATAAGTTGGTGTTTATCATCAATTGCTCTCTGCAGTGGCAGCTGCTGATAGCCAGCTTTAAACAGCCGTCCCCCGGGAGGCTTTTCCTGCAGTCAGAGGTTGGGAAGTCTCATCAAATCCACACTCACCTTAAGAGTGAGAGGGTGGGTCTCAAGACCTTTGGCACAGAAGCACTTAGCATTTGAAGATTCCCCCTAGAGCACTTAGGAAAATTCCTTCTCTCTGTCTGCCTCTTGCTAACTTTTCCCCAAGTCTTTGTGAAGTGGGAGCGGTAGGACGCCACACCAGATTTTCATGAAGCAAAACTTTAGTCTATATGTTTTTCCTCTAGAAAAAAAAAAAAAACCCAAAAACATTAGACCAGAGCAAGCCCTCCTGTTTCCCAAATCTCTTCGATAAAATGCAACCCACAGATAAAACTTTCCAAAACAAAAGAGAGGAAGACAGCCTGTTGATCGAGACAGACATTTTAAGTGATTCTGACCATGTTAAGTGCTGCTAATAATTGAGAGAATCCTGTTAATGGGAAGGAGCAACAGGATAACCCTAAGGCCCATCAGATCATTATCTATATCGCTGTAATTCACAGAAGCTGGGATCATGTTCCCGTTGTTTAGTGTAGACAAACACGTGGTCACAGTCCTTGTTTGGGGAGGTTTTATGGAGATTTTATGGCCTAAAGTCAACTGGGCAGGTGGAGAGTGAGAAAGGGGGAGCAGAAAGGGGGAACGATCTACCAGATCACACGAGTGGGTTGGTCCTGTTGTATAAAGTACCTCCTTGGGTGGTTTGAAGGAAATTTGCTGGACAGTTTGTGAACAGTATATGCAAATAAATAACTTCTATAGTTTCCAAGTAGTGAGGTATTGCCATGGAGGCAAGGTGTTATCGAGTGGAGGAAGTGACACGGGTTCTGCTTTCATGCTCCAACAAAAGACATGCCAGGCAGCCTTCCAAGATCTGTCAGTGCAAGGAGAGATAAACAGTTATCTTGGTAGGTTTATTTTTCCATCTTTGTTCATACTACTTCTTCTTTTGTCCTCCCTTTTTTTCAACTGGATTTTCCTTCCTTTTCCACTGTTCTTGCCTTGTGTTTTATCCTGCCTGCCTTTCCCAAACTTTTCTGCAGGTTTCCAATGACTCCATTACCGCACATCTCCTCTTCCAAGAAGAGCACTTGGAGATTTCTGTTTGGGGCTTGGAAAAGCTCTCATGTAGCTTATGTAGCACATCTGGACAGTTAGAGAGTGTTTCTTAATGTTGATCCTAACATGCCAAAGCAGGACCACTCTGGCAGTGGATGTGTTTAAGCATCTCTGGTTTAACTGAGGGAAGACCAAAGCAGTGAAAAGAGAAATCGGTTGCTGAATGTTGCACACAAAGCCACCAGCAGATCAGCAGTGGATGTGGGGCTTGCATTTTGGATGGTGCCTCCAGGAGAGAAATGCAGCGTGAAAAAGTCACTGTGTGCTGGGAAGCAAATGACTCCTGAAACCACTCTGCATCTCCCAGCCTCTGGCTACACCTGAAGACAAGGGGTGATTGTAGCAGTTTCTTTAAGCTCCAGAGATAAAAGGAGCCCTACCACGGCCGCGGGCTGGTCTCCAGTCACCTGATCTTTGCCCGGAGGCAACAGTCAGTTGTTTTTCCTGAGTTCTATGCCCTCATCTTTTGTCAACATGATGTTGCAGCTTTAGTTGGTTGGGGGATTTTTTGGTGGTTGGGATTTTTGTTTTACGGGTTCCTCACCCTGGTTTTAATCGTGACCTTGCCAAGAACTTTTGTCATGTGGAAAACATAAGCAGGGCACACATTTCATTCCTGGCTGATCCATGGATGCCCTCAGATCAGTGTGCAAAGCACGCCTCTGCTTTATTATTATGTTTTCTCACCACCTCCACCTGGACTCAACAACTACTTCCAGCTCATATGAGCTGCTGAAATCTAATTTCATCTTTGCTTTTGCCGAAAGCAAGAAATGAAGAGAGGGAATAAACCCAGAGCTCGATTGCTGAACACCACTTTGTTGCCATCTGTGGCTCTGTGGAGGGAGCTTGAGCACAGGGGGCGAACAGGAAGTCAGCAGCTTTCCCAGGAAAAAAAGCCCTGTGTGCTCTGTGCTGCTCTTGTTGGCCGTTAGCTGGATTGGGAAAAAAAATCCCAACAACCCTCATCTAAACCCCAAAGCTACTTTTGACAGTGACAAATCATTAGCTTGGAGCTGGTCTGCAGCATGACAAAATCAACTTGGGGGGAAGAGGGGGGGAATACTCCAAGCCTGACAAGCATGTTAGATTTGGAAGGAGAAATTGTTGAGGAAAATAGAGTGAGAAGTGAAAGGACTGTCAAACCAGGTTAAAAATAACAACCTGGGTATTATCTCCTGGCACAGGAGTGTCTGCACGGCTGCTGTGTTGGTGCCACGTCAGTCAGTCCTGGCTGTGGTGGCTGGAAAAGAGTGGTTTTGAAGGGGGGTGATTCCACAGAGCTGGGAATGGGTGATGAGGAGGGAAGTGTTCTCATACCAAGGGGACAGGTGCCCAGGCACAGGGACACCACAGCTGCCCGTGCTGGGGGCATTGCCCAGTGAGGTTGCCTCATGCGTGGGCTGCTGGGTGTCCTGTGTTTGGAGCTGCTGGCATGGCTGGGAGCTGGGTACCACCGTGTGGGCTCATCCCCATCCTGCCCTGCGGTCCTTGCAGGGTCTGGGCAGTTTCCACTGCTGATGGCTGGGACGAGCAAGAGGGCTGGGGACACGGGGGGTGACTCTGCTAATGTGCTCTCCATGCATCTCCCACAGAACTGTTTTTAATCTTTTTTTAGAGAAGGGAACTGAGGTGGAGATGCCCTCCCGGGGAGGTGGGTGTTGGGCTCTGCTGCTGGTGCCTGTGCCCATCCTGTGCAGATCTGCAGCTCCCAACTCTCCTTCCAGTTATGGAAAACACCCACAGATCTTGCAGATGGCTTCTGGCCAAGAGCTGCTGCAGGGACAGGCTGTTTGTAGTCTTGCTGTCTACCACAGCTCTCTTACCACCTGAAAATACCTGGCGGTCCAGACTCGAGCCTTGGAGGGGGCTAAACTGGGATCTAACTGACAGCCTGAACTCCAGAGAGTCCATCTCAACAGTGACCTGCAGTGTCTGCCAAAGCCCTGCAGACTGGGGGAAAGGAGGGAGGTGAGTCAAGAGAAATAAAGTTGAATAAATACTTGCTCTGTGGCATCTACTGGAGAAATTCCTCCAGCAGGAAAACACACTGCAAATAAAGATACCCTGTGCTGGCCCTGCTTCCTCTGCCAGACAGCTCAGCTTGGTTTTGCCCCTTTGGGGATCTCAGGCATCCTTGAAAATCTGTACTAACCACTGTACACTGAATGGGGGCTCCGTTTGGTTGGTGGGAGCTGGGTCTCAGGGAAATCAGTGGAGGCTTCAAAGCAAAGCTATTTCCACCCAGTGCCCAAGGTTGCGTTTGGAGGAGGAGAATCAAGGGACATCAGACAGGGCTGCTCAAAAAGCCACCCAGGAAGAGTCATTTGGGCTAATTATAGTCTGGGTGGTGGTTGGAGGTCTGTGAAACAGGAAGTGTTTCTGGTTGCATGGCTGCTTTGCTCAGTGAAGAGGGTTTCAGTGACATGCAGGAGGGGATGCACCTGCACTGCCAGTTTCAAGTGAGGAGAAGGGGATGGCAGATCAGGAGGGTGCAGGCCAGGCACTGAGGAGCCACCACCATCATACAGCAGCAAATTAAATCAATTAGGTGGCTCTAGACAAGCTCGAGTGATTCACCTGCCAGTGGTGTGGAGGGCTGGCCCCTCTGGCAGAAGTGTCTGTCACATATAGCCAGGGCTCGGCCAGGACTGGCACAGGGGTGCTTGGTGGGAGATGCTTGGTCTGGCTGGTGAATCAGGGGTGGTGGCACCAGTGTCAGCGGTGGCTGTGATTTCCTGTGCTCTGACTTAGGTTGGTTGTCTGTAGCACAGCTTCTTCCTTCCTCATCAGAGGACTCATTAGATTTGTTAACACTGCTGAAGTTCTGCTACTCAGATGGCTGATGTCACCCACAAAAACTTATGTTTGATTTGTCAGTATTCCTTAGTTTTGGAAGGAGGGTTTTAATTCCTGCCTTTGTGCTAGTCCAGGTTCCTCCTGTGTAACCTCTGTTGTTGTTGTTTTGCACTAAGCAGAGCGTTGAGTCATCGGCAGCCTCTGTGATAACTATAATTAGGAGAAAATGCATTTACAAAGCTCTTTCCTGTGATGCAAGCAAGTCATTGTCCTTGCAGGGAAGTCATTCCCGCCATGCTTCCAGGTGGGTACGAGCAGCTACTGATTGCATTTGACACTCATATTCTTTGCATGGATTTTCCTTGCTGGATGTGCCACCTACAGAGGAGGTCATAGTCTGAAGCCATCGTTGTATTGTCCACCTGTGTGCATAATCCCTTCTGATGCAATTAAACATGTAGGAAGAGAATACAGAATGGAGTAGGAGTCAAAGAGAACATTTAGAGTGTATCATATACCCAGAGTCTTATTTAGTGCTTTGGAAAAAAATAAAAGTCAAGAGAAAATGATATCCCTGGAGTTTTGTCAGAACATCAGCTGGAGAGGAGGTTTCTCGAGAGAAATGGAGTAAAGACTCCTTGAGATGCTCAGGTCTTTTTCTCTCCATCTTACACCTTGCAGAGCCATACAGGGTTTAGGAAGAAGGAAGAACTGATGATCTAGTATCCCATTAAAATGCTTCTGTGCTTGTCAGGATAACTGCAGGTTCTGAACACACCAGAATGACTGGAGAGACCGAGCTCAGCCCCACTCCAGTGAAAGCTCATAAAGGTCTCCGTTTGCTGCAGGGGAAAATCACAATTTAGGAAACTATATTGCTGGCTAAATAATAGAAAACACTTCCACACATCACCGGCTGCTGCACTTTACTCTGTCACCTTGATTGTTGCAGGTTCAATAGCTCAAATTTATCAGTGCTGTGTTGCTGCAGATAACAGCAGAGATTATGGCTCCGTACTGGCAGCAGCCCATTTGGGCAGGGCAGGCAGGAATTGTACCTGGAGGTATCAGATCCCTGAGGGCTCTCTGTAAGGTTTTCCATGGCTGGTGGTCCCCCACCTGCCCTCTGCCTTTCATAGGGGATTTATACTCAAAAACTGCTGTCCCTGTTGTCCTGCTGGGGTTTCTCTGACCCAGATGTGCAATGTCCAGGAGCCTTTGGTTTCCCTGTGCTTTTCAGTAGCAAACTGGAGTCAGTGGAGCCACCATTCCTGGTGATTAAAAACCAGCCCAGCCCACCTTTGGTCTTGCAGCAAATGGAGATATGATTGAAGATATCTTTCTCTAAGGGTATGCCCAGGAGGGACTCTGAGAGTGTTTCCCATTCAAATGACTGATGGAGGTCAACCCCTGGTTACTCATTCCTCCTGCAAAGATATGTGAGGTTTGCCAGTTTCTGTGTTATTTTGTGCACTCGTGCGTGTGCACAGTTACAACGGTTCCAACCTTCTAAACACCGACTGAAACACTTCCAGTTCCTCCTGCCAGAGGTTAGCACTGAGCTGCTTATCTGCCTTGTCAGGAAACAGCAATAAATCCGCCTCCAGCAGGTTCACCTGCCCGCGGTGTTCTGCTTTTCATTGTTCCTTCACCTACCCCCTGTGACGGCCCTTTTACACCTTTATAAATGGGTTTGTGCTGTGTGGGGTTAACCCACATTTATCATAATTCCAGTACAGGGAAATAAACGCTCTGTTTGATATAAAAGATGACCTGGGTTGTTTCCCACATGGAGATTGGGTGTGTTTAGCAGGGTGGAAAGCCCAGAGGTTACTGCCCTGGTACGGTGAATTCCTCAGTCGCCTGTGGGGTGGAGAGAGTCTGTTTGCTCAGTGCTTTGTGCTCTGGCCTCTGGGCATAGAAATAATCGAATACAAATAGTACCAATAGTGGGTGTTCTTACTAAGCTGTTAACTCTGTGATTCACTGGCAAAGGGGGGACCCAGAGTGGCATGGCTGAGGGAAGGCAGAAGGGTTTACCCACACCTGGGCCTGATATTGGCAGCAAAATATGTTTGTATTTCTTTGGTTCAGAAGCACACCACTGACTTAGAAAGGAGAAAATTGCTTCCCACTTACTTCCAGCCTCTAGGAGCCCTTTTCTTGAGGCTGAGACTTCATGCACAAAAAGCGTATATTCTGTTAACGTATTAACATAATAACTCCTATTATTTAAAGCTTCTTATGTGGCCAGGCTGAATTATTTTGCTCCTCCCTCGGAACTCTTCAGGCCCATCACTTCTTGTCTCTCTAAAGAATTCCTGCATATCCCTGCTATTTGGGAAGGGTAGCACACACACCAACTCTCCTGGGGAATGGGTAGGAATGCCAAATAACTGATGTTTGCTACCAAGAGGTATGTCTCATGCAAACGCTCCCAACCTCATGCCCTGACCTTTCCTTTGTTATCTTCTAAAGAACAGTTTCCTGTTTGGTGGGAAAAAACCCAAATAAACCAGGTTCCTCTCCATATTTCCCTCTATCCACAGCCAGTGGTGTTCAAGCAGCCCATTCCACCTTGCAGCCTATGGACAGATATTTGCTGCTGGGGTCAAACAGCGTTTGGGATGAAGTTGGCATCATTCCTGAAAGCCAGCAGATGGGATACACTCTGTGTCAGAACCGCTGTGCCCCAGGGGGGTTGTGCTGACCTTCATTTTGTTGAGACAGACTCAGCTTGCAAAGCAAACCAGCCCAACCCCTAAACCCTTGCTGTACAGGGACCAACCAGGCACAGCATCCCCTTGCCCTTTCCCACCTTCCTGTCCATCCCTGCAGGCCCGAGTCCCGTGTGTGGACGGTGATGCTGCTGCTGGGGACGTGCCTGCTGTACTGTGCCCGTGTCACTGTGCCCATCTGCGCCGTCGCCCTCAGCTCCTACTTCGACTGGGACAAGAAGCAGTCCGGCGTCGTGCTCAGCAGCTTCTTCTGGGGCTACTGCTTGACACAGATTATTGGAGGACACATCAGTGATCAGTACTGGAAATTATTCTCATGTTTTCTTTTTTAATGACACTTAGCTTGGTTTTGACCCCTCAGTTCCAGCCTTAGCAGTGGCAGTGCCAAGTTTCACAGCGATGAGGTGGAGGGTGAAGTGTGTCTGTGGGGAGAAGCTCTGGCTGAGAAGGGATGTGGGTAGTTTAGACTGTCCAGATAAAAGCTGTGGATGTCTCATCCCTGGAAGTGGTTCTAGGATTCTGTGAATACAGTTTTTTTGATTTGATCTGCACAGATGATCTTTGTTTTCAGTTCAGCACTTCCAGTCTTTCTGCCCTATATTCTCTTGCAGTCTTTTCTCAAGCCAGTCCCCATACACTGTTTCTTATCATGTTTAGAAAAACCAAGTGTCTCCATTGTATCATATGAATTAAAACCCAAACAATTTCCTCAACGGGCTGTAAGGGAAGATCTGAATCATTATCTTCTTGAGTCCTTTTCCCCAGCCAATCTCTTCTTAGTGAGAGGGCTTTCCTACGAGATCTTTTGTGAGGAGCACGTGCCTGGAAGGGGTGCATTATCTGTGTAGTGCACTGTGCTATTTGTGCTAATTAGGGTCCTTAGTAGTTTGCAAGAAAACACTCAGAAAAACCTGAATGGTAAAAGGCAGAGCTGATGTAAAAGAGCAAATGGAAAACAGCATCACTGGTTAAGAGAAGCAGAACAGTGGCAGCAACTGGGCTTCCACTCCATCACCATCAGAGACTTGAGTGGCTCAGTGCTGTGGGGTCTCTCAATCACTGGGGTTGGATGGGCAGTGCTGGCAGGAGGTGGGAACAGAGGAGGTCAGAGCTACTCCCCAAGGGCCAAGAGAAGAACAGGTTTGACTGAAAGGTTGCTCTTAAAAACAGGCTAAACTGGAAAGGGCACTTGAGTCTTGACTGGAGGACTTCGCTCTTTTGCCCTCCTGTCTTTGATAACTGTGTTTTCTGTCTTCCAGAATAGGAGGTGAGAAAGTCCTCCTCCTTTCAGCATCAGCCTGGGGTTTCCTCACAGTCCTCACCCCGCTGCTCACCCACATCACTTCAGCCCATCTGGTTTTTATGACCTCGTCCAGGTTCCTCATGGGGCTGCTACAAGGTGAGACCCCAGTCCGGAGCATGTCCATGTGTCTGTCAGTTCAGAGGCTTCCTTGCTCAGGGGCTCACGTGAAGCGCATTCAGATGCAAGTCCCAGGGTTTGCAGTGCATGAACCCTTCCCCGGGGTGTCTGAGCAATTCTCTGCCTCCGTATCCAGAACTTCCATGGGAAAAAACAGTGACATTTCTAGAGAAAGTCACTGACAAGTCATTCCTCTGTAGAAATCTCCCTGCCAGACAGGGGCTGCTGGCTTTGGAAATCATTCCTGCTCCTGTTTGATTTTCCACATTTTAAAACTCCTTAAAAGCACTCGGAGAAAATTGGCCCTTGCCAAGACTTTTGGATAATTTGGTGTGATTTTCCTTCCCTCTTGCCAAATTGCAGTGCTGGGAGGTGCATTGGCACTGATGAATTTACAGTAGCAGTGGTGATGATGAAACAGGGGATTACAGAGAAGGCACAAACAAACCTCTGATTGCGATGGATCCACTTGGTTTATTTTATATCCCTGTTTTGAATTCACGAAAGATTTTGCTGGTTTGTCTCAATGTTTAGCTCATTCTGGGTCTTTTAAATTTGCTTTTGGTTTGCCTGACTGCTCCCTGCCTTGCTTCTGTTTCTCTCAGGGGTGTACTTCCCATCCCTGGCCAGCCTGCTGTCCCAGAGGGTCCGGGAGAGCGAGCGAGCCTTCACCTACAGCACAGTGGGGACTGGATCACAGTTTGGGTGAGTTCAAAGGCCTTTGAGCAGCGAGTGACAGTCTCTGGACATCGTGTGTGATGAAATGCCATTAAATAGTTGGAGGCAAAACTCACAGCCCAAAGTACACATGGATTTCATGGGTCCTCAAGGACTCTGTAGCTGAGGAAGCCTCAGGCAGTTGCTGTCGTGCCTGTCAAGGATTTATGTATTGTTTTCTCTTTCTTTTCAAACCAGACTTTGAAGACTGTTTGCAACATTTAGTTACTATGGGAAACAGCCCGGTTCAGTAGGAAGAGCAAGGGTCGGCCTGACACTGGTCACCTGTCCTCTCTGATAGGTGGGAAGAATAGAACTTCTCTATCTCCGCTAATCTCCATCAGGATTTCCTTTCTAAATGGAAGGGTTGCTTAAAAGCCAGATAGAAATATTACTGTGTTGAATCACTTAGTTTTCCAGTGTGCTCATTTCTTTTCCAAGCTCTCTGAGCCAGGCCAGTAAATCCAAGTGGTTTCTCCTGCAGAACGCTGGTGATCGGCGGGGCAGGATCTCTCCTCCTGGACTGGTACGGCTGGGAAAGTGTTTTCTACTTCTCCGGTTTGCTCACTTTGCTCTGGGTTTATTGCACCTGCAAGTACCTCCTGAGTGAGAAAGGTGAGTCCAGCTGCATTCTTGGGGCTCACAGTGCTCCTGAGGATCTGGGAACTAAGTGATTCCTCTCCAATATTTTCTGCAAATCGTGTATGTTTCTAAGATCACACCTGGTTTTACACAAAGGCCTTTTGCTCAGATATCTTGTGTAATACACGCTGTGCCTCACACAAGGTCCTCAACCCAAAACCAAGGATCTGAGCTCTTGCAATGATTTCCTGTTTCAAGTCCCACACTGGATTATACTGCTGCTGAGAGCCTGATCTGGCTCCTCAGTACTCTTTAAGCACCAGTGAAAACACAAAACAGAGCATGATCTTCAAAGTGGATTAAGCTAAAGCAGGGCAAGATACTTACTCCAAACTAAGAGCATCTACACACAGAGCTTTTAAAAACCAGTTAATCCACAATATCTCTTCCCAAATAACTGTCTAGTAGTAATTCCACATATGGACAAACCATTACACCTGGCTAAAGCGTTATTAGGGCGAGTGTGGTATGTGGTGGCCCAGCTCACTTGGAGCTACATGTGTGCCTGGTGCTGCACAGAATCCAAACGTGGTACCTGCAAAGGGACTTCTGTTAAATTATAGAAGAGATACAGCACATGGGTGAAGGTGGCTGGATGAGGAGGGGCGTGGAAAAATTTTTGTCAGTATAACAAGGTGTTTTCATGAACGTTCCATGTTGGTAGAGGCAAAAAACCCCAAGGGTTAGCAGGAGATTAAAAGTGGTGTACAGCAGTGTTCCAGGGCTGCCTCCAGCTGCACACTGACCAGAGCTTTCCTTTGGATGTTTTCTTCCCTGCAGAATTCATCATCCCCATCGACTATTTAACAAGAGGCCTCTTGATATCCAAGCAGACCAAAGTTCCCTGGAAGCAGCTGTTCAGGAAGGCACCGATCTGGTAGGCAACTGCATGCATTGGCCAGGCTGGGACCATCCTGTTTTTTCTCTCTGGGCTTATTTCTTCTGCCTCTGTGTTTTTCGTCCACTTATTTATATATTTGGGAAACAGAACCAGTTTTCTAATTCCTTCAGTGTAAACAAAGCACTGAAAAGGTAAGCTTGGGAAAAGGTAGTTTATGTTCTGTCCAGAGGACTGTCAGGCTCGAATGTTACTGGCAAAGCTTTCTCCTTCCCAGGCTGTTCCCCCGGATGGATCCTGTGCTCCTCCGGAGTGGTATTTTCCGCAGGTCTTGTTAGAAATGCTGATTGTAATGGGCTCCTAAGAAGTGCTGCTCAGGGGCACTGGGTGGCACAAGCTGTGTTCTCATTGCTGCCAAACATCTTTTTAATGGCCATTTCTCTTTTGGGATGCTGCAGTGGGTATTGAAGCTCACCCAAGCGTGTTCCCAAGGGCTTTTTTGAGGCAGGGAGGAGGACGATGATGGGGCTGCAGGGCAGCAAACCCGTTCCTGCCTTGAATAACAATGGAGCTGATAACAAATCCCTAGAAAACACTAAACAACACCTCTCAGAGCAGGAGGACTCTTGCAGGGCTGGAAGGGTCCGGTGGGAAATGCAGTGGCATAATTAGCGCTTCAATTAACCTCGCCTGGCCCCGGGGCTGTGCGATGGGGCGAGTGAATGAACCAGCTGCAAGAGGAAAGCTAAAAGGAGTGGTTATCTGTGACAAAATAATCTCAGGAAGCCAAAAAGAGTAGTTATCCATGACAAAAATCTCAGGAAGCGATTGCAGTGCTGCGAGGTATTTCTGTTAGGAACTGAAATATCGAGTTGTTCGAGTGCCCAGTTTCCCACCCAGAGTGACTTGTCACTGCTGATTGTTTCCTCTCCGCTGTGTATTTTCAGGGCTGTCATCATTGCTCAGCTCTCCACGGCCAGCACGTTCTTCACTCTCCTCTCCTGGCTGCCAACTTTCTTTAAGGAAAGTTTTCCCGAGTCAAAGGTAGGGCGGTTCTGAAGCAGAGGCGCTGCCGTTCAGAGGAGATTGTGCTGGGTACCTGCCAAAAGGGGTTGGATAGGGAGGAAGATGATGGCAGAGGTATTCTCTGAGAGCAGGCTGGGAGGCAGGAGGAGGTGGGAGGTTTCCCTGCGGGGTTAGAAGCCATGGCACCCCTGCACGCACTTCTGGAGATATCTCCAGATTGCAGAAGCTGGTTTCTAGTTGCTTGTTAAGGGATGTTGAAGGAGGCAGAGCTGGGGCACTCTCCAGGCAGGGAAGAGCAGGTTATATTGGGTTTAAACTGCTTTTCTTCTGAGGAAGGGATGGTTTTCAACCAGCACAAAGCTCATGACATCATGCTGTTGCAAATAACCACCATTCACTCTGGGTTTTTCACAGGGTTTTTAACTGGACTGACATTGTACAGCTCAGACCTGCCCATGAAAATGATTATTACAATTAATAATGTGTACTTCAAAACGACAAAAGCTTCCCTCCCCTCATGATATGATATTGCCATTTTTCAGAAAGCCAGGCAATACTCATCTGGGCTGAGAGCTGATATTTTCATCTTGTTCTCAGAAACTCACAGAGTCTTTTCCACAACGGCTCTGTTAGGTTTTTACAATTTCCAGAGCTGCTTGCAAATGCCTTTTCATATTACACATGTAAAGCTCTTTATGGCATACTTGATATTTATATTAAATTCATGTGTTAAACCAGCAAACATATTGTTGTGACAAGATCTGTGCACCTCGAGTAATGTGCTTGTGTAGCAGCAATTTACCATCTGTTAAGCATTATATCACGGTGCCCTTATGTAAGATGCTCTATATAGTGCTCCTACAGCTGATAATCCCTTCATGCCATTTGAAACGGGGTCTGAGGCTGCTTGATTTTAAAGGATGGATGGTAATCCCTAATATGAGGAGCCTGTGTCACCTGCTGGCTGAAATCCCTTTCTGCAGGTGAGCTGGGCAGCTGCCTGTGGCCACCTGAGTGAAGGTGAGGGAGGGTTTGGCTCGAAGTGATGGGCTGTGGGATGAGACAAGGTTGGGATTGATGTGATGAGCAGCCCCGGCTGCTGTTAATGGGCACTACCCCGCAAACCCCGTGAGGGAACATTTTTTAAAATGACCAAGACCCAAATTTCAGAGGCATGGAAAGATCCAGATGGACCCTGCTGTGATTTCCAGGAGCAGCTTTAACAGGATTATTTGAAAAAAAAAAAAAGATTGTTCAGCCCTCCCACGCATCCCAAAGCCAGACAGGAAGGGGAGATGCCTCCACAGGGTGATGAGCTCTGAGCTAAGGGGAGATGCCGGGGGTGATGGGCGTTTGCATGGATGGATGAGTAGGTTCAACCAGCTGAGATGAAATCCAGCCCAGCCCACACTGATTTCAGCTCCTGTGGGATCTGGGCACCAGAGTGCCCCTGAGCAGCTGTAATCCAGCTGACCAGTAATCGTCTGTGATTACAGCTGCAGCTCACTTAATTGAAAATAGGCTGAAGGATGTTGCTACCCATAATGTTACCTAATCCTGCCATTAAAAAAATCCAGCTATGCTCCCTCAGCCTCACAGAGTAACGCTTCTAATCAGCTGGAAGCTGTTGGAAATTTTGCCAGCAGCTTTGCTGGTGACCCACAGGAAATCCGCAGGGAGCTTCCCAGGGCTCCGTGGCTCCCTGCACATCATCTCGCTGAGCAGTAAACTTTGCCACACTTAGTCCCTCTTTCCCAGAGTTTTCTGCCCCACTCCTGGATGCAGGGTTGCTGGGGAAGAAGGAAAGACAACAAACCTACAAATGCTATGGCTCTGTGATGCACCTGCCGCCTTACAGAGCTCGGAGTAGGGCAGGGTGCATCTGAGAGCTGGCTCTGCAGAGGGGATGGAAATGCTGCAACAAGTCCTGAGTGCTTCATTATTACTCCTTTCTACAGATCCCACAGACTGTCAAAATATTTGTGAACAAACACAGCTTTGACAACAAATCTCTCTTGATTTTTGCTTCCTTTCAGGGTTGGGTGTTTAATGTAGTCCCCTGGCTGGTTGCAATTCCAACGAGTTTGTTCAGTGGATTTTTGTCTGACCATTTAATTAACCAAGGTGAGAGCTCTTTTCCTCAGCTCTTATGTGATGTTGGAAGAGAACCTGGAGGGGAGGAGGTGGGCTTGTTGGTAGGGAGAAGACCCAGCAAATAGATAATGTGAGGTTCTGATACAAAAGCTGAATAAATTCTCCAGTGTCCAAGGGACTGTTTGGGGCTCCCTTTGATCTCATTCATAATATCCCACTGGAGATGAAATCTGGGTATCTGCAATCTACTTACGTTATAGTTTCCTGGCTGGACAACAAGGTGAGCTGTGCTTGACTCTGACAGTCCCTTTCTTTTCCAGGCTACAGAACCATCACTATTCGTAAGTTCATGCAGGTAAGAGAGCTGAAGCTGTGGGAGAGACACCTGCTAAGCTCTGATTAGGTGGCCGACTAGACTTGTATGGAGCCGGCTTTGGGGTTAAAGGTGGAAAAAGGAAAGGTTTTCTGGCTTTGCATATTGATTGGTGGCCAGTGTGTGAAAGGAAATACAGAGGAAAACCCTGGCTGAGGAGCAGAACATGGACCAGTGGTAACATTGAGCACAGTGAGTTTTCTGAAGGGTTTTTCTTTCACAACTTGTCCCTGGTCATTCCAAATGACCCCTTAGGTACTGAGGAAGTAGCAACACAAGGGTGAACAGAAATGGAAATGCTGGGTGAGAACACAGTGTATCTTCTGCTCTACAGCACTGCATCCCTCTGGACAGACCTCTGACACAGAAGGACACTGGGGGAAAAAAGAGAAGCACCTGGTGCACATAAACTCTTGCCATTGGAAAAGGGAACAGTTCGTTCGTGGCAGGAGTTGATTTCTTCCTTACAGAAAATGTGCTGTGGTGTTTAATTTTCCCTTTTTTTCCAGGTCATTGGCTCTGGCGTCTCAAGCATTTTTGCTTTGTGCCTGGGCCAGACCTCCAGTTTCTGCAAAGCAATCGTGTTTGCCTCAGCCTCTGTTGGACTGCAGACCTTTAACCACAGGTAAAGAGAGCCACGGGGACAGTAGCCCTTGGCTCTCCTCTCGCTTTAGGGTCTCGGAGGAGGCTGCCTCCATCCTGATGGTGAGAACAAGAACTGGCGCTTGCCTGAGCTTTGTGTTTGGGACCCTGTGAGGCCGGTGGAGTTTGGCGCCCTGTGGAAATGATTCAGCAAAGCTCTACCATGGTGATGGGCTTGGACCAGCCAGTGTTAGGGAGACGGAGCAGGACGGGAATTGCATTTTTGTCCCTCTGAACACTTTAAGTTGAATTGTTTTGCTTCTGATACCCACCTATCCTGCTCCACTCTCAGCTTCTTCTTCTTTCTCCTGCCAGTGCCATTTCTTGGCCAGGACCTTTCTGTGTGTTTGACAAACAAAACTGTGTAGGTGATGGAAAAGCAGTCATGTTCCATTCAATTTATTTTCCCTTCTCTGTTTCTCACCAGTGGCATTTCAGTAAATGTGCAGGACCTGGCCCCCTCGTGTGCTGGCTTGCTGTTTGGTAAGGATTCTGTGGGGTTTCTGTGCTGGAGAGGTGGCATCTGTGGGGGGGACATGGTCACTAGCATCAAGGTTTGAGGAGGAGCAGCTCTGGGCAGTGTCTACTCTGTGTGTGCAGCCTCAGCTTCCTTTTGTGATAAACCCACCAAGTAATAGCAAGTAACCTTTTTATATCTGCCTTATATATGCCTTTTTTATATCTGTCAGGTGCTCAGCTCCCCCAGGGATGGGCTGGGGCTGTCTCAGTGGTCTCTGTCAGTTGCCCAGAGAAGCTGTGGCTGCCCCAGCCCAGGAAATGTTCAGGGTCAGGTTGGACAGGGCTTGGAGCAGGGCTACTGGAAGGTGTCCATGGCAGGGTGGTGGAATGAGATGAGCTTTAAGGTCCATCCCTACCGAAACCAAAAGTCAGTGATTCCATGATCAGAAAGGCATTTTGTCCAGCCTGCAGACTGGGGGTTGGTGGGAGCCGTGATGAAGCTGCTCGTGTCCGTGGGTTTTCATAATTTCTTTTCACACCATTTCTTTCTTTCCAGGGGTTGCGAATACAGGTGGAGCCCTCCTAGGTAAAGCACTTTCCTGCAGCTCGTCCTTTCCTGGGGAGCCCTCTCCCTGCAGAGGGCAGGATCCAGCCCAGAGCCTTTGCATGAGTTTCTCCTCTCTGGCTGCAGGTGTGATTTGTGTGTACCTGGCTGGTTACCTGATCGAGACCACTGGCTCCTGGATTTCTGTTTTCAACCTGGTGGCTGCTGTGAACAGCATTGGGCTCTGCACATTCCTGCTGTTCGGAGAGGCCCAGAGGGTGGACACAGACTCTGTGTACGTGGATCTCTAGGGATGAACCCAAGAAGCAGCTGAAGGACAGGAGAGTGTCACGTCTGTGGGTCATTCTTGCACAAGTGCCAAAGAACATTTTACTTTTTTTTTTTAATTAGGTGTTTTGACAGGAAAAAAAATGCTGAAACCAAGTATATAACGGGTCTGGGTGGAACCCATGGGAGAAGAGAAATTTAAAGTTAATTTTTTTGCTCAGGGCATAGCTGGTGGCTAGCAGAGCCATCCAGCTCAACACCTCCAGTGAGGATACGCCGTGGGACCAGTTTGTCCCAGTTTGTGTCTAGTGGACAAATATCCATGTGGCCAAAGCAGCTTATGTGGCCTGGATCCCAAGGCTGCTGGATTCCATGCCCTCCTGATGGGAGCTGCTGCTCCATGTGGGAGTGGGGCCTCCATGCTCTGCTGTCCTGGGACCACCTGGCTCAGGGGCTGCTGTGCCACCCATGTCCTCTGAGGTGCGAAAGGACATCCCAACCAGTACCTCTGACTTCAGCCCCCGCGTGTGCCTTCGTTCTACAGCCTGCTCAGCAGGTCCCAGCCTGCTTACCAGGATTGTGGGGTGAATTCAGGGTTGTGGGGTGAATTCTGGGCTTCCCTTCAGGGGATGTGTGGCTGGATGTGTGCCATGGATCCAGGGCCATGGGGCTGTGTCAGCGCTGCTGTCACGGAGCCAGGAGGCTGCAGAGCAGAGGGCTCCAAGCCAAGCCTGGCTTTGCTCAAGGGCTTGAGGTCTCCCCTCCCTTCCTGGTGGCTTCACCCCAGCCCTGAGCCCAGGTGGACCAGCAGAGCTGAGCTGTCCCCGGGGTCAGGCTTAGCGGGGCTGACTTTGCAGTGCAGGAACAGCAGAGGAATCCCCCTGGAGCTGTTTTGTCAGATGCTGTGAATGTATGGGAAGAGCCAGTCACACTCTGTGCTGCGGATCTACAACTCCCAAATGCTTTCTGCATGATTAGATGTGTCCTCCACACGCTCGCACAGGGCCAAGGGAGACTTTCTTAAGAGCTTGGCATGGGCGGGTTTTGTTTCTATGTTAAGCATAAATCAAATTTCTGCACTGGGGATCCACAGGGATGTAGATCCCTGTGGTTCCCTGTGTCAGAGGGAAATACTTGGCTCTAGACAAGGCTCTGAACCTGAATGTCTTAAGTTATTGATAAAATTTATAAATATTTTAAAATTAAAGCACCAAATTCTATATTTTATGTACTTGAGGCCTGATGCTGCATGCTTTTTTGAGTGGTACTTCCCACCAAATCCGACACCATTTCTCAAAGGGGAGGATCTACCAGCCTCCAGTGTTTGGTTTTGTAGGATCAATTTTAAACGTGAATTTCATCTTAAAGCAATTATTTGCTTCTCCTCCCACCCCTTGCTTGCAGCCTGAAAGGATCTCTTGGGTTTCTCTAGTGCTTACCAGAACACTCAGGCTGAGGAGCAGATTTCTCAAGGACTTTGCAGTGCAGGAAAGCTATAGGTTCAGGTTAAAAAAAAACCCCAATTATCGTCTTCCTCACCTTTTGTTTTGGCCTAATTTCTTCTTGGAAGACCTGTTGGAGCCATATTAAGTTTCTGAACAGCCTGATTTGTAGTGAAAATACTGAGAGCCTTTTAATTGCAGAGACCTCAATGTGTATCACTAAGCTGAGCTGAGCCACTCACTGGGCAGATTTAGAGATAAGGATGCAACTGCCTGGTGTCTTCCCAAGAGAATAAAGAATCAATGTGGCCTCATTGGCCACAGAGAGATAAGAAAGTATTTTAAGTATTTTTTTTCCTCCTTCTGTGCTTTATTTTCTCTAAAAAGCAGTTTGCTACCATAGGTACGACCCTGTATCCTGCATGCTGCAGAAGCAGGACCCAGGAAGGCTTCTGGGAAGTCTTAAAATCAGTGGCTAAATTGGGAAGAACCCAGTAACAACAAAGACAAACAGCCAGGCTTGCCAAAGAGGCCCGAGGCTGTGCAGCCATCTCTGTCAGCTTGTCCTTTGTCCAGTCTGAGCAGATTGCTTGCATGGCCTCTTCTGTAGTGACAGAAAAAACCCCAAACCCATAGGTTTTGTGGGTTTTTCTAGTATCTTCCCTGTCCATTCAGTCTTGGAGGTCAGGAGCACAAGGATTCAATTCTGCTTCTCTTTGGTGGCTCCACCAGTTCTTGTGGAGGAGTTGATGAGTTTAAATCACTCACGTTCGAGTCAGGTGGCTTGGCCACCTCTTGGATCTGCCACCTGGGAAATTTGGAACTGATCTTTAAAAGAAAGTGATTGGTTGTGTCTTCTCTGTGAATCCAGCTAACGTTCCAGTGGGCTGTCCAAGTTATCTGTCTTTGTAACTGGCTAATAAATATTTGACCTGCACTTGAGGCTTAGGTTTCATTATCATCATACCTTCTTGGTGAAGTATTGAAACCGTTTTGCACATCTGTACTGTTACTTGTTTAAGCCAAAGCTTGTGGTCTGTGAGTTTTTGTTATGGGAGGACCTAAAAAAAAAAATAAAGACGGCAAATAATTTGGAAACTCTGGTTTTCCTTTCACTGCAGAGGTGTTAATTTGTGTGATCAGTGAGGGACAGAGAAGTGTATTTGATGTGATGGACTCCCTAGGGCAGGCTGTGCTTGGAGAGTATCTGCGCTGGCAGATTTTCACAGCATCCTCATGTGCACTTGTACGTCGGACTCAGAGTTCATCCAGCTCCATCTTCTCTCTGATTTTGGGGAAATGACTGAAAAGCTGCCTTCAGCAGAGCTGTGGCCTGTACAGCACCAGGAGCCGTGAGTCAAGGTCACTGGTTAAAAGCAATGACACAAAGAAAGTGATTCTTGGGTGAGGTGGGATACACCCCGCAGGCAGATCACCTTCCACATGGAGATCGTGCTAAAAAAGATAAACCACATTTACCGACTAGTTTCGTATCCTCGCTGATAGGTTCGAACAGATGCCAACAGAGGGAGCTGTGAGATCTGGGATGTGGCAGCTCCTGGACGAGAGCGCTGCCGAGCCCGGCCCAGGCACATCTGGCACAGCTGGCACGGGGATGTGGCTGATGGTGGATGGTTTGACTGGCAGAGCCTTGCCCTGCCCACCAGCACCTCTGGCTGGTGGCTCTCACTGCCAGAGCTGCCTTTGGGAGCCCCAGTGTTCACTGTCATCCCTCACATGGCAATTGCGCAGTTATTGTGGCGAGGAGAAGTTTTGGAGACATATTAAAAAGAGAAATAGCCATTGAAGGATTTTTAACACCTCCTCCGTAGGGTTCTGGAATCGAGAGAATATCTCTAAGTACTGCAGACTCCTCTGGTTTTCTCCTCAATGTGCTTGGAAAAAAAACAACGTGAAACTTGGTGGTATGAAAATGATACTGAAGATAATTTAGCAGAGTGCAAGTTATCTTCAACTTTCCCTGTCATTTCGCTCCCCTTACAGAGGTATCAACAACCTCTGACATGCACATTTGAGCTATTTTGACTTTTTAGGTCATTTAGGTGATTCAGAGCTTTTCAGCTCTAAGAAGCCACAGACCCACCTTAAACCCTGCCCTGTTCTTCTCCAGCTGTGCAGAGCCTGAGAGAAAAGAAGGGTTTGGTATTTTTGCCCTTTTTTTTTTTTTTTAAATCTTTTCTCTCTTTTTTTCCTTTTCTTTTCTTTTGTTCTTTTTTTTCTGCCACGTTCCTCAAATTGTCATTGTCCCAGGTTGGATCTCAGCTTTCCAGCCTGCCTTGAGCAGGCACAGTGCAAAAGGGATTTAAAGGGTGATCAATGACAGCTACACTGTATTGCTGTTGGAGGTTGGTTTGTATTTAAATTGTTTGGGATATATTCCATAGCTGGCTGGAGATCATTAGAAGGATTCTGGTTTATTGCAGTTTGCTTAACACTAAATCAATAAACACATTCAAGCAGATGGAAAGCAAAACACAGAAAAATATCACTATTTGGAGGAGAAAAGGGACAGCAAAGAGCACTCCTCGCTGGTAGTTTTGCCTGGAAAACACAAGCAGATGCTCTCACAGCAGAGACCTGATCTAACATCCACCTGGCAGCTCCCCAGGGCCGGGACATGCCCCAAAGACAGCAGCTCTCAAAGGGCACCCAGTCCTGTAACACACAAAATATCACCATTTATTACAGCCCTGACCTACTGCAGGGCACGTAATGAGGAATTTTCCATTTCAAACTTTAATGCAATAATTAAGATGTCCATTAATGTCTTTACAGTTTGGCTGCTTGTAATTAAAAATGGGGGCAACAGGGGGGCAGTGGCAGGCCAGTGCAGGGCATCAAGCTACCACTGGCAGCTGCAAGTGCTCTCCCTTTTCTTCCCTATTTGGTTTCTCTCTTCAAAATCATTTCCCCAGTTTTGTTTGTAACTGTCCCGAGAGCATGAAAAACACATGAAGAACAGTCTTAGTTCCCACAAGTACAACTGAGTTTATAAAAGAGCTTTTACCCTCTACCAACACCTCCAAAACACTGATCCTCCTGCGGTGCAGTTCGTGGGGATGTCTCTGAGCAGTGCCAGGGGTTTTATGCTTCGGTTGGTCTCCAGACTGGTGTAGCTCCTGCTTACACAGTTCCTGGTGCAGGATTTAGGGTGGGGTGGGTTTCAATCCAATAATGAAATGAGAAGAAACCCCCATATAAACCCGCATCTTCCAAAGTGCCTCAGCTCCTGGGAGGCCAAAGTCCCATTATCCAGTAATTGGATTTGGCCTCCTAAAGCAGGACTGAAATACTGTAAAATTTTGTTCCCAAATCACCAGATTTTTACAAAGGATTAACAAAAATTAATTATTTGACTGAGGAAGTAGCTGCCAGAAAAGCTTTGGCTGATCTGTTAAATCCCTTCCCGAATTGCTTTCCCCTGCTCTGTTCAACTCCCAATTTATGGGTGACTCGCTCTTGTTCCTCCAAAAACAGCACTGGCCATGATCTCGTGCAAATTTTGACATTCATTATTCTCTAATAAACTGTATGTAATTTCAGCTCCAAAAGAAAAAAGGAAATTACAATCCCACTTCCATGGCAGACAATGGAAAGGTACACATGTAGCAATTAGCAGGAGGATTTTACACAAAGAATTAGCAACCTACTCGCGCACGTCCTGCATTCTCATTAAAGGCAAAGTGTTTGTGGGTGACAGGGGATTTTCCTGTGCAACCATTTAGGCTCATTGCAGCTGTTAAATTCCTTTCATATCAGGTTTTTTCGCCCCTTTCCTACCAAGTTTCGGACAAATCCACTCATTTACAGCCTCGCCTGTGTGTGAGTTACAGGTGAGGTGGATGTTCCATGAGTCTCGTTCTCAGCCCTTCAGATGCTCAGAGCTGGTGTGGACCCTGGCTGGGCACTGGAGCCTTTCTATGTTTTGCTCTAATTTTACCCCAGATGTGCCCATAAAACTGTCATAAATTTCCTGGTTACAGTCACCTTCATGTGGTTTCCCTGCTGAGACCAAGCTGCTCCTCAGAGCCTGCACATCTTCTCTGCCTCCTCCAGCATCCTCCCTCCAGCCCTTCCCCATTCCACAAAACCGCTTGCCAGGTTAAGGGAGCAGACAAGGCCCCCACATCTCCCCAGACTCATGGAAGGGAGGATGTGTCCTATTGTGCACCCCAGACCCTGGCTGGTTACTGGTTATTTAGCAAAATAAACCCCCTGAACAAGAAGTATTATCAGCAAGATAATACAAGAGCATAATCAGATATTGGAGAGGAGATCTTCAGATGAGTAATTTATCGAGATCTCTTCTTTAATTTCATTTCAGCCCATCTGGGACACAACTGTGCTTTGGAAAGGGCTGGAGGCTGCAGTTCCCACTGCAGGAACCACCTGGACCAGCGAGAGCTCAGCGTAAACCCCCGTCCTTGCAATCTCATTTTACAGAAACCTCTAAGTAGGACATGCACTGCAACCAAGTGGTGACCTGAGAAACGTTTGCACAGCCCTGGGCTGTCCTTCCAGGAGAGTCAGGGCTGGTGGAACACGGTCTGTTCTGCACCTGGACCCGGAGTTTGGATCCAGGACCATGACAAACCCTGTCGGAGTGGTACCTGTTCTCTGGGATTTTGTGCCTGGAGTCAGGTGGGAGTACAACTTTACGATTTTGCTTTAGCACTCACCCTTTCCTGGCAGATTTAATGCTGAGCTGAAAACTAGAGCATGAGTAAGAAATTACATATTTTGGCATTGCCCAGGGCTTCAGTGTTTGCAGGTGAATCTTTATCACTTGCCTGTAAGAACATGTTACTGCTCTCACCAAAGACATGGTTTTCTCTCTTTTCCTTAAATGCATTGCAATTTTTTATCCTCTTCTCATGGTGTCTGTACATCCTCTCCCTCCTCCTCCTCCTTGGAGATTTCTGGATTAAAGAATAAACCAGTGAATTGATTTCCTGAACCTGCATTAGAGAGGATTATTCCAGGAGATTCATCCGTGTTTGGTGGATTAATATTTCCAGGGAAGCAGCTCCGATCTCAGCCAATACTTCTCTCAACGTACCCCGAAACATTTTTTTCTTTTTCAGGCAAGAAGGAGCATTGGGAGCAGCAGGAGACAGAGAGCAGAAGTTCTCAGCTCTGCTGTTTGAGCTTCGGTATCTTTTGTAACAACAGCATTTTGTAACAACAGCATTTCTCATGCAGATATATGAAGGGTGATTTGTGTGAATTCTGCCTTTTCTTTACTCTGCTAATAAAAAAGAATGAAACCAGACACATGATCAGCCAGGCACAGAAGTCACTCCAGCACCAGGGAATCAGGGACAAATCTCTGTGTAGCATCACTTGCCACCAGCAGCGCCCTCTGAGAGAGGGGCACAGCATCCAAATGAAAAGGGGCTCTGTACAATTAATTAATTTGGCCTCTGTGCTCTACACAAAGAGAGCAGATCAAGGGCCTATTACCTTATAAGAGCAATCTGTGAAGCAATGCATATCTCTGAATTATGCTTCAGAGGTAACAAATAAAGCAGAGCCAAAGCTCCTTCCCTCCTGGCCTCTCTTGCACATGGAGGAGACACTGATTACAATTGAGCAGAAGAGGCAAAACCTCTTCCCAGGAGAGGTGGAGGCAAGTCAACCCCAAACCCTAATTGAGGCCTCTGAGACCAGCCTTTAGATGTCAAGCAGCTGGACAAACAATGGTGACTCCTCAGTGCTGCTTGGATACATCAGCTGGGCTGCCCTTGCAGATTTAGCAGGGCCTGGTCGGGTGATGGTCAAAAGAAGAAAGGGAAAGAAAAAAATCATTACAAATTGGAGCTCCACTTGCCCGAGACCGATACCAGCATTCAGAGCCAGAGATGGGAACGGGGGATTTTTAACTCCTGAAGAAGCAATGAGCTGGCCAGGAGGCTGGGACTGCGGTGTGGGTGCAAAATTCCCGGTGTGAGCACAGCGTATCCCTCCTTATCTCCCTGCTTTCAGCTGGCTCCTAGGGATGATGTTTGTCTACCCAGGGCCTTCAGGCACATTTGGACAGGTGACACCATCCCTGGTGGATAACCCAGAGAGAGCAAAGCAAGGATTTAAACAAACAACAAACATAACAAATGGATTTGCATTTTTTCAGAGCCACCAGGAATCTGGAGGAATAATTTTTCCAGCTGATGCTCAGCACTCGGCAGTAAGGACGTTGCCCCATGTGCCACTGCTCTATTTGGGACACTGAAATGGTGAAACATGATCTGACACAAAGAATAAGTGCAAACCATATGATTTATTTATTAGTTCCCTCACATGATGAGTGTTAGCTCATGTTTCAGCAGTGCATTGCCAACAGGCAGTGCAAGGAGCGTTATCTTGCTCGGCTTTAGACAGAAACTTCAAGTTGACACACAGATTGAAATATCTTCTTGTGATTCCTCATGTTTTCTTTCTTTTTTTCCTGCAGGAATCCCAGGAATCTCCCTCCCCTGTCCCCATGGTAGAAGTATCCCACACCAAGTCACCACCTTTTCTTCCTTTCTGGAACAAAAGCAGAATATGAGTCTTCTCTGTACCTCTGAGTACCTGAACAACAGGGACAGCTGGACAATATCTTCCTTTTCTCCCAGTTCCTAGCTCTCTGCAAATAACGTTATCTCTCTGAAAGATTAGTCCCCCTCCACAAGATCTGCCTGAAAAAACAGCTCTTCAAACAAAACATTTGGGGTTCAATCTGGAAATACTCCTCGGGAATTTCTCTTGGGTTCATTTTCCAAGTGTTTTGAGTGGAAAACTTCAACCAGATGGCGCCCAAGAGAGCTCCGCTCAGCTCTGCAGTTTTTAGGTCTGATATAACTTATCATCAACTACAAAATAGCTTTTTTCATGCTGGTCCTTGTACCAGGCCTTACCAGCAGCTCCCTTGGAGACACAGCTCTGTAATTAAAACTGCACTCGGCAAGGATTCCTTTACCCATGGAAGTGAAGTGTGTTGTTCCTCAGCTCCCAAATATTTGTACGGAGCTGAGGAGGCACCTGGGGGCCTCTCCCCACTTCCCACTGCAATTTTACTGTAGGAAAGGCAGAAAAAACAGGAGTGCAATGCAAAGCTCAGCCCTGGGAGAGAAAAGAGCTGCCTGTGAGCCCAAGTGCTCACCCGGGCTCATCGTAAATCATCCCCCTGAGCAGCAACACCGCTTACTTTATAAATGATGCTCCAGCCTGAAGTGTCAAAAGGAGAGAAAAAACCCCACTTTTTCCCCCTCCTACTTCTCTCTAGTTATTTTTGACAAGCTGGAAGAGGAGAGGGGGAGAGGGAAAGGCTGAGGCATGTTTGATATACACTTTTGACGGAGCTTTTACTTTATTATGTTTAATTGAAAAGTGTTAACGTCGTCCGACATGAATATTCAGCTGATGCCTTTTGGTGCTGTTCCAGGAGTTACGATCGCCTGTGATTCCACTACGGCTTCTCAGCACGGAGCCCTGTCAAAGCCAGAGTGGCAGTGGGGAAGCTATTAATTGAAATAGCTTCATTAATTAGTAATTAACAGCAGGGTAATGACTATGTCACACATCGTATTTCAGTGAATGCCCTTCATGTGTTATGGGGCTTTTAATTAAAGAATATGCATTTTAATTAAAGGCAAGTTTGGCCCTTTGGCCTCTGGAATACAAAAGATGTTTCTAACTTTCAAGACTGGGAGGAGGAAAGGTTAGTGTGGGGAAAACCAGGCTGAGTGCAAGTTGTTTCAAAGTTAAATCCCTGGCACTGCTGTGCCTGTGGGTCCTGGCTCCACGATGGAGGAGGAAAAGCTGCTTTGTTTGCAGGATCTGTGAGGAAAGCTGAATCCAAGAAACCCCTAGCTTGGCACCCAGGGTGTCACTCAAAGCTGCTCTGCACCGTGTTTGACCCAGCTGCATTTGTGTCCAGCTGAGGGAAAATGCAAGTATTGGGGATTTTGGGACAGCTTGAGCACCATTCCTATCCTTAGGTTCCTTTGGAAGAAAGTCCCTGCTACTCCTGAGACATGCACAGGAGTTGGAGAAGATCACCTCATGAACCAAATGGAATAAACTACACCAGATTTTAGTCTTTGCATATTCTCCTGATTAGGATTTACTCTTTGGGACTGGAGTGGGCACAGCGCTGGTTTCTGCTCTCTCTAAGCACAGCTCTCTCTGGAATGATCCCACACATAAGGTGGGAAAGGCAATTGGGAGGTTTGAAATACATGGACTATACAGTGAGCATCAGGGGAAAGTTTAAGAAAATAAATCCAAAGTGCCTGAGAGCTATTTACAGTCCCAAGCAAAGAAACTTCAAACCCCATAAAACAATAAAACCTCAACCCAAGCAGACTCACCCACAAAAAGGGTTACTTCAAATTGTGATCAAAAAAGCATTTATGTTTTTAAAGGAAAAAAACTTCAAACTGGCCCCTTTAAAAAATAAACTATTCCCCTGACATCCCGATCTGAAAGACAGAAGAGAAGCTTCCCAAATGTGATGAGGGTTCGATGAGTGAGACATTGCATTTCAAAGAGAAAACCGCACATCAAAGGCAACTCCAGTCCATATTGAAGTCCCCACCCAGGAGGGCTCCTGCCTGAGGGGTTCAGGCAAGGTGGAGGCAGTCGCTGCTGCTGGGAGACAAGGTGGGAAGGGCAAGAGACAGCACCACATCTTCTTGGAGGCACCTGGCATCTGGATCAGGCCAACACAGTTTTTGGGGAGCGCATCTGCCTCCGCTGGCTAATGATGCTGGTTGAAAAGTCCCTGCTTTGCCCTGTGCTGCTGAAAAGTCAACAGTCTATCTGTGACTTCAACCTATGCCAGAAATGAATTTAATAATGAACTGAGAGCATCTTCTGCCTCTCCACCTGGCCATTTCCAGCAGGTCTTGAGTGAGGTATCCTTTACCTTGCTGTTCCACTCCCAGTGTGTCTGGGGATGGCCAATCCCACCAGTACCACAAGCTGATCCCTTGGTCCCTCACGCCGTTTCCCATGAACAGACCAAACGTTGTCTGAATTTATGGGCTGCGGAAGACACTGTGATAAAACGGAGCCATAAAAGCCAGTAGTTTCACCAGGTGAAGATAATTTATGCTACTCTTCACACTAAAATATAACCTTCTGCTTGCACTGCAGCACTGAACTCCTCTAGCATCACTTTAGCCCCACCAGAGAGGATGCAGAGAGGTCTGAGAGTTCCTGATTCCCAGCACCACCACTAATTGAGCCCACCCTGGGTCCTGGCATGGACCAGACCCCGCCCAGTACTCTCATGGATGTGGTAGCTGGAAACTGGGACACACATGGAGGCACCAAGCTGAGCCTTAGTGGCTGTGGAGCAAAACAAGGAGATGCAGAGGAAATACAGTTTGGAGCACAGTGGACCGGGATGGTGAGATACCATCTGCCAAATCCCTTCTGCTGCTCAAAGGAAATCCATAGAGAAAACAAGTGGATGTCGAAATTCAGAGTTCAGCTTTGGAGGAGAGGGCTGGGGGGAGGGAAAATGTGTGAATCATTCAGGGTATCCAAGTATGGTAATTAATGTTAATAACATTAAATAATTTAAATGGACAAGCAGTATTTTATATTATATTTCTTTGGCACTTTTACTGGTGTCGCATTGGGTTTGTCCTTGTGTCCTGGATCAGTAAGATCCCATTCACTGCAAGGAAAACCAAGAGTGATTTCGGGATGAAGGATTGTTACAAAAATAATTCTATTTTTTTTTTTAGTATTTCCCAAAGTAAAATTCCAGGTATGAAATTCTTATCTAGAGAAGAATGTAAATTGTACAGACAGAAATGATTTATTTCCTTTGCAACAGCATGGACTTTGTGCAATTGTGGGAAGATGGACCATGTTTCTGTTCTCCACTAAGGCACGTGTGTACATTTTGGTGTTACACCTGCTCAGACACTAAGAACAGCACATTTTAGGCATATTTTCACCTTTAGGCCCCACATCTCTTCAAGACCCCCTCGTTTGGTTTCACTACCTGTACTAAAGTTCTGACCAAACTGGAGGGGAATGTACCAACACACTCTGTGTTAAAAGATGCCTTTGGTTTTACCAGGATTGCTGTTAACGTGCTGGTGCTCAGCTGTAAAAAAACCCATGGAGAACAGGTTTGCCTCCTGAATATGGCTGCTTGGAAAATAATATATGAATTTTTAGAAGGAAAATGGCTCCCTATGCAAACAAATTGCAGCTGTTTGCAAACTCTGCCCATGGAAAGCTCATCAAAATCCAATCAAATCCCTGTTCAGATGGAACGAAGATGGCAGAAAGGAGTCTGGCTGGTCTCCGTGACACACCTGGGCCACAATTTTCCTTTTTACTTGTAGACGCAACAGGAAAGATCAGCCTGGATATGACACACCCCGTGCAGAGCAGAGTTTGGCCCCGACTTGTGACAACTGAACTTTGGGGCTGATGATCACAGAACCACAGATTGGTTTGGGTTGGAAGGCACCTTAAAGCTCATCTCGTTCCACCCTCTGCCCCTTCCACTGTCCCAGGCTGCTCCAAGCCCCGTCCAGCCTGGCCATGAACACTTCCAGGGATGGGGCAGCCACAGCTTCTCTGGGCAACCTGTGCCACAGCCTCACCTCCCTCACAGGGAAAAATTTCATCCTAATATCCAATCCAAACCTGCTCTCTGTCACTGTGAAATTCTGGGAGCAACCTGGTCTAGCTCTGTGGTTCTCCCATGCTAAGAAAGACAGACCTCCCCTATTTACAGGTTTAAGTGAAATCCAAACAGCCTCACAACGAGCTGAAACCCCCTGTGAACGCCTGACCTTGCTCTGCTCCCCCTCTGCTGCACCACAGCTCCAGGAGGGACCCAACCTGGACCTTTCTTCCTTTACTTTATTTTCATGCCTTGTTCATTGTGTACCACAAGTCGCCTCATCACTTTCAAATCAAACGTCTTCTTCCTTTCTGCTCCCAGAAATTAAAATGTGGCGAGGTCTTTTTCTTTTTTTTTTGTTGTTTTTTTTTGAACAGCAAGATTAAAAGTCTTTTGAAGAATAATGTTTTCCTAAGTTTTAGCTGACATTCAATTTTAATGACTTTTTAAACAAAGTAACTATTAACTGTGCATCGTTTTATAGTTTCCTGATGTCTGACAGGTGTTTTTGCCCATGTGGGAAACAGATGCTAATAACATTTTCCCTAATAGCTCATAAATAATAAGCATTTAGCATTTTCCTTTGTATACTGCTCTGTCAATAGCCAATTTACTTTTCAGAAGCCACAACGTTTTCCTGTCAATCAGTTTTAGCCTCGGGCACTTTTTGGTGATTAGAAACCCCTTAGAGAGCGAGAACTCCAAATTAGTTTTAAATAAAAAATAAGAATATTCATGCTGTTGAACATCTAAAGGTAAAAAAAAAAAAAAAAAAAAAAAAAAAAAAAAAAAGAGAGAGATCTGGGTACATAAATATCACTGGTGGGGTATTAATACTTCATAGAACTAGAGTGACCAACTGCTCTCAGGAGGAATGCAGTAAAGACAAGCACATGACACAAAGAAAGTAATTTATGCTGGAGAAAAAGAACTTTTTATTAAAAAAAAGGTAATTTAGGGGTTTGCTAAAAAGCTTTAACTCTAGCAGAATGGTATCACCTTCTCATTTGGAAAACATGCAGCAAATCTATCACAGCACTTGGTGCCTACCACGGTGTCTCACTCTTTTGATATGCCTTGGATCTCACCATGACATTTTGTCTCTTTCCAGAAGAGGAATGGGGTGAAGCCAAAATCCCTCCCTGTGAGAGAAGAGCAGATGCAGAACTGGGGAGCCTTCAGTGGTAGGAAGAAAAGCCAAGAGGTGGCTGGGGGGCCGCAGGGACCTCATGGAGTGGGACCAGCTCTCCAGACAATTGTCACCTGCTGGTTCATCCCTGCAGAAACCCTCCCTTGCCCGCCTTCACAACAAGTGTCAGAGGAGGGTCCAGGTACTTCCTGTCAGACCTTTCGGGCTCCATTGTAACATCTGTGCAAATCCCAGGTAAAACCAGCTTTAATGCACTCCTCTTAAACCAGCTTTTTCCTTTCATAAATCACATTAAACAGCACTTTGGAAAAAGGAGAACTTTTCTTTGGAAAAAGAAGAGCCTTGTGCTCCAGGATTCAAACCTGTTTCTGATGATGCTGTGCTCAGGTTTCACACTGGCTTTCCATCACCTGACTTTGTCGCATCAACATTTTGGGGGTCGTGAGACCTTTGGCAGAGCTCTGGTCACTGCTGGATACAGGACACCAATATGAAAGGAGCTTGGCTTCTACACAGTTTGGCCTTTTTCTGCATAAATGAGCTGAAAATCATGGATTTCACTGTTCATTAGCCTTACATCATCACGCTGCATTGTAGTCTGCAGCTCTTCTGCCAAATTTATTTTCTCATTCATTTTCCCAGAGGAATGGAGTGATGCAACATTTGCCAGCTAGTACAAAACACAGGTTTTTTTTGTTTTTTTTTTTAAGAGAAAGTGGCCTCGTTTATTAGAACATATTGACCTGAAACTCTGCACTCTGACGTACCTGCAGTTGCACTGAACACCGTCAAATGCAGGTGGTCTTGGTCAATCAAATATAAACATGAATATTACAGTAACATAAAATGCAGGTATCACAGAGATACAAGACAAAGGGTCAGGCACTGGGCTGGTCCTTGTGGTTGATTTTTCTCCCTGAATGAAGGGAAACTTTGCCCTCCAATGAAGTAGTTCCTCGATGCCCAAACACTACAGTAGTGATGTGACCCACAGGGCTTTCTTCCTTCATGAGCAGCAGTGCCACACCAAATCCTCCTGAAGGTACAAAATGGTTAATAGCAGCCTCAAATGACTTAGATTTAGCATCAGCACTGCAGGGAGGAAGCCTGGATTTCTCTGTGCAGTTCAGACTGCCTGGTTGCCCACGCAGAAGGCAAACATGCCTGAAGTTTCAATTCACATGTGGTGACTTTCTAATAACAGGGGTGTTAATAGAGAGCAGAGTAGCTTGAGCAGGTGAGTAACAATTAGCTGAGGCTCCTGCTTTTAAAAAGCACACCATGGCACATCTGTAGGCAGGGAATCACTTTTGCATAACTAATTTTTAAAACTAAAAGGTGGCTGTTCTGGAAGCAAAAGGCTTCCGGCACCAGGCTGGGGTGTTGTGTTATCCCTCACCACTCTGGAGGAGTTCCAGTGAACAGCTGGGCATCACCGACTGCCCAGGGCTGGTTTTGTTCAACACCTTCTGGTCCATTTGCAGCTTGACAGTGTCCTTCAAGAAGTGCTTGGTAGGAATAGTTGGGATGAAAGCAAGGTCGATGGTTGGTACTGCTGGGATCACAATTCTTTTTCACGGTCTGGGTGCTGATGGAGCACCAAAAGCTGCGAGAAGTTTGGAGACTTGCTCTCCAAATGGTGTTGGGTGGGAATTGCCACTGCTGAGTGTTAAGTGTAAAAGGTTTGAAAGAAACCTGAAAGATTCATGACACCTTTCTGCCTGTTGTTTTTCATTCATCTACTCCTTGGCAATCATCTCCCACCCATTCCCACCGGTTCCAAACCCTTTATCAACAGCTCAGGCTCCCACATGGGAACAGTCCAAGCCAATCTCCTTGGTCAACCTCAGCCTGAAAAGGAGGAAGAAGCTCTTAAAACCCACACACATCCTTAGCAGAATTTCTCTTGTACATCAAAGTGATGGAGAGTAAACAGAATAATCCCAGTGAGCTATTTCAGTATATTAAACCCCAATTCTTTATACCCTCAAATTATGCCTGGTTCTGGTCTTTTCCCTTCCCTTTTTTTGGGCTTACTACTCTCCAAAAGGTGAAATGCCCTGAACAGCTACCTCGTTAATTTTTCCTCTCTGAGCAGTTGGGTTGAAACATATGCCATTAGACCTGATGTCCCCAGCTAAAACCCCTGTCACATCACTAAATATTTTAGCAAATAAAAAATTTTTTAAACACGCGGCCAGATGTCCACATTGACATAGTGCTTAAGGCGTTTGACTGATAAAAAGCCAGGCCCCTTGGTAAGTGGGGATTTAAAAACATGTCCTGAGGCAAGTGTGCGATATTAAAAACATCCTGGGCTCTTTTGTATGGAGATTTGCATACGTTGAGGTTTTAAAGAGAGTGTCCATCTGTCACTGAGCATTCTCCCAATACAACAAAGCATCGATAAATATTTTGAATCACAGTCACTTTTCAGCAGGCACCAGCAAGGAGGCAGAGTGGTTTCAGCTGGGATATCCATCGCTTTGTGCAATAAAAGGAGCTGCAGTTTCACTTGGAAGTGGTGTTTAATATTTATGAGGATGACAGCCCTGTACAATTACAGAGCTACAACCTGGCCCTTGGGTGATTCCATAAAAAGTATCAGCCAGACAGAGGGGAAAACAAAACCTCAAGCTTTTGTTCTGGAAAGTCTGGATGCGGTGATGTACCATGATCGTGCTTCAGCATGAGTAGCACCCGCTTGCAACACACATGGCAGCAGCCTGGCTCCAGGTCTGTTGGAGCGATGGAAAGACTTCTGCCAGCTTCAATGAGCCCTGCACCAGCATGGATGCAGATGAATTGTCACCAAAGTGGAGGAAATTCATTGTTCTTGGTGTATGTATTGAAAGAGAGGGTCAAAAATTCACCTGGCTGCAGTCCTGTCCAGATTCATCATGTTAGTGCTGGGTTTGGCTCCTTGGATTTAAGGCAATGTTATGTTTTAAGGCTCAGTCTGGAATGTGAGAAAACAGAATGGCAGCAAGGATGGGGATCAGGATGTTCTCACTAGGCTAGAAGGTCTAACACGTGGGAGGCATTTTACAGAAGGGAAAAGAAAGAACACAGGCATCACTTGGTGCCTTGAGGAGCTGCAGCCTCATCTCCAGACAGGACAGAGGAAATTATCAGCTCTCCCAATTCCATATTTTTATTTAGTTTTGCTTTTCTGAGTTAATATTTTTTAAGGAGGTGCCATATTCTTCTTATTCTCCAACCATCTAGAAAATCTGAAATGTCAAACTGAGATGAAAAAAAGTCACAGCACAAAATACATTTGCGGCAACTATTTCAGTTAACTAGATCATTTCAGTTTCAGCATGTGTGTGTCTCAACAGGTTGGCTATGGCAGGATATCTCCAGCCTGTTCTCCTTGCATTGTTTCCTTCCTTTAATCTGAATCTCTTTCTGAGCCCTTCCTGCCTGACCTTTCTAAAGAGCCACCCATAAAACAGATAGGCTTTAATCAATCATTGGTTTCTCTGTTTCTCTTGCAGAGTTGGTTCTAACAAGGCAGTGGCCATCGCAGTGTTGATGGAGGGAGATGCCAGGTGGCAGATGGCTTTTTTCACAGGTGCAGTACGATGGTCTTGCACAGTGGATGGTTGGGTGACTGCACATCCATCTTGACTGAGAAAGAGGAATCTTTGCTAGCGTGTTTGAGGGTATTTGTGTAAGCCTGGTGTTTAAGCTGTTAAACACCCAAGGAAAGGAGAGATTCAAGAATTCAAGAAGCAGACAAAAATAAAAAATCCTCTCTGATTCATTTGCAGAATATACATATTTATTGGAAAAGCACTGATTTTTCCCCCCACAGACAAAACATGTTTGCTGCTGCCTGAAGGCAGCAATACTTTGTTTGCAAACACAAACTGCCAAAGGAGACTCTGACTTTCCTGTCTACAGCTATAGGACAGCTTCTATCCATGCAAGGGACATTTGATAGGCTTTGGGACAAATCCTGTCTGTCTTGATGGTTAAAGGGCTGCGTCAGTTGTGTCAGTGGTTATGGTGTTAAATGCATGATTGCTTGGGACAACAGGAGGATGTGACAGTGGGAAAATGGCTCTTGACCAGTTTAAATTCAGGCAGGAGACAGGGAATGACACGGATAAGCATATTAGCCGAAGACATTCCAGTCCTAAGGCCAGCGTTTGGAGTAAGTGAATGCTGACCTTCTTGATTAATCTCTGAAGTTTAAGCTACCTAAGAGGCAAACTGGGAGCTCAGCACACAATTGCAGCTCAAGAGCTTTCTGCATGCTCTGTTGCTGGCAATAAGACACATGATCATCTGCTTTCTTTTGAACTGTGCATTCTAGTCATTGCTCGTATTTTGGGCACTAATTTATATTAAAAGGCCATTTCCCCACAAGACGTAGGAGTTGTCACTTAATACAAGGATTTAGATATTTTCCTTGTCAACAAGGCTATGATGAAGCACAGTTTTCATCCACCCCAAGGATGTGGTACCTCACACGGGCTGGCAATATCAAAGCATGGGTTGTAGATCTTCCCTGGTGAAATCTGGCTACCATGAATTTAAGATTTGGGCTTCAAGGAGGAATATTTCCTCATCCTCCTCAAACCCCTCAACTGAGCCAACTTCTGCGTCCAAGCAGGCAGCAGTCTCTCCTCGCATTAAGTGAATTCATTTAGGCATGTCTACCTTGATGACTGCTGGAAATGGGTGCAAAAATTCTTGAATTTCAGGTTTGCCTCATCAAGAACGTGCATGAGGGAGTGTTAATGCTGCCAGTGTTGGTGAGAGCCAGGAGAACAAATGGTGATTTTAAAGCCTTTGTGGACAGTCCCAGTCGTTTGGCAGAAGGGATGGGGCTGAGTGTTGAACCGGTTTGTTGGGCCTTATTCTGCTGCCAGAGCTGGCTTGGGCACTCCAGCCCTGGAGATCCCGCAGCTGAAGAAGGGCTGCAAGACTTTCATTGATCCTAAAACAACCTGTTGGTTGGCACATCCTGGATCCAGCATGGATTGCCTGGGGAACACGCACACTGTGCTTGTGTCAGCCTTGGTGAGCAAGCAAAGCCATGCCAAGCTACACAGGCTCTGACTCCTGCCAAAGGGGTGCGGCATAGGAATTAAATGCCAAATCCTTTTCTTTTTATATGGGCAGTTAAAGTCAATTAGACCAGTGGTGTGAGCTGGGCGCACTGGCACTGGGGTGAAGACAAAACAATGCTGTGTCCTTTCCACAGGCAGAGCTGAATTACTCTCTATTTTTCCCCCAGAATAATTCAAGCTAAGGCAAGAGGCACTAGCTTGTGAGGAGAAGCATTTCAGAAAGGGAAAAATCAGTCCTCACTAAATCCATAGCCCATCTCCTCAAAGCTTGCTTACTGCCAGCTCCCTAATTTATGTAAACTGGTCGTCAGAGCTGAATTAAAACCTACAATTAGCAATCCAGGAGGGCACGGTGGTAATTCAGACAGATGTGCCACTTAAAAATATTTACATAAAGCTTGCAGGATAACCAGCACTCCCAGAGGGAGCCATCAGGCGCGGCTCTGGCACGTCCCCCAACACAGCTCCACCGCCGCAGGCTGCAGAGCTCAGCCACAGCTTAGATTTGCCAAAGACCGCAACCACAGCTGCAGCTCTTGGGATCAAAAAGTGTAGAGACCTAAAGGAGTTACCAGGAGCCTGAATGCTGCCTGATCTTTTTCTCAGGAAAATGCTCTGGAGTTTGCATGAAGCTGCTCAGAAACCTCAAACCCATCATAACCAGCCAAGAAATCCTCATTACTTGCTGCACCATAAGCTCATTGGCAAGTACTCTACCCACACATAATGATCAGGATTTCCTGAGCCTAAATTCCATCAGGAAGTCCATGACATGGAGAAGAGCTTGGCTCAGCTGTGAGAGGAGGAAGAACGGGATCTGATTTTGCAAAAGGCTGGCAGCTGCTTTTCAATTCACTTGGATGCTTGTAAGGGCCATTTCAATCGAGCAATTTTTTCTTGGAGAAGACTTTAGAGATTAATTTGTGCTTTTAAAAACTTGGGATTATGGACCATCCTAGAAAGCTTTCTCTGTGCCCTGGCTGAGGGCTTGGCTTCCACTTGTGTTTCAACCAGCTTGTGCCAGCAATGGGCTTTTATTAGAAAGTATGAAGAGTTAGGGAAGATTTTTAATTCGCAAAGATCCATTGCTGTCATAGTGCATATCCTATCCTGTTACACACAGCCTCAGTCATCCTCCAGTGCAACCCAGACATGAAGGAAATCCTTGTGGATGGATGTTGGGTTCCACTTGTGGGCATCTCCCTCTGGTGCACCCCCTCTTTATCTCCCAGATGAAATGCAAGAGATAATCTGTCTTTGGAAAGCTGCACTTTCTCTGTTTTCAGATGCTCTAATTTAGAGGTTTTATCTGCAATTTCAGCAGCAGGTAAAGGATGGCTTGAAAGGAATTGTGTAGGTGGTGTTGTGATGTCGGGGGGGCGGGTCACGGGCTTTCTCAGGAGGATTTAGGAGCTGTGAACAAACACATCTGCCCGAGCGTTTTAGAGCTGGGAAAAGCATTGGTAGCAGCCAGTTATAAAATGGGGCCAGTTCACACAGATGGTGAAGACAGTCGTGCTGGTTTAAACCCACAGCAGAACCAATGACTAAATTGGCTCAGACACAGCCCTGGTAGAACCAGGGAAAACTGTTCACAGATGTCAGTTTATGGAGACAAGCTTTTTTTCCATGTGCCACTGCCCTGGCTACTGATAATCACCGTTTTCCACCTTTCCAGTTGCATGAGTTCACATCTAATGTAAAGAAATTCCAGCCTGGAGAATGCAAATGAAAGCTTGAAGATATTTCTTTGATATTCTCTTGCTGTTCTCACCCCACACAGTATGTCCTGTTCCCTTACTGGTAGCCCACACCTCCTCTGGCTCTGGCTCTTGCACTGACACGTTTTTCAAAATGATTGCAAAAACCCATTCATTTTTCTCAAATATTTATGGGAACACCCAGAATGTTCACAGCAACAGATGAAAGACTGAGTACCAGATTCACTTGTTTACTAGCAAAATACAGGAAAAAAAAGAAAAGTGATTGCCCAGTTTTGTTTCTGTTGAATCTGTGGTTTGCTCAAAAACCTTTCAAATTTGAATATACTTCCATTTTAAAATGGGTGTGATTTACACCAAGGTTGATTCATCTGCTGGCCTTGGTGGCTGGAATATTCCAGCAATGAGTTTGCTTTGTTTCAGCACAATAGAAGTTGAAAAAATACTGTAGATGAGTTTTAATACTGCAGCTTTTATGTGGAACATGAAAGCTCACTAGTTTAATACAAAGTCATTACTGCAGTTAAAACCATTAAGTTAATTAATATGGACATTTATTGCTACCGATAAAAGATAATATCAGGGGATTTATAGAAACAATATATCTGTATATTCTTCCTCCTAAAGTCTCCACGAAGACAGGACTTTCAGTGGGGAGGAATATATTGTAATGGCACCTGATCCTGGGGCTGGCACTGAAGGTAGGTCAAGGGGAGCACTTGCAGCAGAGTCATTAAGATAACCCCGGCCCCGAGAGCACCAGGGCTCACAGAATAAATCCTTCAGCCTTGATAATTATTACACATTGAAGGCACCAGCAAGTCCCTTGGTTCTGCCAAGATTTAAGTGGTAGAATAACCTGTTTCTTTTATCAGGAGCAACTCTTCCACTGCTCAGTGCGGGGACAGTGTCAGCTCCCATCCTTACACATAAAGGCAACTCTGTCTTCAGTTTTCAGCCAGAGAAAAGTCAGCAAACCCTCCGCTTTCACCCCTTTCACCTCTCCAGGTCTTCAGACCTGAAAATCCTCAAGCTGTCCCCAACTGCTCTTGGTCATTTCCTCGTACTGGTGCTGGATAACAGTTGGAAGGCGCAGTAAATTAATAAAGCTTTGCAAATGCAGACAACTGCAGAGTGTGATAGAGGGGCTGTATCAATCACCATAATGACAGACATTAGCAGAGTGCCAAGTGTTTTGGTCTCAACAGATCTGTCACCGGTTTGCAGGCGGCAGTTGTAAGTACAGGTCTGGGCATCGGCCACACTCATTCACTGCTGTCTGCAAAGCTGTCACTTGGAGAGGAGATTTATTGGGCTGGGACATGTGATTTATGTCAGACGGCTTCAGCTTTGCTAACTCGTGTGCCACAATAGTAGTTAACAAGCAATTAAAATCTTTGGTCTGTTGTGCTGGAAGCTACATCATAGTTCCCTGAAATCAGCATTCAGCATTATCCCTTCTTAATAATCCTCATTTTGAAGGCTGGGGGGGGGAATGTAAGGAGTGCCCTCACTGGCATAGATAATTTCTTACTCTGCTTAAAATGGTGTGAATCAGTTCTTAGGGAGGGTATTTTTAATTCTGGCTTTCCCTAGGTCCACTTGTTCCACAGTTGGGCTGTGGAAATCTCTTGCTGGTTATCTACCACTCTGTGTGTCTGCTCCTGTGGGCTGTAGACAGTGGGGAAGCACCGGCATACAGAATCACATCAGAGAATCGTGGAATGGTTAAGGCTGGAAGAGAACCTCAAAGTTCAGCTGGTTCCAAACACCTGCCATGGGCAGTGAGGGACATCTTCCACTAGAACGATCCAAACAAACAGCACTTGCTGTGATCCCCTCTGCCAAAGAAGCTCCTCTGGATGCCTCTCCTTGGCCTATGCCCGCTCCCCAGGCTGCTGAGCTGGTAGCTCCTTGGTGGTGCCCATACACCCAAACTTCTGCTGCTGATTCAACCTGAGACCAACCCAGCAAAAACCTGCTGCAACAACACCTGGATATAAAAACACATTTTATGGAGTAAAATGACTTTGGGTTGATCATTTGGGGCAGAATCTCCTCATTCTGCACTCATGCACCCACTGCCGCCATCCCAACACTAGCAGCTGCTGGCACCAACATTTTGGCTACCTGTGAACCCACCATCAGGGCAGGGAGCCCAGGTCAAAGTGCTTGCACTGAAGTGAATCCAGTCTCGCTGGTGAGCCCCTCTGCTGTGCTGCCTGCACCAAACTCCTTCAGTCAGACAACACTTTGGCGTTAATTAGCCTCATTGCACACACACACAGCGCTCTGCCCTGAGTGATGCAGGCTTAATTACCAGTGACAGGGATGGGGTTTTTTTGTCCTTCTGTTACAATCACTAATGGTGGTGAATACACACCTTGGTGGGTATTTTCACCCACTGGACACTGCAGTTCTTTCCCCCACTTCTGTTCTGTGGCCTTTGAGTCAATATTTCAGAGATCAGATTTTTTCCCTTTACAAAATGGGCACGTGAGGCTGCGCCAGTTTTCTGATGATGCATTCCATAATATATAGTACATATTTAAATCCCCTTTTTCCTTATATGCAAACTTCTGTTCATATTGGCAATTCAGCACTTGCGTTTCTTCGCTTTTCAACCTGTTAAAATCACAGGGAAATTTTACAGATAAGTGACTGCCCAGCGCAGCCATCAGGAAATGCTGCATCTCACTTCTTAACCAATAACCAGAGCTTTGGTACTTTTTCCAAGACTTTGTCCTGCAGGGACAGTCTTCATATGTGACAGGTGAATATCTGATACTTAATACCTCTCAAAGCCTTCCCCTAAGGCTTTTTCCTGCTATGGCCACTCAAGGAGTGCACGCAGAGAGCCAGGACCAAGGGAAGGTGCTGCGGGAGAGCAAATCCCAGTGATGGGCTTAGCACAGGTTTTTGGCTCCAGTCCAGCTTTGCTAGGATTCACCCAGACTTTTCTGCTACTTGCAGGTTTCTTGGCTGTTCTTCCATCTCCCACCACCCCAGAGGATGGATTCCTCCTGCCCTAACAGGAAAACCAGGAAAACCCCAGGTCATCAGCTAATGAGGTGATGGGAGGGGTTTGTGCCTTTTGGTACAAGACTGGTACAACAAATCTACTTGTTCTCTTTTAAAATATTGACTGTTTTCCTCCTTTTCAAGGCAAAAACTATACCCACCCTTCTGGCTAATCTTCTTTTTACCGTGGGGCTCAATTGTCTGATCCTTTAGGTACAGGACCTGGATGTGAAGTCCCAGGTAAACCTGGAATTACAATCAGGATCCCAGCCTAGCACTGAGCTGTGCAGCCTGTCTCACACAACATCTTGGGAAGAGGGCATGTTTCCGGAAATTTTAGCAAAAATTATGTCTAAGGAACTATACAAACCCTCTGGAGGAACTTCTGCTGAGCAAAGGTGATCCATGCTGACATTGAGAATTGTTTGATTTACAATAACAGAGATAATATTTTGCTAAGCCTCCCTGTAATACAATGTGTGTCATTTTAAATTTCCCATTACACTGAGCAATCTAATAAATAAATGCCCCAACTGCAATAAACATGAATCATGCAGTGTGGAGAAGCTCTCAGCAGCCCTGGAACACATATATTCTTCCTAATGGTCTTTGGAAGTCACCGCTTAATTTGACTTTGAGCTGAGTGTCTCTGGAGCAGAGCAGCTCGGCTACTGCCAGGCAAGTGGCTGCAAGATGCTGGGTCAAACTCTGACGAGATTTAGTGACAAATCAGATTTACAAATTAGGGCTGTGCTGCTCTGTAAAGGATACAGCTCAAGCCGAGCGATTAGCAAGTACATGGCCAGATAGAATTGACTACTGGGGTTTTTCAGGGTTTTTCTTTTTTTTGAAAGCTGGAAAACAAAGCAGTTGTTTTACATTCTGCACCAATGCAAGCCACCTTCTGAGAACAAGAAGTTCACGTCATTGTCCCCTAATTTCTGCTCTTCATCTTTCACTGGATTACGTGCACGTGAAGGTATTTTAGCAATCTCCTGCCTTCATGCCAATATATGTTGGAATTTGGGATGGAATTTAATATGAGTAATGTTAGGGGAAACAGGTCAGGGTTTCAGATTAACACCAATAACCATAATGAGAACAGATGTTTATATCCATCTGGAATGTAGATTTAATATGTTAAATTCATAGCTCAGTCCATGAAATGCAATCATCAGATGTTTACTGGTCCCAATTTAATGAGCGATTTTGGATTAAACAGGGGCCAAACAACAGGCCACCAATCTATATTAAATCTCTGCAAAATGAAAATTGCAAAGATTTACTTAGGGTCATTACACAAGAAAATTTAATCACAACCTCATCCATAATGTCACATCGTCATCAGACTGATAATTGAAATGCCATGTGAGGGATTATGAATAACCCTCTGTTTATGAAGATAGCTTTCTGATTATCTCTATGTCCTGTGAGTAACATAAAATATGATTTGTATTAATGTACATGGGCCTTGTCTAAAAGAAACCCACTGGGGATCTGCTGAAAAAAGTCTTGTTTTTTTTTACCTTCACTCTTCCTGACAGGAGATGTTGTTAAATAACATTATTACCACAATTTTAAAGGTACATGGTGAAGTGAAGCCTTGAATATAGACTCAGGCTGTGTTTATGGCATCACAGGGAGACAGAGCTTGCAACATCCCTGCAGCTGGGTGGGTGCTTATAAAGTATTCAGTACGTGATCTTAGTAAGCAAACATTGTTTTGTCTAGAATCAATATTAATTTTTCAGACTGTATGTTCTCTGGGGCAAGAAATGTATCTTCCAGTATTTACTAAACATTTAAGTACCTTTGGGATGTTAATAAGAACACACTCGATTTTGGCATGTTGCAAAATACTAAACTCTTGGATAACTGACAATTACATAATTGTGCATTGTAATGGATTATACAACAGACTACAAAGAGCCAAATTTCTAATGGCACTCTGGTTTCAAATTTTCATCTAAATATTTACACAGTGTGTGCTGTAGGACTCTCCGCTCCAGCCCCTAAGGTGAAAGTTCAGCTGGGATAATCCAGAAATCACACGAGTGAGCAACAGGCTCCTCCTGAGAACCAGTGCAGGTGCTGTGGGCACAGCTGGGTTGCTACCAACCTTTGCTTCCAAATTTTCCTAACTACACGATCCAGCCACTCGGGAGGTGATGCTCTGCCCTGCCACTGACATCCCCACTGCTCCTGGGCCTGTCAGCTCCTCCCTGTGTGGTGGCACCGTGACACCAACCTACCAGGGTGCTAGAGATGACCCAGACACTGTTAGCAGAACAGGAAGTGCCCAGCAGAGAGGCTGGGGTTTCTCAATCTCTGGCCCCACAACCGAGATCTCAATTTCAGTAACTAAACCAAGTTTCCCCCGGCCAAATCCAGGGCAGGAGAAAGGATGAACTGAGCCTCTTACCTCCAAAAATGTGGCTGCCTCCTCTTCCAGTTGCTTGAGCTCAGTCTGAACCTGCCCCGCACTCTGGGGATTCAGCTCCATTTGCAGCAAGATCAGAAGGCAAATGGAAATGCGTCTTTTCCCTGTCCAGGACTGCATTCTGTGTCACCTCATTGTCAGTGCTGCAGAACTGATCACATCTGATGTGTTTTAATTGTCCTGCATAGGAATTAATTAGCCCCTTGGTCAGGGAACAATTAAGCACCGAGCTGAGGAACAAGAAAAACCAAACGGAATAAAATCCCGAGTTTCCTGCCTCTCAGACAGAAGCCATGAGTCCCTGACATGGGAATCTCACATTCAAACTGAAAGGTGGTGCCACTGTGGAGCATCTGGACAGTTGGTTCCTGTCCCAAGCAAGCGTTTGAATCAGCTCACCACAACACACTTCCTCATCCCAATTTTAAACAGCTTTAGCCTCATCCATGCCCACATGCCTAAGGTTTCCAGTTGGTCTCAACCCACGTCGAGCTTAACAGGCTCTGAAAAACTTTTGCACTTACTTCTTAGCTGTGCCACTCAGGGAATAACATTTCCTACTGTAAACAATTTGTTTTCAAGAAAATTTGTGCTCCTTTTTGACTGCAGCAGGCATCAGGTAGCCAAAAGTGGAAGGAGGCAGATTTTTGGTACTAACACATAAACAATGCAATTAAATGCAAATAAACAGGTAAGGCACACCCCTCCACTGACCAAGGTAAGGGAGGATGTTATTTTAAATTAAGTCCTTGTGATATTTCTGGCTGTCCAACCACTGAAAAACCAAGGAACAAATCCCACGTGAGCAGAATTTTACCCAGGACGCCGCAAACCCAACTAAACGCACATTTAACAGGCTCAGCCAGCATTCCATCCCCCAGGCACCTTCTCTCCCATGGGCTGACCCATACAAGTGTCTCAGAGCATCGTTCCAGTGCCAGGCAATGCTTTGCTGCACTGGCAGATATCCCCCTGTGATATTTAAACTGTGAGGTTCTAATCCTGCAATTACCCATTAGGGAGGCCGTTAAGCAGGTACCAGCCATCCTGGGGACACGATGGTGGCTTTGGTTAGCCCCTTCCTCTTTCCCAACCGCACGATGTCTCCCTGAGTTTCTGCAGGCAGAAGGTGCCGGAGCGGGTTCAGCTCTGTGGCGATGACAGGACGTCGTCGGCTCCTCTTCCATGGAGTGGTTGGGCTGAGCGTTGCCTTCCTATTAGCGAGGGTAAGAAAACAAGGAGCCATTATCAGCGAGTGCTGGCACGTGGGCAGAGCTCTGAGGTGCTGGGGGAGGGCCCAGTGCCACCCTCGGCACATGGACACGGGCGCACTCCGAAGTGTGGGTCTCCCGCAGAGATGGGCAAGGGGAAATGCAAATCCTGGGATGGGGACAAAGCTCCCCGGTGTGTAACGGGGCTGACACGGCAGAATGCTTTCCTGAATCCCATCCTGTAAAAGCCCTCATCCGAAGGTGACAGCAGCCACCAAATGGAGGTGTTAAAGAGAACTGACGCATCCAATAAACTCCAGCTGTCACCTCCAGTCAGCGTCTCTTCTCTTTCCCCTGCCTGGGCCTCTTCTCTTGGCTAATAGCCCTAATGATTACGATTGAAAACAGTTTTTTCTTCTTTTGCTTTCAGTCTCAAAGGTTGATCTTTGATTAGTTTTCGTTTTCTTCTTGAAACGGTCTTGTTTCTCGAAGAACAGGCAACTGTAACCCAGGAAAAGTCAATGGTTTGCTGCTGGACTTGTTTTTCTCTAGGAGGATTGTAAGAAATCTTTAGGATGCTTTTCTGTATCCCCCAGCTAAACACTGCTCCAGACCCTGTGCTCAGTACTTTTCTTTTTCTCTCCCAATCCCTGTTTAAGAGATCCGGCTTGAAGGGTTTTTTTCTTGCTGCAAAACCTCTCATGAGACAGATCAGGGGACCCCGACCCAAAAATCTCTGAGGTCACACTCAGGCCACATTATTTAGTCTGAAACAGATTATTTTTTGCTTTGTTTTCTGGTTGAAAGTTCAGTGAGGTGGTGGAGGGTGGTCTGCAAAAAACTGTGAACTTCTATAAAGGCCAGAATTTAATTGAAGTAGTAGAGTCTCTCTTTTTAAATTGTTTCATAGGGTGGTTTTTGCATAGTTTAACCTCAGCCAAGGGAAAGATAAGTCTGTTTGCAAAGAAAATAATCAAAGAGTTAAAGGATGCTGCTGGGACAGTGGCTGCTAGTTCAGGATACAAATACACTACCCGCTAAGTCAGAGCTAAAAGTGATGTTCCTTGGTGGGGAATAAAGATTGCTGTGTAACTATTCTGAGATTAAGTGAAAAGACTCATTTGAGATCCTTCCAGGTACCCAATTTTTTCATGGCAGACCCTGAAAGCACTCGTGGTTCATGTACCAGTAAGGACCTGTCTCCCTCAGCTCTCATAGCAGGGCATGGCTGCTGCCATTGCCTAAATGAAACGGAGGTGAGATTCACTCAGATTGCTAAAATTGATCCCTCTCTGTGTAGAGGCAAAGTATTTAGGACTTTCTGGGACATTTAATTTTGTTTCAACAGGCCTAGATGCATAAAGTGAAGTGAATGTGTGAATACAAGACATACACAGATACACACACATATATATATAGGTACTGAACAATGCATCACTATACCTCAGAATGTTCTTTTGAGCAGAGAAATAAAAATCTTTTAAATTAATTTCTACTCCTGTCTCAGGGGCACTATGGCAAATTACCCAGTGGTGGAGAATGTCACTTGCTAACATCATATAATGCCCAAGAAAAATGGTTGATGAATTAAAATAAACAACCTACATTATTTTGCTTTACATACTCCACCATCAGTTAGAAATCAAATAAAGAGAATGAAGCAATGAGAAAATGTAGATCTGATCCCTTGATGGGTTTTTTTTTTTTTAATAGTGGCTATTTTGGAAAAAACCCCTCTGCTTACTTACATGAACAACACACAGAAAAGAGTTAAAAGTGGCACATTATCTTTCCAATGACATATTTAGCCAGTTATTCAGGCTATAATGAAGCTGTGTAATGAAGTCAATGTCCTTGAAAGTTCTTCATCAATTTTTTTCTCATCTGTCAGCATATCCACTTGCCGACACAATATTAATTAAACACAACATTTCCTGGAGTGTTGAAGTGAAGTCCCATCACTGATAATGAACAGGTTTAGGAGAGTCACATCCCAACAAAATTACTTTTTAAACCAGCCTTATTAAGCAGAAAATTAGACCTAAATCACCCTACAACATCCTCATTAAAACCCACTGATCCTTGGCTGCTTCTATGTTCTAACATCTTTAATTAGCAAACTGCTAGTCTATCTGCCATGATAAATGCTATTAATCTTACCTTTCATTTGCTTTCTCTTAACCTATCGTTTGCCCACTTCAGGGAGACACAGGCTTCCACCAGGACTCATTTTATGGTGTTTAATGTCCTTGTAAGGATGAAAAACGGGGCAGTCACGGGTTAAATGCGATGACTCTCTCCACCCTCGCTCCATCGCTGAATTTCAGAATTTGTGGATATCTCAGATGGCAGACTTGCTGTGTTTGAGGGCAAATTAAGAGTATTTTCCAGTGGATCTGTATGGAATATGTTGTCAAACCTTGACAGTAAATCACAGTGCAACTGTGGTTCGGTGCCCTCTCTGCTGCCCTGCTTTAACCATGGAAGAGTTATGGACATCAATTAAAAAAACCTTCTGGGTGTCTGTGAAGGTGCCACCCAGGGAAAAGCAAAGCTTTAACAATACTATTGCATTTTAGAATTGTAGCTACTAAATCTACAACCTCTGAGGAGCCTTTACAGAGCGTGACAGCTTCACAGCCTCCTTAACACTTGTTCGCAGAAGCTCCAGAATACATCAGGACAAATAATACGCCACATCAGGCCACTTTCGCATGGCATTAGTCAGGGGGAAGGGTACAATGCAGAGCCATTCTATGCATTTCAGAAATGCATTGCTACTTGCTGTGTTCTCAGGTGCAAAATGCCACCTTGGATGTGCACTGCTTTTTTCCCCAGATTATGACTATGGAATTGGGACTTTTCGCTGCGTTCGTTCTGGCTGATTCTTGCAGTGTGCCTGAGCTTCATCTTCTTACAGCAAATAACATCAACCGTGTTCAGCTCACAGCTCCTGGGCAACGGAGAAGCACAAATTTAACCTCCCTCAAATATCTTGTGATAAATTCAGTTTGCTTGGGGTTTGGTTCTCCCAAGTAACCAGGGATAGGACAAGAGGAAAGAGCCTCAAGTTGCGCCAGGGGAGGTTTAGATCGGATATTAGGAAAAACTTCCTCACAGAAAGGGTTGTCAAGCCCTGGCACAGCTGCCCAGAGCAGTGGTGGAGCCACCATCCCTGGAGGGATTTAAAAGACGTAGAACTCGTGGACATGGTTTAGTGATGGGCTTGGCAGTGCTGAGTTAATGGCTGGATGATGATCTTAGAGGGCTTTTCCAACCTAAACTGTTCTAGGACTCTATGACTCAGTTGGTCTTTCCAATGGATTTCTGAGAGAGGCTCTGACCTGGCTGGACATTCCATGTCCCAGAGGCAGACACTGTCCGCAGCCTTCAACTTTCAGAGCTTGACTCTGAGATTTGTCAGCATAATTCACTCCATGTGCCCCTGTTAATTTCTCGCTTTCATTGTTATCATCCCATATTATTTAGTGACCAGGCTTGCCTCCCACAGATACAAACTCTTTCTCTTGGCAGCTTTAATGAAAACTGCTTTTAATTTCACATTGCCCTGGGTTATTCTGGCTGCTGATGGGCTGTTTCTTATTGGGGACAGATTATTCTAACTGCTAGGAAACCATGACCTTTTAAGCTTTCATTTCAAGTCCTAATTCTAGCACTAGGCTATAAGGCAGGGGCTCCTCTCACTGTGTTCCTGTCCCTGAAAACCAGGCATCTATTCTGAGCTATCTGTGTAGCTTCTGCAGCCAATGCCAAGAGATAAGCATCCCCAGAAGGAGACTTGTCCACCTATTCTACAGTGACATGAATTACCCCTGGGAAGCTGTTATCTATTATTCCTCAGGATGAAGACAGCCCAGGCTTAATTAGTTGTCTGACTTTTAGATGTTGAGTTAAGTACAATAATCTGACTCCCAGTGATTTGGTTTTTTCCTCTTTTGTCTCATTCTGGAACAGAGGAGTCACGATTCATATGCAAGGATCATAGCCTTGAAGCTGTGGTTTCGTAATGAAACCCTTCTCTCACCCCCAATATGTTTCCATTATCTTGCCATCAGGAAATAATTTTTTCTCCTGCACATGAAGACACATGACATGCTCATTTACCCACACACGTGCGAACCCAGATTAACTACTCCATAAATTAGTTAAAAGATTTTCCCAGAGAAAATGAAGAGGAAAGACATGTAATTTCCACTTTTCAGCTCCTGAATGAATGAAGACACTTTGCTCTGTAAATGGCTGTTTAGACACATACTAGAAATCAAGATTTCTGCATTGAGATGACCAAGTTTATGTGAACAGAGCTACTCCAATCCACCCCAAGGTATTAATGTTTTTACCTCAAAATCAATGTCCACTGTGTTTGAGGTTTTTTCGTATTTGGGTTAAAATCTACCATCCCCTGTCTCCAAATCTGGGCTGTACTGATCCTGAATTTTAACAGCTGGACCAAACAAAACCCCAAACTCAGAGTAAAACCATATCTGAATGGAAATCAAGATCAGCATAAACTTCAGTTCTAACTCAAAGAGAGTGTTTCAGGCCAGCAGCAGGGATAATGTGGTGAATGAATCATAGGTCAGTGGAGCAAACTGACTGAAAGTCATTAGAGAATCATCAGAAGATTTGTGACAAAAAAAATATTAACCTTGGCCATCATGAGACTGGTTCTGGGGCATTCCTGTCTGAGCAGATACCCCTCACATCACTGCCAGGATGAGCCTCTTCGTGCTGGCCAAGACCCAACAAAACCTCAACCTGCAGCCCCTTGGAGCTTTTAGAAGTTTTTGATTATATTAAAGTGAAAAAATGAATGCTACTCCTATTGCAGAACTTGATGGGAATTACACTCCAGGGCAAATGAGTATAGACACGTCTTTTTCTCTGGTTCGAATAAAATATCTTCCATGCCTTAGCCTGGTCAGCTGGGTTGTCTCCTTTTAACTGGAGCCCTCCTTGTGTCAGTTTCATTCATGCCATTGGGTAGGTGAATATAGTTCTTTCATTCCAGACAACTAAACCAGCCATTAAGAGTGTTTCAGCCAGCAGAAACGTGTGTGTGTGTTGGATGTTACACAGGAAACCACAGGAAGGGCCAGAGAATAGAGAACATGCGCTAGAATTCAACTGCCCAAATAATGCTGATCAGTGAATTTCATGAGGCTGGCACTTGTCTCGTCAGAAAACGAGAAGATGCTCTGAGGTTAGGAGAGTGATACTGGTGCAACATCAGTGTCAGAAATGGATTAACTCCATGGCATGAGAATGAAACGCTGGATGTCAAACTGGGAGAGGAATTACAGGTGTGCACCAGAGCTGGTTCAAAACCAGAGGCTAAGTAGGGATGTGACTACACGAATAAAAAAATCCCTGTTAGAAGTGCCCGTTTTCCTTGCCGAAACAAGGAGTTGCTCAGCCAGTGATAGCACCTCCTCCTCCCACTGTGTATCAGTCCTGCATCCTTCCCGGGGTTACCAGCTTTGTGCACGGCTCTCTCTGAGGCCGAGCCTGTGGCTCCAGCAGTGACAGAGATGCAGCAAAAGCAGCAAAGGACAGCTCAGCGATGACACTTCACGTTACAAACTGGTGCTTTCACAGAGCCGGGATCCTGGCTGGAATCTTTGCAGGGCAAGAAGCGAAGGGCAGGACACGGGAGCTCAGAGAACCAGAAAGATGCGTTTGGCAGTGAGGGCAAGTTTCTGTAGCAAAGCATTTCATAAACTCTGGCCCAGATTCTCCCCTGTGACTTGACCGGGCTCAGCACAAGACGAGGATTGGAGAACAAAGATGGCTTGAAGCCACCTTTATGCTTCTCCACTCTGCAGCAGCTGGGGACTGGCTGGTCCCCAGGGTAGGTTCAAGTCGCCTCAGGCTATTGTAGCAGCAGGAGACTGCTAGAAAATAGCCGAGATGTAGCTACACCTCCTTTCCAATTGGCTGTCACTGCCCCAGAAGGAACCAGGAGGTGACTTAGGTGACACCTCTGCCACAATAGAGGGTCGATCTTCCCAGGGACCCCGAGCGTGAGGAGGGAGAGAGAAAATGTCAGCGCGGATGCTGCCGGGGAGGCAGAGCAATGTGTGGCTTATTTAGGGAAGCAGGAAGCGAAGATCTTCTGAATTCAAATCTGGTGAGCCACTCACTCCAGTCAGTGTGTGTCCACGGGCACATGCCTTGATCTTTTCTGTGCCTCAGGGCAAGGCAACTGGAGAATGAAGTCGAAAGCAACAGAATTTCACTGGAATGATCAGATACCGCTTCCAAATTGGATTTAACTCCAAAAACCAAAACAAAGTAAATATCTGCAGTCATGCACACTCAACGTGGTCAAGAATTAATTTGTCATGTATTTATATAGGAACAAGTCTGTCCGCAGGCTGCATCAGAATCCCACTGAGGGCAGAAGCACTTACAGGGGAGATAATTTGCAAGGATGAGAACTTCAGCAGGCAGCTGAAAACAAAAAGAAAAGGAAAAGCTCTTGCCTGACAGGCGATTTTGGGTTTGCTTTTGATGAAATAAAATGTAAGACCGATCCCAAGCACCTACATGGGAGAGAAACAATCGAGAGAAGGTGCTCTTTGTGCAAAGCTTACCCCCCCAAAAAAGGGTTTTTGTGAACTGCTATGAATAAGCACCTGAAAGAGGAGCCAAGTCAGACAGGAATGAGCTCCTCTATGTTGTGCAATCTCCAAGTACCAAGATTATTCTATACAGTGCCACATCCAATTGCAACAGGGACTGTTAGGAGTAATAGAGCCCCTGTAACTAAAGTGTTTTCTGTCCTCCAATCTTCCAGGAAACTGACTGAGGCACAAGAGGGAAAAAGCCAAGGGGAGAAAACTTGTTAGAAGTAAAATTGCATTTTCTTGGACATTGGAAAGGATGTAAAACTGAGCCAGAGGCCTCCAAGTCAGCAGCCATTTTAACATTTTGAGAGAGATTTTCATCTTTTTCCCCTACAGCCTCAGTTCTGCTGTAAACACTGAGTGCACCCACTATGGCTGTCAGCTGGAGAGTTTGCTTTACACTGAAGCTGCCAGGAGATAAAAAATACTTAAGGTAATGTAATTCTCAAATGGAAGATAAGGATTTCTTCATGACGTCCGTGTGAAGAGCACAGGACATGAGATTTACTTTCAGCAAATCAATAAAAATAGGATGGATGCATTTGGAAACCAGGGAAAGCAAAGGTAAGCCGGTTCTCTGTCGTTCTTACAGCAAAGCTGCCAGTGGCACAATGGGAAACCAACACCCTGTACCGTCCCAAAACATCACTTCTTTTTATTAAGGATAAAATAAAATGATGAAAAATACTATTCATGAGTTTGTTGGCTTGAACGGGCCAAAGCAATTTTTCAGGAGACCAGAGGTTTTCACGCAACGGGCCTTCCTGTGCTACAGTCAAATGATGTTGTATAAAGTTTCATGAACATAAAACAAAACCATGCCAATTAAGTGACCAAAAATGAGAGAAAAAAGACACATAAGGTAAATAAACTGTAGGAACACTCAGTCATGCGTGCACACGTGAAGAAACTACACGTATGCATCAGCACATACATTTTACACTGACAACCATGCCCACACACACAACCACATTTACCAGCACCACCTGATTTTGAAAGTATTTTCTTCAACGATCAACTGGGTGCCCTTTGCTTGAAGGCAAACACAAGCACAATAAATTCCTTACTGGTAGCACCGAGGAGGAAGCATTACTCCAGACTCTGCAAAAGTTCAGCGCTGGTAAATTCTGATGAACACCATTACTGTGATTACTGCTCGGGCACAGATATGCCCGCCTCATTGTCATTTCTTATACTACATCAAGCGAAGGCTGGTGGGGACCTAGTGCTGCTGTCGCCCAACTGAATGTGACCTTTTTTGGGTGACTGCGCTGCGGTGGGGGTTTTCCTCCTCCTCTGGGAAAGCGTGAATAATAATTAAAAAAAAAAAAAAAAAGTGCAAACCAGAGGATGCAACGTAAGGTTTTAATAAGCCCAGAAATTAAATAGATGAGCTTTTCACTTTTAAATGTCAGCGTTGTTGCTTCCCTGTCATTCGCGGGAGGAATGGGAAGGGGCTATATATCTTGGGATGTGGGGAGTTTTAAAGCGCATAATGATGGCGATAAAAATCCATAATGTCAGTTGCCTTGTGGCAATCAACAACCATTTCACATTATGCTTGCATCTTAAGGTTTGCGGCCAAAAACCAGATTTGCCTGTGTCTCATTAAAATAACGAATGCAGTCCGAATGGATCTGCAATGATTCACTGTACGTCACACTAAATCACGACGCTCTTTGGAGCCAACTGACTATGGCCTCATTACTTTAGACAAAAGTGGGCTTGGAGGAAAAACTGGGGTGATGTTTTTTTTGCTCAGCCATGTTTTTCCCTTTCGAGTACTTAAGGCAAAAGAGCAGATCGGATTTTTTCCCCATTGGTAGCTGAGGAAGGCTGGGTTATATTTGTAGTACAGTTCCGTATCGATACACAAAACCGCACAAAACATTAATGCTAGCGGGGGGCAAAGAGGAATTGAACAAATACAAATGGCATTAACAGAGCAGACTTTAATGAAAGTGAATCACTGATGAATTGAAAGACTTAAAAATTAAAATAAGCTGTTAAATAATTTAAATATAGATATATTTGAGCTGTTTCACCAGGGCAAGGAGTTTGTAAACCAGCACGCTCTCCTGCCTGTGTTGTAAGACCTTAAGTACTTGTGGTTAGCCTTCTGCAAGTCTTTGTTCTGCAAATTTCACTGCCTTAAGCATATGAAAAAAATAAACCCCTTTATTTTCACCCTGAATTAGCTTGACTAAATATCTCTATACATTAGTTTATTGTAATGCTAGTATTTAGGATTAATCTATTTGGCCTTAAAAAAGTACAAGGGTTATGCTGAAAACTGTTCAGTGTTTCAGGAATAAGCATCAACTCAAATTTTACTGTTGTTAGTGACGCTAAGACTACTAAAAAATTTAAATTGATAATTAAAAATCTCTACGTATTCATAAATACAAATAGAAATAAGAATTTGGGGTAATGGCTAAAGGAATTAATGTGAATTTTGATTACGAAAAGGTTATATAAAGTCCTTGGTGAAAATCCTACTTCAAAATGTATGTATGGCAAACAACTCAAATATATTATTTGTTTTGGTAATTAGTTCCATTTTCTCTTATGCACATATACTTTACTGTAAAGAGAAAATGCTTGATATGAAGCTATTTTCCCGCAAAAGCCACATGCAAATGTATTTCTAATCTGATCACAAAATATGTTACATTCCCATTTAGGTATTTTTTAATTTCAGGTAGGAGAAAAACCACCTGAGAAACATTCATGGAATGACTGATTTAAATGTTATAAATCCCTGAAATGTTCATCTCCCTTTGAATGGAATGCCAAAGGGGATTAAAGACTAAAGACATATCACAAACAAATTTACATTATTAAAATTACTGTAATCAAGAGATTTTTCTAGCCTTAATCAGGATTAGTGAAAACAAAAAAACCCCAACTTTTCTACTGTGCAATACTAATCGAAATTCTATCAAACGAGAGATAACGAAATAAAAGCAGTTTTGAAAATTGAAAATATTGGCTGGTGTATTTTAGTATTCTTTAGAAGTCTTTTCACTTATTTAGATCAAAGCAATGATTTCTCTGCTGATAACTCACATGGCAAGGAATAAGCACGGGTAAAATAAATTTCAGTAACGCTGCAGAGTCCGACCTCTTGTTTTGAAGAGTCCGCCCAAGGAACACACTTGATGAACACAATGCTGCAGAAGTGCAGCGTGGAATGCTTGGTTTTGTTCTCTTAAATTGGCAATGCAATAATTTCAGCTGTGGCTGGAAACCTGCTGCATGTGAGGACGGTCCGGCGGGGTGTGCAGCGACTGTCGCTGCTGACGGGCAGGTTGGGGCTGAAGAGCCGCGGAAGCTCTGAGCGAGGTCTGTATCCACCATGCCCTACGCTTTACACATGCTACCCGACTGAGAGAGCAAAGGCATAAAGCTTCTGCACATTTTTCTGGGCCTCTGGAGCCTCTTAAAGGTGGCTTGTTGGGTCAGAAACCACCACTGTGCCTCGCAGCATGAGGGCCTGTCTTGCTGTCACCAATATCATCAATTTGAAAAAAAAAAAAAACCAGGGTCGGGCTCTACGTTCATTTCACACTGAAAACTGACAAACGCTCTTTTAAAATGGAAATTATAGAAATGGCTATGTAAAGAACAATGCCAAAAAGTGATCTAAGAATAAGCAACCACTTCCTAAAATCTCAGAAATGCACTCAGCATGCAGCAATATTCAGGTATTGTGACAGAATGCCACAAAATCAGAGGATCAAAGGACAAGGAAAGCTGCATGATTCTCAGGGCTTCTTTCCAGGAACTCCAACAGATTTAACTTTTTGCTGGTATCTGAAGTAGACAGCTGCCTTGCAGGCCCTCCATCTTCATACCTGTTGCTTCCTTGTATTTGGTTAAAGAACATTTCACCTTGCGGGCTCAAGACTGCTAATGTTAAATCTGGGTTGATGCAGTGCCAGCTGGCAGCAGTTTCCAATCTCCTGTTAGTGATATTATATATATTGGTTAGTAAAACCTTCGTTTTGGTTAGTGACAAGAACTACACAAGTTAAAAAAAGCAACGGGCAGCAGAGCAGCATTTCCTCTTTCTGACACTTCTTGCTGCTCAGTCTTGAAGTTCAAAGAAAAACTAAGTGAAGTTAGAAAACAATATATTATATTTAATTAAAGTTGGCATTATGTTTTCTTCCAAGTATGAACATATCAGGATAATAAGTACATTAGAACACATGATCTGTATTTCAGTTCCATCTGAGCGTACACAATAAATCCTTCTTGGGGGAAAAAAAAAAAAAAAAAGCAGGCATCATAACAAGAACATTTGAGCAGAAAAAAAAAGATCTTCAGTTTTTCTCAACTCCTCCCTTCATATTCTCTGAAACACCAAATGGAAACAGACATTTAAAACCTTACAAGGTACACAAAATATGCCAGAGAAGGGAAAAAACAAATGACAAGTACAGGACCTCATCCTCAGGATAACCATGCACATCTGCAAGGTTAGCACTGACGCTTCACACACATAAATGCAATAGTCAGCTGCTCGTTTATCCCCTCCCAACAAAATCATTTTTGAGAAGTATTAGGCATTCACTTGGTAGCAGTTTTAGCAGCAGCTCAGCACCGTGTAAATCACCTCGGAACAGATGCCCTCCTGTCACGGGAAGTGCTCAGGGCTCAGAATGGGCTCCACCTCAGAGCGAGTTAAAACCCCGCAAGTCCATGGTGGACAGAAGCAGCTCACAGCACTGAACTCCCAGATTAACTGAGAAGATGGTCAGCTTTGTTTGAGCTCAATATTGTTTGTTGCAAGAAAAGTTAGGATTCATCTTCTTTTTCCTTTTGAACTGAAACCGCTGTACTTTAAGGTTAATCAAAAAAATTATTTACAAGTCCCTTTCATATTAGTTTGATAAATTCTGCACTTGTTTGTATTACTTGCCTTTTAACAGCACTTAAATAGTCAAACTTGCTGTTTTTCCTATCAAAATATTTTAACGCAAGTTTTTTCTTCTGTATTTGAAATTCCATACTTAGCCTTCTGAGATTGTTTAATTCAAAGTGGGCTCTCAAGGAGCATTCTGAATATTTCAAGGGCCCTCAGAGGGTGGAATTTTAGGATTCTAGGTAGATGTGATAGTATGAGCAAGTGTTTACTGATGTAAATGAAAGGAAGAGATTTAAAACAATTGCTATACTAAAACCTGTTGACCCAAAATTAGCTTGTCTCAGACTATGAAGACTTTTTGGGCTCTGAAATTAGTGAGGCTTATTTTTTGGGCCATAATTATTTGACAAAGAAGCAATTACAAATTCCATTATTTTTAGCGTAAAGTCTTTAACCAAACCAAACTCAGATTAAATATTAAACTGTTAAATACTTCTTTTTGGTGAAAAATGAACAGTTGAGCTAATCTCCATTTAAATATTCTTAACTGCTCAGTCTTCTCTAATTTTAACCAGAAGAAATATACGTCTACTTAAAAATGATTCTCTATTAAACTGGCTTTTTTTTTTTTTTCCAAATATTTTCTAGCAACAGCTCAGTCTGCAAAATTTCAAGTGGCTTTTGCTGATCTGCAGTTTCCAGTCATTTTTGCTTCAGTAGGGGTTTTGGTTGGCTTTCGCTTCATCAGACACTTTTAAAGAGTATTTTCAAAGTTTTTTTTTAAGGAAAAAGGTACAAGAGAAAAACTGTTTTGTAAAACTTCTTTTTTTTTTTTTTTTTTTCTTGCTTTCGTTAATTACAGGAAAGAAATGAAGATATAAAAATGGAAATGAGCAGGAACCTGTTTTAAACATATGTCTTTATGAATAAGGCTTAATCACACACTTCATTTTCCAAACACAAAAAGTCTTTTGGAAATGTATTAATTAAAATTAAGTGCCATGGACAAGCGCTTCAGAGGGATGGCTGCACTTTTCAAATTAGCATAACACTAGCGACAGGCATGGAAATTGCTTTAATAACCCTAAATAGTTACACCCTGCTCCTAACACAAATGGCCACGGACAGCTCGAGCCCCTGAGGCTGTGACTGTACCAGTTTACGTGGTTGCTCTGACATTGGGTGGGTATTTCCAACCTGAACAGAAAGCACTGAATGCATCTCTATTATTATTATTATTATTATCATTATTATTATTATTCTAGTATAATAAAATGACTAGTGAAGCATACAAGGCACCAAAGCGTTGAACAACATAAACCAGAAAACCAAAGTAAACCAACACAAGTGACACCAAAAACTCAGCCAGCAAGAGACTCACTTTGTAACTTGTACGAACACGATCAATACTGGCAAGAGATTACCAGTTCAGTCATGACATTAAGTGGCCCAAACCCCACACGTAGCTCTAGAGTCAAGCTGTAGATAGAACAGAAAACCAAACCAAAGGGATCAGCAGAGTCTTTAAGCGATTTCCTTCCCTGCCATGTTTTCCGTGGGTGTCCTCAGAGCTAAGTTCGCTGTTACAATAACCCCAGTCAAACAGCGCTTTCAGGGCACAGCATCCCCAGCAAGTGTCAGAATACACAAGATAAACTCCTACCTGCTTAACTTAGAGTCAGACAGAAGCAACAGTGTTTTGTGTGCTCATGATTCAGGAGAAACTGGAGGGAAAAAAAAGCAAATCCCTGCTGATAAGGAGCTGAATATCCGCAAGCTTTTTGCAAGTATTCCGATCGTTCCTCTAAGTTCACACAGCTGCTGCTGCTGCGTCCATCTCTGCTTTACCTGACTCCAGCAGGGGTTTCGCAGGGACTGCCAGCTGGTTTTAGAGACATGTAGGACAGAGAAACCGGTTATTCATGTCTTTTATTTATTATAAATACATATAAATATGTTGAGTGACCTTTTGCTTTGTTTATCATGATCAGCAACGACTTTGGAAAATCATCCAGAAAACTTAACCAAGCTGAGAAACAGGCAAACAGCAAGCATTAGCATACAATCACAGGTTCCTCTCAGTCCAAGAACGGGTTAAATTTTTTGAGAAAAGAAGAAAAAAGCATCTTACTTTGAAGCATCAATTGTTTTAGTAAGAGCACTGGACTTTACCCCTCCCATGAGCTCTGTCCAAATGATTTCCGTTTGGATATGCAGGTGCAGTCCAACCCCAGCTGGCTACACGGAACCCCCCCTCTGCCCATGATTCTGAAACATTGCATAGTTTGCAGCTGGATTTTGCTTCCCCTCCCTCCTTGTTTCTATTTTTAACACAGGTCGATCATGCCAAGGCAAACTCACTGAGGTTTCCGTTTCCAGATCTCTCTCCCTTTCTGTTTTTCTAGAGTTCTGTTTCAAAACCGCTCAAAAACTTTGTAGCTCAGAGCAAGCGAAAAGCAACATTACGCTTACAATCCACTGACACGCTGGGAAGGAAATAACTCTACAGATGAAGTTGCATGTGGGGGGGAACTAAATAAAGTAGAAAGTGGGTGTTTTGGGGGTCCATGTGAACTGCCAAATATTTCCAAATGGGGAGGGTGATATTTACGAGAAGAACAAAAAAGAAAACCCAGACTTAACTGATGGCAGGAAGCCAGGGCTGATGGCAGTGAAAAGAATAGTGCACAAAAAACAAACCAACAGAAAAACAAGTAAACAAAAAAACCCCAAAACAAAACAAACAAAA
>VZRN01002946.1:590599-621008 GCA_013397935.1 Dasyornis broadbenti | reverse complement strand
AAAAAAAAAGCAAAAGAAAGGAAAAGCCGGAAGAAGGCAGAAGTCAAGGCTTGTCGTTACAGTGTTTGCAGAGGGCGGAGGCGGCTCCTGTGAAGGCAGTGCATTTCTCGGGGCAGCCGGGCACGGCCGCGCCGCCGAAGGGGTACACGGGCGACTGTCCGAAGGGGTTGAGGGTGGCGGGCAGCGGGGCGCTCAGCGCCTGGCCCTGGTTCAGATAGGCCACCAGCCGCCGCATCTCCTCCAGGGCCTGCGCCTGCATGAGGATGTAGTTCTTGGCCAGGAGCAGAGTGGCGATTTTGGAGAGTTTCCGCACCGAGGGGCTATGGGCGTAGGGGATGACGGAGCGCAGCCCGTCCAGCGCGTCGTTCAGGTCGTGCATCCGCCGCCGCTCCCGCGCGTTGATGCTGAGGCGCAGCGAGCGCTGCTCCTTGGGCTTCTTGCCCAGGGCTCCCCCCTTCAGCTTCCCCTCTCGCTCGAAGCCCGCGCCGCCCTTCACGCCCGCCTCGAAGCCGTCCTCCTCGTCGCCGCTCTGCTCGCCGCTGCTCTCCGCCGACTTGCCTAGCGCCCCGGCATGGAAGTCCGCCCCGCCGCCGCCCGCGTACGAGCCCCGCGGGCCCTCGGTGCCGCCGCGCACGGTCCCGTAGGCGAAAGCCGAGGGCCCGTAGCCCGGGGCCAGCGCCAGGTAAGCCTCGCTGCCCAGCGACTTGAGCTCGGCCATCGCCGGCGATCCCGCTCGGCCGCCGCTGCCTGGGCGCTGAGGAGGAGGAGGNCCGCTCGGCGCTGCGCCCGGGCTGGGGGCGGGCAGTGAGCGCGCAACGGCCCCGCCGCACTTATATCGCCAACAGGGGCCGCGGGGACACCCGCCGCCAATCGCAGGGCAGCGCGTTTCCCTTCCCTTCCCTTTTTCCCGTCCCTTCCCTTCCCTTTCCCCCTTCCCTTTTTCCCTTCCCTTTTTCCCTTTCCTTTTTCCCTTTCCTTTTTNTGCAGTCCGATAACCCCACATTCTATAAATCACCCTATGGCAGCCGAGAGACTTTGGTCCTAACTGCTGACATCCTGACTTCAGAGTTGTCATTTGTGGGGTGAAACAGATTCCCTCCCCTTCCCTTCCCCTCCCTTCCCTTCCCTTCCCTTCCCTTCCCTTCCCTTGACAAGGCAACAGAGGAGAACCTGCCAACACAAGCAGCGTCACACCTGGAGCATCACCTCTGTTAAACGCACTGCTCCAGGATGCTGGAAGCTCAGGGAAGTACCAGATATTGGCGGCTGTGGACATGGTTTGAGATCCAGTCATGGTGGTTTAGGTGGGGGATGACAGAGGAGCCACCTGTTGGGCAGGGAGGTTTCCAAGGCAAAGGCACCATCTATTCCCATTTTCTTCAGATGCTCACAGTGTTCCTCCCTTCCGTGTGCCAGGGAAAGAACGGATCAGTGATGACCCAGCCCATCTCTGAAGGGACTCTCTGTCCTCCCCAGCTGTGGGTACCAGTAAGTGAGTCTGACACTGGGATAGGGAGCAAACCACACCATGACCTGCAGGGTGGGAGGAATCATCTCTGTGACTCGTGGTGTCTGGTCCATGAGGAGCCTCAAGGAGAATCCAAGGCAAAGGTGGGAGCTGCATGGAGAGGGATAATCAAGATGACAACAATGATTGCAATCTTTAATTGCAACAGAAAGAGCTCCCAGTTTCTTTCTTTTCTGGACTTCAGGGACTGCTTCGCATTACTGAGATTTATTTTACAGATAGCACAAGGGCATTCCAGGCTTTTTCCACACACGACATGTGTCTGGTCCAGGCCCCTCAAAAGTCTGCTTAGAAAGGATGGGATGAATCCTGTGCAGTGACACATAGATGTGAGCAGGTGGATATTGCCTGCAGGCAGATGCCACCAGTTGCTGCAGATGCACCTGGAAGATTATCTGCTGTAGTAAATAGCCTGGGTGTCATGGTGACAGGAGGCTTTTTCCAGAATGTGCTTTGTTTTTCTCAGGCCGTCTCCGAAGCATAGCCGGCTTGTCCTCTTCCCATCACCTCCCTCTGTGCTGTGCGCTAACATGAAATGACGAGCTTGTCTCTCTTCCTTCTCCACATCAGAGCCAGGAGAGCTGAGACGAGCAGTGACACATTCACCCTCAGCCGAGCTTGCAGAGCTGCTGCCTGAATGAGGCTGTTCCCCTGCTCTGTGAGTGCACATCTGGGAGGTTGTGCTTCTGCTTTTTGGAGGAGTGGAGCACATCAAACGGACCCTGTCCGAGCCTGGCATCAGAGTGTGCAGCAGCTTTGTCCATCGTGCTTTTCACTGATCCTCTCTGATCTCACCTCCAGTGTTTGAATGTTACAATATGGTCATGTCTCTCTTTTGCTTCCCTTATTGGGCTTATCCAACCATGAATACCAATTACTGATTTTAGTAACCTAATTGTTTTATGAAAATTGTCCCACTTAGCTACTCCTGGGACGGATCACTCTATGTATTCATGGTGACACTCTGTATATTCACTGTGACTTTCAAATGCAGGCGAGCACAGCGTGACTTCTGCTCACCTCTGGAGCCAGTCCCACGCTCCAAGTCATAACAGACAAATGGAGGGATGTAGCAGAATATCATCACTGGCATAAATAATTCCCATTAGAAAGACATAGAGGAAATGCTAAAAGCAGGATTGTTGCCTGTTAGAAATTACTTACTTTTTTTGTAACATATTAAGGTCTTGCAATGAGAAGGACTAGTGGTGATAAAAATTTTCGGGAATTCTGGTTGTAAGGACATGCTGCAAGTATTGCCAGCTTTCTAAGAATGTCATGTGCATCTAAGTGGGCTGAAAATTAGGAGCAAACACTTCTCACACAGATTCTCCCATGGTTTATTAAACAGATTAGTTCTTCAAGGGTTATTTCAACTCTGAAGGGTAGCTGGTAGGTGCATTAGCTACAGGAGAACAGAGCACGAGGATTTGATGCTTTATATGTTATTCCAAAACACACAGCTGAGAGAAATAACTTGGAGCCTGTATGAATCCGAAATCCAATCAGATTTAACGTGCTACCAAAAAATGCACATGGAAGAATTTGCTTTGGATTTCTCTCTCAAATTTCAGCTGTGAATAGGCATCTTTGAAAATACTCAACCTAGTTTCTCTCCGAAAACTGAGAAACAGGAACTTAAATTTTGATGTGTTGGACTAGAACAAAAAAAAAAAAGGAAGAAAAAAAAAATAGCAGAAAGGAGTGACTCACGTAGAAGACCATGGCTGAAAATAAAATCTCTTCCAAGTGCTTTAGGGAAAAATGGACATATGCAGCAGGAAATAAATTTATCACATGTTGTTGAGTATTTGCCAGCTTTAAAGTGGGATTTATTTCTTCCAGTGTTTTACATACTCAAAACATGTATAGGGAGCAAAGCAGGAGCAGCACAGCCTGCCAAGGCCGATGCCCATCGTTTGCTGCTGGGGCTATTCCAGGACTACGGCTCCCAGCTTCAGCTGCAGCTTGGAGACTGTGCTCATCCTTCCAGAGGAAAAAAGCACATTTGGAGATTGTAGCACCTGTTACTACAGAAAGAGCTTGACTACAACTTATTTCAGAGTTAATGCAAAGAGAGGGAGAAAATAATCAAAATAATGATATATTTTCTTCAATTTCAGCTGTAAGTCTAAAGCCATACACCTGACCCAAACTGTGGATCTCCCAATGTCAGTGCCCACTGCCTGGAAGTACAGAGGGTTCGAATGAGGTGGGATGAAGCTACAAAGCAAAACCCTTTACTCAGAGCTACACATTATCCATCACGCATGGATATAGACCTCAGGAGCTGGGATGGGCCTATTAACAAAATGTATAAGATTAGTTTCAAAGACTGCCACTTCCATTAAAAAACTTGATTAGTGTTGATAACAGCATTTTTGACTGAGGGGCCAACTTACAGATGGATTTTTTTTTCTCATAAGAAAAGAGGAGGGGGCAATGATGAGAAACGCAGCCCCAGCTTTATCAGCCACAGTCGGATATCAGAACTAGAACCAAACAAAATCTCTTGACCAGATCAGAAGGGAGAAGGCTTAAGAGAGACCAATATGCTCTGGTCGTGTGGTTTTTGTTCGGATGGTCTGCCCCTCCCGGGAGCGGTGCGGGTTTGTCGGGCCGGGGTCGGTGGCGTCCCCGGGGCCAGGCTGGCGGTGCCGTGCTGACATCTAGCGACCACCGGAGGCGAGCGGGAACCCACCGGCCCCCGGCACCCTCCCGCCTCCTCGGCATCGAGCCCGAGGTGTGCAAAGCTCTACAAATTCCTAAAGAGCCCCCAGGGCTGACTGATGTAAGAGCCCTGAGCTCTTATGGATGTCAGGTTGCAATCCCACACCTGTGCTACGGATACAGGAAAACACATCCCTGCTCACTGCTGCAAGCTCCTCAGGATTTGAATCTCATATCCAGGCAAACACAAGGAGGGTGAAAAGCAAAGAGGTATTCAAGCATCAAAATGTGTGACTGGATCATCTTCTCCTGAGTATAAAAGATGATGGGGTGAGCGAAGTTTCCGCTGGAAGCTCACTGGGATTGCTGGAAGCGGTGGGTGAATACTCCATCCCCTGTGTGTAGCAGCAGGAAATCAGCAAGAATAATTGTGCAGGAAAAGCACAAGCTGTGGCAATGCTGTGCTGGTTCTGGCTGTTTGGAAATGGTTGGTGGGCAGAGATAAAAACTGAAGGTGGGGAAAGCAGGCAGAGCTTCGTCTGGCAGGTCTGGACTAGCTATAGGTCATGGAAGCACGACAGGAACGCAAAGAGAACTGGAGCTGCTGAAAAGTTTGTGTTTCTGCTGACTTCTTGTCTATCACTTGTCTATCACACAGCTGAGGCTTTCCTCCCAAAAATTCCTGAGGGATGCAGGAATGTACCGTTTTTATTTAGGGGAAGGAAGATCTTATGGCTGAGGCAGAGGACTCTGGATACACGACTTCTGTTCTCAGTCCTGAAGCTCACACAGGTCTTAACAAGGAGTTTGATTCTGCTTATAAAACCTGCCTGATAAATTGGACAGGTAGAGTAGAGCCTATGCTTATGATCCTGCTACAGTAATTGTATATTCATGATAACGTCAAAGGCAGTGGAAACTTCCTGCCTGATCCTGCAAAGTCCATCACAATTCCTACAGCTTGAAAGAGCAATCTGAAGAGTTTCAGTACAACAAAATGGTCACTCTTGGATTGCCCTTCAGACACAAATGATGACAAAGTAAGGCTTTCACCATCAGTTGTCCATTCAAGGACCAAGAAGGGCACTTTCTGAAGCAGACTGTCAAAAGGGAAATCTTCACACAACTTGAAAGGTTGTTTTGAAGCCCTTTATTCAAAGTTAGAGTTTGTTTAACAAGTAAAAGCCTCTGGGATAGGTTTTGTTCTGCTTATGTCACTCAGCCATACTTTTCCCCCTTCACTAGATGGCAGCAAGAAGATAGGTATAACGATTTGCAGGATTATTAATTTTTTTTTTTTAAAAAATTACATTAAACAGAGAGTTTTGAACTGGTTTCTTGTTTGAATGAATTTCTTTTCTTTAGCAATCCCCGTAGACACAAAACCCTCAAGAACCAAACCAACCAGCAGCAAGCTGGCCAAGAGCAGCGGCAGGAGAGTCTGGAACATCTCTTTTCCAGGTAGGAGAGAAGACTCAGCGTTGCTACGGGTTTTGGTGAGTGTTTCAGCAGGGAAGGAGCGATTATCCGGTCTGCAGTTCCCTCTGCTGGCAAAGTCTCTTCTTGCATCAGCCAGGCTCGGAGGCAGCGGTGTCTCGGGCAGAGACGCACGGCTCGGGAGGAGGGACAGGCACTCCCAAGCAGCCTCAGATGTGCTGCCGGGGCACGGGGCCACAGGAGACCCTGGCCCTGATGAGAACAAGGGGACATCGTCCTCTTTTTCCCATTTGGCTCCACTTTAGGCTTGCAGATGGGATACAGGTCATGGAAACTGGACATAGAGTTCTTGCTTCTCCCAAGTCCCAGTCTCCTTCTCCTGTTCCTCCTGCCCAGTCTCCTGAGACTACCAGCCCTTTAGCACCGGAAGGAAGTTCTTTATGGCAGCTAGAAATGCGTGGAGGTCCCTTTGCTCTGGCTAAAACCAAATGCCCAATGCAATCCCTTTCTGTTCTAAAAGAAAGGTTGACTGTTTCTCACAACTCTCTTATAAAACCACTGTGCATCATGGTAACTCCACAGCAGGGCCCAAGGAGCAGCTGGGATCCCTCTCCTAACCAAAGCCAAGGAAATAACCTGGCTGTGGGCCTCCCCGGCACAGGGGCTGTATGACACCAGCGGAAAGAAGGAAGAAAGTGTTGATGGAAGCAGCAGGATGCAGAGGACGGGGTGGGCTGGCTACTGAGAGCTGAATGAAGCTGTGTAGCCGTGGTGTGGCTTGGTCACGGCACTGCATGGTCAGGTTGGCAACCGTGGGCTTTGGTTTCTGTGCTCAGGCAAATAACAACTCCATGCTATCATATCCTTAAACCTTAGAGGGATGGAGGAAGGTGAGGGATTCTCCTGCTCACTGGCTTTCTGGCTTCTCTCACTGTGTGTGCTTTTTTGGCTCTTACACTTCCGCAGAACTGACCCATGAGAAGAGAAGGTGATGCCTGAGGTGCCTGAGAGATCTGGATGTGCCAGATTGCCCTGAAGGAAAGCTAAAAGGGAAGGATGTTCCGGTGGGTGCAGGATGTGCCATGATCCACAAAAAGGGGGCCACGCTTTCCATCAGAGGGCTTTTAGAGTAGGGCTTTGGGCACAGAATGATGTCTAGGCTTCTACCCCAAACACAGATGCTTTGTTCTCTTTCCTGCTTTTCCAGAGGTTTGTGCTTCTCTGGGAGCTTTCAGTTCCCTCCTGCAATGTGAATATCCCAAACTAACGAGGGAGGGAAAACATGGCGGTTCTAATAAGGCAAGGGAGCAGTCGAAAATGGATTAAGAAGGGATTGAATGTGTCTTGTGAGAGCTTGGCTATTGATTTCTAACTCTCCCATTCTGATGTTATTGCAGAAATGATTTTCTTCTGCACCGTGCAGAGATTAAATATTAATAAATAGAAAATTAAAAAAAAAGGGGGAGAAAAAGACCAGATCCCAAGACATCCCACTGTACAATTAAAAACCAAATGAAGGATTTCTAGAATGAAAAACTTTATTTCCTGAAGTTTTCTTGAGCTCTGAGTAGGAAAAAAGGGGTTTTGATGAGATAATTTGTAATGTTTCTATTTAGTGTTTGGTAGCAGGGGTGTGTGATTTTGAGCCACATCTCATTGCAGGAGGATGAGGATAAAGACAGAATAAAAAAGGGATGGAGATTAACTTAGATCTCATTCACCAGTGACCCATTTACTCACTGATGATGAAGTAAGGGGGAACATGCAGGCCTGCCCTGCCTTCACTTGCACTGCATCGTGCAGTCATGCTCAGTTCCATTAGGCTTCTATTTATTATTTAACAGAGGAGATGGAAGACAAGGCACACCAAGGTGATTTTTATGTCCTGGATGTTTCATTTGCACAAAGAGTGCACAAACTGCTGCTTCTCATGAACTCCATGGTTTCCAAGTGAAGCCCACGTTCCCTGGGTGTCTGAAGCAGAAGATGAATGGACAGGCAGGCTTTGCATGCAGCTCAGGGCTCCCAGTGCACACAGGCTTTGCGAGGAAATCTGCTCCCCACTTTGAGCCCTCCTAGGAGAGCTGCACCGATCATCCTGCCCCATCTTCCTCCTCATTCCATCAAACTGGGCGCTAGCGGAGTGAAAAAAGGGCATAACGAGAATCTCATGTCAAATTTCTTGCAAGGTCAGCATTTTTACTCTAGCAAGATTTTAGAAAATGGAAAAAGCAAATTAAATTGGAGGGCATTTAATATGGAAGACCGTTCTTTTTTTAAGGGAGCTGTTACTGTGAGAAGGGGCTTGTTAGGGTCTTACCCAAATCATTCATGTGCTCTTCCAGCACTCTAAAAGGTTACTTATGTTGCTACATTGTCCAACAAATTCAGAGCAAAATTAGGGAATGCAGACAGAACGGGAGGAAGAGGAAATAGCTCTATGGTCTCATGAGCACAACCAAAGGCAGGATTTGACCCACTACTTTTCTCCAATCCCATCTGCCATAGTCAGTGGTGTTGCTGGCTGATTTCCATCCTAATTCAATAGTTTTCAAGCTGCACAAGAGTTTTGATCGGTGTTTTACATCCCAAAGAGACCCTTCTTTGACAGACTCATAGCTGGATATACCTTGTCTGCTCCTGTCTCTATTAATCTTTTTTAATGATCTCTCTGAATTTCGTGACTGTGTCTGGTTGTAGCTTCACTGCTGTCAGTTCTCCATGGCCTTGATTCTCAGCTATTTCAAGTCAGCTCATTGACTTTGGATCTTGTCCCCACATTACTCATTTCATTATGGTCCTGCAGCCTTTTCTTTGTTTCCTCAGCAAAGTGAGCTCAGATGGAACTTTCAAGCCTGTGGAGAGAGACTCAGCACTCGGATGGCAGAGGTACTGAGCTGTTTCTCTGGATTCAAGGGAATTTGGTAGGTAAATTTGCGTCAAATACGTGGACAGATGGACACCTGGCCTTGGGCCTCGGATTCTGCTGTAGGGTTGAGCAGATGGGGCTCCAGTCTTTAGTGTTTCACGGATTCACTGTGTGCCTGAGGTGGCCCAGGTCTGTGAAAACAGTGGGAATCAAGAAGCTAAAAGCTTGTGAAACCCTGGTTATCAAGTGCTGGAGCTTCTGCGAGTTAAAGAGTGGCTTCTCTCAGCAGAGCTGGAGTACCTCACCGTGTACACTCTCAGTCTGTCCTGAAAATAAAACACCCTCTATTGAGCAGTGGTCCAAGAACGCTTATAGAGGCTGTTGTGAGGGAACAGCTGATGGCTGCTAACCCTTCAAGGCACAGGAAATCATTGCTTTCTGCCATTCCTCACACTCTTATCTGCTTTGTGGGCTTCAGTTCCTTGTCCTCAAGCGAGCAGTGTTTGCAGTGCCAGGCCCTGAGGGGACCATACACAAAGGATGGCAGAGCACTGATATGGTGGGGAGTGCTCCAGCCCCTGCTCATTCTCCAGAGCAGTACCAGAGAAAAAGTGAGTCAATGTCCTTCCTGCGTGTCTAAAAAGAGCGTTTGCAGATTACCCAGTATGTCACACCCAGGTTTAGAAGCACCAGAAGGCATCATTTGGCAGACACCAGGCAATATTTAGTGACTACAGGAGCTATATATAATGGAATTAGGGAGGGTGTGAGAAAGCAGCACCTCCTCCCATCTGCCCCCTTAAGGGACGCAAATGCTTTGCTATAATACTGTTCCCTGAGAGCTGGAACTTTAGCAAATATGGGACTTTATTAAGTTGTTAATAAGATTTCATTTTCTCACTAATGCTGCGGTGCTACATTATTAATTTAAAACTGTATTTAGCCTGACATGCTAAAGTGCTAGGCCTCATTATTAATGCATAAACCCATGCCTCTGTTGTTTAATTAAACACCATGATTATGAAGTTCTGATGTGGTTTAATGATAGCAGGCTGGAGTGACAGTACATTCCTGCACTCAGATCTCCCCCATTCCCCCCTCCTGCTACTTTCCCCTTTCATTTCCCTTCAAAAGCACAAATGCAGTTGTTGTTCTGCTGAATAAACACCACATGACAAATGATGTTGATCTTTCCAAGGTGACAGAGAACTGCATTTTTATTTTCCTAGGCTTAGCTTATTATTGACCAGAGATTTCTCTCCTCCTTCAGTTAATGGCTCTGAAGGTAACTGTTTGTATCCCCCCAGAAGACAGTATAATCCTAGTCCCAGTAAAGTCAACAGCAGTTTCCAACTGACTTCAGCAGGGCAGGGTTTCACCCAAAGACAAGAAGAGACCTGGATAAAAAGCCCAGGTTTTATATGTCTGTTTAGACATGGTAATTTCTGAACACTTGTTTTCTTGGAGATGGAGCTTGGTCCAGGCAAGATGGTGTTGTACTGAACCCCGTAAGAACTAATGGGTCTAGACCAGGGCAATAAATCCTGTGGACATTTTTTCCCCACCGGAATCCCTCTGAATTGGACTCGAGTGCTTTGTAGTCCTTGTTTCATGCTGCCCATAACTTATTGTGTTCTCTTTGATGTCCTTTGCAGGACCAAGGTTTTCTGGCCGTTTCTGACAGACTTTCTACTATGTATTCCCCTTCTTTCTCCCCTCAACATTTGGCTTCATCATCTTATTCCTCCCTGGTTCTTGTGATGATTCTTTCTGAACAGCAGCTTACCCAGTCTGGCTTGCAGAGCCTCTTATTTTATTGACTAGAAGTAAAATTAAACATATTCTTATGTACTTTCCTGCTTAATAAGGATTTGCACAGATCAGCCCTCTGTGCCTTTGTTTCTCTCCACACCCCTTGCCTGTTTGTCTGTTCAGACAGGAGGTTCTTGGCTTAGAACCTCCCATCTCCCAAACTCTGGGGTCTCCTCTCGCTTTTGAAGGCAAAGAGGCATTTGTTGCGTCCTTTGCTGGAACCAAAATTTTACCCCAAGTGTTTTTTCAGCCAAGGAGGAGAGGGGACAAGGAACAAGTTGCATGACAGCACCAAGGTTCAGGAGCTGTCATCATTCCGGCCATTTCTGACAGGGCAGGTAAAGTCCCTCTTTATTGCCATCCAGGTGAATTCACAGCTGACAACCAGTGCTCTACTCAGCAGAGTCCAAATTCTCTTTTAAAAATAGCCGTTTGTTTGAAACACATCTCAGATTCGCTTTCCTGTACCTCTCAAAGAAGAAAATTGTTCATTATAATCAACCGTCCTTCACTTTCCTGCCCTGAGAGGGAGTGCACAGATCTGTTCTCTCCATGTGCAGATACAACAGAAATGTGACCAAGCTTAACTTCCTTTAGTAGATTATTTTTTTAAAGTATGTGTTCAGCAAAGTAACCTTTCTCTAACAAAGAGATGACCTTTTTGCATTTATGTAGTGCTTGTTGCTAGGATTTAGATCTTTGCTGAAAGCTGTTATTTCTTTTATGTACAGGAGAAAGTGCATTTTTACCTCCATTTGGGTAAACTGTCATTTTCTACTGTTCACTGCTTTTCTCACCATGGAATAATAATTTGAGGTTCAGTGGGTTTTTTGAGAGAATGCATCCCAGGAGTGTGGTGGGGCCTGGGAAGTCCTCCACATTTGCTGGTGGGGGAGAAAAGGAAGAGGAGGGAGAAGGTTTCTGAAATGTTTCAGGCTCCTGAGTAGTACAGTTGCTCAGCTTCTGCCATCAAATGATATTCAGTTTAGGAGGGTCATGCAGGTATTTTGTAATCACACACAAAAAGCAGCCTGTGGGTAGCAGGGAAGCTGTACCTGTATGCACAATATATCATTTTTTGGTGGTAGCACCGGCATCCATAGGAAGCCACTTTAGGCAGATTTAAGAGGTTTCTGTCCAACCGTGATACTGATGAATAACAGAAATAATCTAATATTACTCTTTGTGTGGCTCTGTTCCCCGTGTTATTGCAAGTCATCCCGTTAATATGGGATGCAGGAGGTACCAGGTGACTGCGCATGCAGTGGGCTGTGACTGAGGGGAGGGCAGAGTGACACACACGTGTGCAGACCCCTTCGTGAGACACAGAAATGAGTCTCACTCTGCCTTAAACCATCTCCTGTATTAGCTTCTGTAGATGGTAAGAGACTAAAAGAGACCACTAAGAGCAACTTGACTCCTGAGATTCTTTTCTCTGCGAATCAAGCATGGAAAAATCCCTCAGTTCCTTGGAAACCGATGAAGACCCTGCCTAGTGGGGAGAAAGACCCAAACACTTCCAGCATGTGCAGCTGCACTTGTCTCCAAATAGAAACAGGCAAAGTCAAAATGTTCCCTAGGAATGTTCACACTTTTCTTGGTCAAAACTGCTCTTCAGACAGATGACTTCAGAAGTTGGATGTGCTGTTTGTCAGTATCACAGAATTTCGGGAGGTGGAAGGCAGTATCATAAGCATTTAGGAATCGTGTACAGTAATTGAATTGAATTTATTGCTCTGTGCAGGGTGCAGTGGGTGCTGTGGTGTCCCAAAGGTCAGCCTGGCCAGCTGGGACATCAGGAATAATCCCCCTTGCACCTCTGTCTCTGTCTCACATGCACTTAAAAGAGACCAATTGCCAGTTTCTCTGCAGTTGAAACAACTAAAATTAATCAGGTCCGAATCCATCCGGCCCAACAGACCATGAATTCAGCAGGATCAGAAGCCCTTGGTTAAGCACCTCCTGAAAGTCTATCAGAAGTTTATTAGTATGGTAATTTATCTGGGTAAGCACATAAAGATGCTAATTGAAATGCTTTTTTGGCATTGTTTTTTAAAGGCAGAAAGGTTGGAGATTTTCTAGGCAGAAAAGTAGAGCTGTCACTTATGTTTCATCATTTCATAATATTATCATTTCATGATTTTCTTATGCTTCATTTAAATTTTTTAATTTTTTATTTATTTATTTTAAGCATAAAGAACAAAGACCTTGATACTCCAAAGATTTGAGGCTCTTGCCATGTCTGGTTCTGGCCTTGATGCATGGAGATAGATTGAATTAATCAAACTTCTTCACACTGCTATTTAATCGGGTTTACAATTAGCTGAGGGCTGCAGGTCTTCCGGGCCTATCAGCTGTAATACAGCAGCTCTGCAGCCACACACTGGGAGTGCCTTACACACCAGATTGTCATAATGTGGCATGAAATTAAAGCGTGATGTTACTTGACAACAGAATTTATATCTCCCTCCCCCGCTTTCTTCTCCTTAACAAAATCCCTACCTAGAGATAGGCGTCCCCGTTGAGTTGCACCCACCTGCTCTAAGCTACACAGCTGCCTTCAAAAGAGTTCCTGACGCTATTAAACCAATCTGTGTTCCTCTACAGTCACTCTGGTATTCTTGCCGTTCAGTGGCAATGAGGAGCTAACAAGCATACAGCTCTTAACTTGTTTCAATTCTTACTCCAAAGGATCGATTTCGTCTCTCTGCTTTCTCTCACAGCACTGGTGCCTGCTCTCCCGCGGCCTGCCTGCACAGTGATGTCCAGCCTTCCCAAACCCACTCCCGTTCAGACTGAAAAAACAAAGAGGACTGGAGAACCTGTTTTTTCTATCCCTCACCACTCATCTCTTGGCAAGCAGTTAGGAAATGGGATTTATAATTCCCCCCTACACAAACAAGTCAAGATCTCGTGAAAAACACTACCAACAACAATTAACTGGCTGTGGATGATTTTGTGTCATTCAGTAAACCTGTCATAGGAAGAGCTGGAAAGTAGAACATAATGAACCCAGAAGGAGGCTGGAAAGAGGTGAGGATCGGGTTGAGCTGGTAGTGGAGGACATTATTTCCTCCTCGAACTGACCTGGAATCCAATCTAATTCAATGTACGCTTTAGAAATCTATGGGTAGATGATGAAACTCTCCCTGCAGTTGAGAGGAAAGGGTTGAGGAAATGTTCCTGATGTTGAGGTTTGACTGTAAAATAACCTCCTCAGCTGCATCCCTGGAAGGTGCTGGAATTACACTGGACATGGAGAGTCACACATTAGGACAGGAAGCCTGGCCAGGCAGTGTACAGGCGGACCCAGCTCTGGTCCTGCTGAAGGGAACGACGGAAGCTCCTGCACAAACAAGGTCTGGCCTTTGATCACACAGTTTGGTTTCTGCTCTCCGGGTTCTCATGACTTCTCTGGGTCTGGGAGGTGACCAGATCCCATGGTGGCCTGGCCCTTCAGTTTGTAATGATGGATTCTGCCCATTAGTGCTGTGCATTTTTCTACCTCTGCTACTGCATCGAAAACCAAAGCATGTCCACGGAACGGCACCTGGAGAGAGGTGAAAGAGGTGAGATTCATGTGAAACAGATACAATTATATCTCCTACATTCACTTCAACTGTATCTGCTGCTTGAAATGGCACGGATCGACAATTCTGAGCATTATTTGGACATAATTAATCAGAGTAACCTTCATTTAGTTATCAAACATGGGAACAAAAAGAATTTTGCTTATAAACCCTCCAAACTCTTTAAACCTGTCTCCTGTTGCTCTCCAGTTTTTTTTCCCTTTCTGCATGTTCCTGAGCATCTCCCAAGGAGGAAGTGATTATTCAGAAAATTGATTCTGCTCCCATTGAAGGTGATTACTTCCCCCATGCTGAACTCCACAAATGCACAATCAGGTGCACATCCAAGGTAGCTGGAAGCATTTGCATCTTACACAGGTTGGCCTGCAAACACCTGTAGTTTTCCCGGCTGATAGCAGCCATTGATGGGCATAGGGGGTAGGGAAGAAATCAGGGAACTTAAAAAAGCAAAATAAAAAAAGCACATTTTTCTGATTGAGAAAAATCAAGCTTAATGAACTGAGATGAAATTATTTCCTCAATTTACTTGGACATTTTAAATTAAAAGCAGAGTGTAACCTTTGCTTGCAAATTGCTGTAAACATTTCAATCACTCTCTAATTCATGGTAAAAGGGAGGAAAGGCTGGACTATGAAATACTAATCAAGGATCACTCCTGGGAAAGCAGACTCTTTGTTTTCCGTTATTTTTTGGGGAAAAGAGTGTCTAGGGCTGTCACTTTACAAAATTACATAATATATATGTGTGTGTGTGTGTCTATACACACCATATATATATAAATGAATATTTATGAAGAGTTTGCTAGTGACAGACCAGGCTGGCCCTGCAGACCCAAAGGAATTAATGTAAATTCCAGTCAACCATGAAAACCCACTAGAATTGAAGTGTATTTCAGCATGGTGGATAAAGCACTTCAAAGAGCAGAATTTCTATAAGATAATTACACACAATGCAACTCTAATCACAGAAAGACTGTGGATATTGCTGATAAAGCGTAATAAATCTTTTATGACTATGCCTTGTTCTGCTGAATCAGCTTTCTGTTTCTATTGCACTAAACTCTAGATCCTTGCCCTTATTTATATATTTACAATTTAGAAAAACTACATCAGCTAACAATTTACCGTAGATTCCATGAACGGTTTGAGCTTATTTAGATTTCTGCTGTTGCGCTTGTTGAAGTGCAGAGATCAACAATGGCAGATATTTGTCTCTTCTGTCTTGCAAATCTGCAGAAATAAATTGCCTATGAGATGAACACTCCCCTTTCTCTGGTATTTCAAGAAACTGGACCAATTTCAGTTTTGACAGTTTGAAGTGCTCAAAATTCAGGCTCCTTCCTCCATACTCTGTAGCAGGCTCACAGAATGGTTGAGGTGCCGGAGACCTCTGGGGATCATCTAGTTCAGGTCCCCTTGAGACACCTCAGGACCATGTCCAGATGCATTTTGAACCTCCCTGACAATGGAGATTCCACAACCCCTCTGAGCAACTGGTTCCTTTCTTCACCCTCACAGGAAAATGTGTTTCCATACATCTAAACAGAATTTCCTGTGCTTCAATTTGTGCCCACTGCCTCTTGTCCTCCCGGTGAGCACCACTGAGAAGTGTGTGGCTGTTTCCCAGCTTCCCTCAGCTGCTCTTCCCTTACTCCCAGGTGTAAATTGGGGCACAGAGCCAGCCCTAGCAGCAGTGACCTGTGCCAGGGGTAGGGCCTGATGCTGGTAACGCCCCAATCCTACATCTGCAGGGCAGCTGGAAACACAGAGCCTGTGCTCACCAACCATTTCTTGCCTGTTTTTGGGGACTCCTTGTATCTCACCGTGGGTCTTGCTCATTTATCAAAACACCTGGGCACCAGCAGATACATTTGTGGAAGGGTCTTTACTGCTCTTTAATCAAGAAGCAAAAAGTTTGCCTTCTTCACAGGAGCTTTGCCCTTCATTTATCTTTCTGGCATATGGGCAGCAGAAGGTCTCTGCTTCTGACAGAGTGAAAGAGTCTTACATATGGCTTAATTACAGTAAATTATCAGCAAAGGGAAGAGTTTGCAGGGGGACAGCTGAATCCCACTCATGGGTTCAGTGAATGCTTGCCCAGGATCTCGGTGCTGTGCCACATTTCACAGGGACGCTTTGCTCCATCCCAGAGGACAAGCTGTTCTGAGAAAAGTCCATCCCCTGGTGCCTCCCTGGGCTGGGAGCCTTTCTCGAAATGACAGCATGGGAATTGCCTGGTTTCTCAGCCCTTTTGAGCACCGTGACATCAGAGCCTTATTTATATTATCAGCATCACCCTGGTTGTCACCCAACGGGAGGTGCCTGCACATGCAAGTCCCCAAAATGACACCAGAGACCATGTCAGGACAATGGAGGGTAGCAGAAAATGTTCTTCCTTTGCCTGATTTACACCACATCTTTGAAAGTGTGTCCCTCCTGTGTCAGTCTGAAGCGAATAAACAAAGTTCCTGGGGAAATGGTATGCAGCGTTCAAACACTTTGCTGAACTTTAATGTTCTGTAAGTTGTAAGGAAATGACTACAAAAGCCGTGGAAGAGCAAAGGAAGAGAGTTAGCTCAAGGCAAGGTGATATTCCCTCATTAAAATCTATTTGTGCAAAGTTAAGATGTCAAAGAAATTTCACTTGTTCCAGGAGAGTATGAAAGCCCATGTTATTAGTGATCAGAAGGGACTTGAGAGTCCTATTTGCAAAAGAGGAGGGTGTAGGGAAAGAAAGGAAAAGAAAAGGAAAAAAAAAAGTATTTGAGCATTTAATGCTATCTGAGAAGAATAATGAATTCAACAACAGCTCTATGGATCATAGAAAGTAGTTTTAAAGAAAAAAAGTCTTCTAAATGTGGGCTGAGGTTCTGTGTGGAGTTTTACAAGCCAAACTGCTGCACAGAGACACTGGCAGTCCAGTCCCAAGGGCAACCAACCTTGTGACCCTTCACCCATTTTACAGAGGGTGAATGAGACTGTTAAAGACTCAATTATTAATTCTTAGATTATCTGATGTGTACTTGTGTGGGTGATGTGTGCTGCAGAACCATGGGATCAGAGCCAGGGTTAGAATCATATACTTAGCATTAAACCTGACACTTTTCATGTTTTCACTGCTCAGGGAGGATGTCTGGGGTTTTTACAACCCAAGAACCAAACCCTCCTCAGATGGAAGCTGTTTTGCTGTCGATGGTGGTTTGGCCCTGTAGATGCTGGGTTTTGGCAGAATCAGCATTTGCAGCTGCATTCAGAGTTGTCTGAACAGAAACTGGCACAGGTTGCCCAGAGAAACTGTGGATGCCCCATCCCAGGCAGTGTCCAAGGCCAGGTTGGATGGAGCTCTGAGCAGCCTGGTCTAATGGAAAGTGTCTCTGCCCAAAGCAGGGGTTGGAACGAGATGATCTTTAAGGTGCCTTCCTACCCAGGCCAGTCTATAATTCTATAATTCTATGATTCTGTGTGGCAAGGAACACCTCGTTACTCCGTGACTGGTACCTGCTGAGGATGTTTGCAGAGCTTCCTGCCTGCCTTTCTTTCTCTTTCCCTGAGAAACCACCAGAAATCTCTGATCTCTGCCTGGACTGGGCTGTCTGTCTGTTTCGACAGCTTCTTTTATCACGGGCAGCCATGTGAGGAATGACCATATTAAAAGGTGAGGTTCTCTTTTTGTGCTGATAGTAGCCAAGGCCCTCCCCCAGTTTTGCATTAATGCAGAGTGGTGATGTGGCCACAGGCTGATTGCATTTGCTAATGTTAATCACCGAGGGGCCAGGCGAGGTGAAGAAGTGAACTATATTTTATTCAGTTTGACAGAAGGAGGAGTCGAATGGAAATTATTTTTATCTCTGGTTGTGGCTGAACTAAATTAATGCCACCTCTGGTGCTGAAAGGCTCAGGAGAGCAGATGTCTGTATTTTATGTGCTCTCCTTGGTTGGGGCACCCAACTGCACATCAGCGTGTGGATTAACTTAGGGACAAAGCTGGCCCCTGTCCCCAGCTGCATGGGCTGAGCAGCCTGGAAGATGAAGATGTAGGGAGTGAAGCCAAGGTTTATTTTGCCTGCTTGAAACAAAGATAAGTCACCAGAGCTGAATTCCAAGTGTTGTCAGGTCCTTTCCCATAACATGTACAGAGGGAAAGCAGGGAGGGAAAATACCTCAGCAACTCTCCAGCAGAACACTAATTAATTGCTGAGCACCAGTGATGACTACTACCCTGCCTGTATAGGTTTTATCTGAGGAGCTCTGCACTCACAGACCAGGTGAATACAGCTGTGCGTTGGGCTGTTCCCCAGAGTCATCCAACCCTTGCCATCCTAGGAATACTGGAAGCTTTCAAGGTTTAAATATGGGGTCAGGTACTTGCAAGGGATAGGCAGAGCTGCTGCTGTGCCCAAGCGGGAGGGAGGGTGACAGAAGCCTGACAAGGACCCCTGTCTCTCACCTCCCTGCTAAAGAGCTGTGGCCTCCTTGCCATGGGATCCACGGTGCCCAAGGGCTGTACAGGCGACTGATACGAGAATAATCAAGGCCTGACATTACCCAGGCACCAGAAAACCTTTCACAAAGCCTTGCATTTTGCATCCTTTTTCTTGGAAAAACATCTTGCATTTGCTTCTTGAAAACAGAAACACTGGGCTAATGACAGCTAGGTGAAAGCAGAGCAGTCCCTGGAAAGAGCGAGGATGGAAGAGGCTTAGTGAAATCTACCCAGCGAGTGAAGGAGAGACGGGAAGAGAGGGAACAGGGAAGCAAATGTGATAATCAGCAGAGGGTGGTGAGCAGTGCCACCCACACAGCGACGGGTGGGATGTTGGGAGCTGAGGCAGGAACCACTGCAAGCATATTTCCATGTCTTTATTCTCCCTATCATGCTCCTCTTCTCGTTTCAAGGTCTGATCAAGCCTGACTATCGTCACCTCTTTTTCTGTAAAGACACCTATTAATGTTGACAGTTGAGGTGGCTGGGGGATGTGATATTAGTACTGACAAATGCCGGTAATTTGCAAGCAATGTTTTCCCTCTAGCACCAGTGGGAAATTACCTAACCTTTGCCAATAATTCTCAACGTAACTCACAAAATCTCATCTTCTATCCTTATGAGGAGCAGCATTTTTGAAAATTATCAGCTTCTCCTTGAATCTAGCCATGCTAGACTATACAGAGGAGGTGATATTAATCAGTGTGTGAGGCCCACTGTAGTACTAAGGATTCTCTTACAAGATCTTTTTGCCATATGCTCTCTGATATTAAGCACACTTGATTATGCTTTCAGATAGTTTTTCCATCCTGTCACATTGGCTTTAACTATTTTTAAGCTGTTGTTATCAGATCAGAATTTTTTAAACCATGATTTACTTAACATGTCTGTGGAGAGCACTTGTGTGTGTTTATGCTTTAAACCAACACTGGTTAATCAGTAGCTGGTGCACTGGTATCAGCGTAACTGGCACCATTTGAAGGCTGCAATGGGGACAGTGAGCTGAGCATCTGACCTGCCACTCTGAGAATAAGCAACAGATTTTCAGAAGTGCTGATCTTAGGGCAGCTTCTTTAGAGAATACATTGAGCTGTTGGCCAGTTAAGTCTTTGGCAAAGCTTGCCTTAATTTTTCAGTTGAGAATGTACAAAGAAGCCACACTGATAGAAAATATCCCAACACCTGTGCTGAGCCAAGGAGCCTCCTGAGTTCACACACAGCCTGATCTTATTTTACAGAAGCTGCAGCCAAACAATGCTGATAGCAACTGTCTTTAAAGTGAAATTAAAATGTAATGAGGGTGGGAGGCAGGGACGAGCTCTCATGGACCATCTGAGCTGTTGCAATTCTAGAATTCATCAGTGCCGCTGAAAGCGAAGAGCGGCTGTTGTGTTATTGATGCAGGCGTGGAGCAGGTTATTGCATTATTGACATGCAGGAGGTGGAGAGAGATTACCATGTTAGCAGCGGGACAAGAAGAGAGATTATCCAAATGCAATAAGTCATGGTTACAGCGAAGACATTTTTCCACACCTCCCCCCCAACTCCTTATCCCGTCCTTTCCACCTCCCGCCTGCATAATATGAAAGGTCAGTAACATCCAGACAGATGGCTGGGAGGGTTTACAGAGAGGGGATGCCTTCTTTGGTCATTTTTCTGAAATGGCGATTGTGCTCAGAAAAAAAAGAGAAAGTATTTGAGTTTTCTGACTGGGATGAACTCACCCGCATGCCATACTAGGCAAGGGAGAACTTGGGTGAGGAGATGGTGCCTTTCACTGACGTCTGTGCTGCTCTGTGTGATAGCTCCGAGAGGCACAGCTGCATCATAGGCACTGCAATAACCAGGGGATAAATGCCACTGGATTCTGGCTTTTTACTTAATAAAGAATTTAACTGGTTTTTTTGGTCTGTGTAGAAGGGGCAGTAAACTATTTGAGGAGGCAATGCACTGATCCTCAAAGGACTCTGATCCCTCATTGAGAGAGTGTTTATCGCTCAGGTTCACTTATTTGCCTGTAGATAACACCTATCTTCTCTTATATTTCAGTTCCCTGGATTTAGTTCTTTCTCATAAGGAACTGCCGGCTCTTAGAGCAGGCTTCTTAGTACCAAACCCTAATTGAGAGAAATTATTAGCCACTGCAGAGAAATTGACTCTATGTAAAATATCCCTCTTGAAAAAAATGCTTCAAATTGTGTTCATGGGTCAGAGCTGCTGCTCAGAGAAGTTTCTGCCAGGATGTGCCATGGATAGCTGTGAATTTTGGAGCTGGCCCGAAGTGATCAGCTCATATCCTCTCAGATTTAATTGGGTTATGAGGTGACTTCTGATCCCTGATCCCCAGGGAAGGTGCCACAAAGATTGCGGTGTCTGCAGCAATCTCATTTGTCCACGGCTGCAGTCAGGGAGAGAAGAATGGCTGCTTAATCAGACACACAATCTAAAAATGTCACATTATTATTTATGAAGTGTTTAATAATCACACCACAATCATTGGATGCAGTGAGATGGAAAAAGAAAATGTAATTTTTCAAATAATATATTTGAATTCTGTTATTTGGGGAGAAAAAAACCCCTAAGTAAATTATTTCTTTTAATTTGAGGAATACAGCTTGTGCTAGTCTTGCAACAATGTCTCATTTACGTGCGGATGAGAAGTCACAGGCAGCTGGGGCAGTCTGGAATTCAGCAGTTTGTATCAGCCTGATGTGCCCTTCTGCGGTCCATGTGCACCTTTCACTTGCTGTTGTGAAGCCCTGCAAACTTTGTTCAGCAATGCACCTTGTCCCCAAGAAGCAGCGCACCGGGAAGTTCAAACCTGGCTGTGATGCGAATACTAACAAAAATCCACAGCTTTTAGATAACGCTATGGGAAAATGGCTTTTTCAGCTGGGATGAAGAAACAGCTCTACCACAGAAAAACACTTATTTATCTGTCCCAAGGGTGGCTGGACAGCAAAGTGCATGTGGAGAGATGTGGGTCTAGAACTTGGATGGGTTCAGGCAGCATTCCTGCTGTAGGCATGGATTTCCGTGGTGCTGGAGAACATGACTTGTCTCACAAGAAAGGCAAAGCAGACCACGCACAGTACTTGCTGCGGGAGAAAAGGGAGTACAGCGTGTTTCTTTCCAGACAGATATCAATCTGAGAAAATGAATTGGTGTAATTATTAGACAAGTATGTTTGGTTTTGTCTGTATGTTTCATCTGATATCTTTTTCTGCTACTATCTTTCCCCTTTTTGACCAGGGAGGTATTTTGCAGAAGAGAGCTAAGCTCAAAAATATAAACCCTTATCTTCTTTTGCTGTTTCACATCCTTCTTTCCAGACTGGCCTTGCCTTTACTGGTGTCTTGCTCCATTTCCCCATTTTCACATCATTGCTCATATTTGAAGCTGGATCCTCTGAGGAGCTGAGCAGTTCCACGTCCTCTTGCAGGAGCAGGGGGTTCAGAGCACATTATTCTTCCAAGGCTGGCGCCTCTTGCTGCCTCCTGGTTTGTGTGCCATGATGATCAGCAACCAAACAGCCAAGGGGATGGCAGAGCCCAGGCATGCTGTGCTGCTCAGAATTCCTGCTCCCTCTGTTGGCTGCCTGGCTCTGGAGCCATGGAGGGAAAAGAAGAAATGTTACTAGGTTATGTCAGGCAGAAACAATTTCTCTACTTCTAAGTGCTGGGTGGCCAGCAAGCCATTTTTTCAGGTGACTATAAAAATAATTTTTTTTTAACCTCAAGAGGACTCCCAAGCTGCTTCTGAATTTGGTGTGTTGTGTATATCTCAGGGAATTAGAGCCTTGGTTCATTTAAATGCTTCAATCTGAGTCGTGTCTCTGTGAGAGGAAGAGTGTGAAGCTGAGGTCTGTGAGCTCAGGTCTGTGCAAACTCGAGCAGCCTCAGGGGACCTCCAGCACATCCCTGGAGAAAAGAGCTCAGATATGTCCCCAGATTTGCCACCTGTGCATTGGCCTGGCTGTGGGGATGGTGCAGAGGGCTCAGGGTGTGCCTCTGGTGCCATCAGCTCATCCCCAGTTTGCCTGCACAGACAAACCGGAGCAATGAGCCTGCCTGTCTCCCCATTCCCTCCTCCACACCAGCACCTCCCATCCCATGGATGTGTGAGCGATGGGACAGGGAGGAAGACAGCCCAGCCCCAAACAGGCCTGTATTCCATATAACTCCCACTGATCATATCATCTCTGCTGATTAATGCAGTGCAATCAACAGTTTAATATGTTACTACTAAATACATTAATTATATTATTCCTTTCTGACACTGCAGTCACTAGATTTTTATGCTTTGATGCTAAATCTAGTAAAATTTTAAATTGGACTAATTAAATAATTAGCTGTTATATGTGACAAGCCAACAAAACGATTGCTGTTTTATTATTTTTGTGGTGACAATGTTGCTTCTGTTTGTGTTCAGGCAGCCAGGCCTTGAAAGGAGTTTACAGTCAGAAATACCTTCCTACTTCAGACCTGAGATCTCTGTCAGAGTCAATTTAGACTGGGGGAAGTAACTTGTATTGTCTTGAGCTCCAACAATAGCTCTCCATGTCTTCAAGATATACTTCACCACCCCTCTCTCCTTAAGAATTATTTCTACACTTTTCCAAAGCTCTACTGTGCCTAATGGCTTTTCCCTCTCCGTTTAACCTTACACTTCAGTGCACTTGTTTAGGCTTTTATCTTTGGTTCAGGGCTCTGGCAGCTTTCTGCATGCCTTTTTTTTTTTTTTTTTTTTTTTTTTTTTTTTTTTTTTTTTAATGTATATATATTAGGTGCCCAACACATCCCTGTGACAACCGGAAAAAGAAATATCCCCATTTCTGCCTCAGGAGCTCCTCTTGGGGAAAATGGGTTGGGTGAGGTTTCACAGTGCAGCACCGGCAACTTGAAATGATAAAACTGGACAGCCCTGCAAGAGAAATAGATCTATCAATGCTGTGTTATGATATGCTCAGAAATCAAATAGCAATTTAGAGGAGCGGAAAGATTGGCAGCACAAGCTCGGGTTCCTCTTCTCTTTCATTTTACCTCTTTATCACTACTTCCGCTCCCGCTGGTTCTCCCTCATTCTCCTGTTTATTCGTGTGACCACTTGCTCCTTAAGCAGCACACAACGTGCTTGGGATGTCACTGCTTACAGCAGCCATAATTACATTTTATAAATCTTCAGGGATCATGGAGATTTTTAAGTTGACAACTGAGCAAGGTCCTGCCAATGAGGATGGGAGGTTTTAACAGAGCCCTCCTTTGCTTGTTTGTTTGTTAATTTTAATGCCACCCTGTATTTCTTACAGGTTACCTGGAGAACATCCGGCTTTTTGTACATCATTCGGGACCCTTTAGGTGGGTAGGGTCCTCCTGGACCATAGGATTTGCCCCTCGTGCACAGGTTCTCCTGTTTCCAGCAGCTTCTTCCAAAACCAAGAGCAGCAGTGATGTGTTTTACAGCCCCACAGAGTGTGAGGAGAAGTGACAAGATTTTCCTATAAATATGACTCTAATCACACAAATGTGCAAACCCCTTAGGAGGGATCCAGGTGAATTTCACACTCTGTGATAGGTTTTCGTTGTTGTTTCATTTTCTTGTCCTTTTTTTTTTTATTCCCCCCCCCCTAATTTTTCACATCGTTGCAATTTCTGAGCTGCACCTCACCTTTTTTCTTGCAGACAGCTCAGGCTGCGTCCCCAGAAACACAAAAAGGATCTAAATTAAATACTTCACAGCAATGCAGCACTTTACAGCCTTGAATTGACTATCAGTCCTCACACTCTCCCTCTTGGCCAGCAGCATAAAAATAGGTTGTTTCCTCTAAATTAAGTGGAAAACAAAACAAAAAAGCCAGGTTATCTCTGGATGCCCAGTAGCACCATCAGGTTTAGTGAGCTTACATCGGGTTAATTTGGCTTAGAGACATTCTGGTTTTCTAAAAAATAAGCCTCCAATTTTCCTCTCATGGTATCTATGTTTTATTTGGTGGGCAGTAATGACACCCACACCCCTGTTTAACACAAAACTGCTGATCCTTTTGCTGTTGTTATTTTTTGAACACCGCATATATTCCTAAATGTAAGCATTTTACATCATCTGTACGTGTCTGGCATCACTGCTCCCTGAGATGTTGCTTGCTGGGATATGAATTTTGTTAGCTTCCCTGGGGAAAAGTTATTCTCTCACTTGTTTTAACTTCTTGTTTTAATCTTGAAAAGGAGCAGTAGGGAGTAACCTTGCAAAGTAAGATGGATATTTAGGGGGAAAAAAAAAAAAGTAATTGTTGAACAGGGGGCACTCAAATGGATTTTTAGCAAAATTAGTGGAAACCCAAAAATAACACTGTAAGAATAATTAAGGCACTTTGCTACTCACTCCTTAGGCATCTGGTAGGCTTGGCTCTTGTACAGCAGGAGCTGGATATCATTGCAGGGGGAGGGCTGCAAAGTAACTTACACCAGGTGAGGTCTGATGAGATGTAACTTAAATAGCTGCCTTTTAGGGCACGTTACAATAGCTCTACCTTTCAGCCCAGTGCAGCAGCCTGCTTGCAAAGCAGTGGGATTTATTGTCCGTCACCTCTGGTGCTATTTATATGGGTAATTTAATTTAACACCAGCAGGAGATTCCAAATAACTCTCCCCAGCATGGGAAGAACAATAACTTCGAGTGCATATTCACACAATACTTCTGACCTGCAGGGCTGCGCAGGTTTGGGAGGGGATGTGCCTTGTTCTGTTTGGAGGAGAACCGAAGGCAGATATGCGCCTGCCCTCTCCCTGCTTTATTTAACGGGTTTCCTAATCCTCCTTTCTCAGAGCTGGGTTTCAAGGGTTCGTCCTGTCCCTGCCATTTCTTCCTCCTAGCTCTTGCTTTTGCTGTGTTATATTAAACTGCACAGATCACATCTGCCTTTATGACCAAGCCTCTATTCGGGATGGCTTTTTTTTTCTGACAATACACAAATCCAGTTTCAACAACTGACCCAGGAGCAGAGTGTGTGGCTCTTAGGGGACGGGGACATGGTGGGTACCGGCTGGGAAACGTGGAAGCACATCCCTCACCTCGTTGTGCCAGGCTGTGTTTGGGGTGATGGCCCCTCTCGTTTCTGGCGAAACAAACCTCCATGGAATTGCCAGTTCCACCGAGGTTCTATCCCACCCATTGCAATATGGTGCGTGTCTGTGTCGAGAGAGGATTTATAGGCTTGTGGAAAGGTGCCACATGCTTCCTTGCCGGTGAATAGAAATAAGGGAGCGCTAATTAGGGCTACAGTGTTGGCAGGGGCAATCCATGTGTCAGGAAAAGAAAGCATGGTGCTCTGCAGAAATCCGGCCATCCTTCAAGTGTATTCATCAATATGTGTAAACCAGGAGGAAGAGTAATTCCACATTTAAAGAACACCACATGGATTTCGGCGCCAGGCTCCCATGAAAGATGCAACCTTCCGAACTGAGCCATGTCTGAATACATCATTTAACTTTATCTCACAGTGCAGCTGCCTCGTGTGATTCCAAATGTCACCAAGTTTGGGGAGATTTCTGAAAGAGAATGTGCTCAGAGTGTCTTTGGCTGCCTTTATTAATGGAACCAGAGAGGGAGCAACTGGAGACAAATGGTTCTGCTTGGCACATGGGATATATTGATGCTGGTATTTCATCCTTCAAATATTATTGGCTGGAGCAGAAGTCTTCCAAGCTGGGTACCAGTCTAATTTAGTGCATTTGCATGCCTGGGGGAAGCTGCTGGCCTTGTCTGCAAATTTGGTGGCACAGGTGAGCACGTGATGTCTGAATTTGCCTGCTGGTGTTACTCTTCTCCTTACATTTCCTTGCAGCACTAAACCCTCCTTTATTTTGGCTTCCTCCAAACAGGACAGCAACAAGAGGAGCCAATTCTCTGCATCAGCTCTACTGCCCAGGCCTGAGCATGTCCAACCCCAGCACTTTGCATTGACTGTATCACACGAAAACCCTCTGTTGCATGCTGCCAGATGCTGCTGCCCTTTACACTGCTGCTCCACAGTAGCTGAGTCCTGGCAAATCTTGGAGGCATTCCCACCCCTCACTCAGGGTGCTGAAGAGACATGCTCAGCTTTTTTGGCATCTGTGTTTAATTTGCACTCAATTAGTCACTTCCCCCACCCCCACACTTTATTTATAATTTTTTTTCCACAAGTCATGAAAAGGTTGTAGCCAAAAGCGATGACAGATGATTCACAGACAACCCTCTCTCCTGTTTTGTACTCCCAAGAACTTTCAGAACCAGAAAGCAAAGCAATTTTTGGACTAATGCAACAGCTCCTGCTGGGGCCATGTAGCCATCAATTACCCGGCCTCTCCCTTCTCCTTGCCTTTGGAGGCTCTGGCACCTGCACATTATGATTAATACAGGCACTGCACGTAATACTGAGCACATCGGAAGGTTTCCACGAGCCAAGGGCCATTTCACAGGCTGGAACGAAGGCCAGGAAATAAGGGAAAATAAGGGCATTGCAATTTCATGAAATGCATTGAGAGCTGGCTCTAGAGGAAGGCACACCACCCTCCTTTGAGAGAGCACCCCAGAAAGGCAAAGCTTTATTTTCCCAGAGCCTTTTAGTGCCTGCTTAAGTTCTTGAGCTGTTACAGAAAATAGGAGCATTTGGGCCCTATCAGTGTAACAGCTAATAATGGCCTTGCAGTTTACTTATCTTCCCAGGAACGCTTTAATATACCCAGTCATTTTCTAACAGATGGGAAACAGGGATGGAGGAAACCTAAGCAGCTGGTCCAAGGTCGTAAGGGAAGGCTGTGGCAGAGCCAGGGCTGAGTCCAACTCTGCAGATCCTGAGCCAGATCTGTGCCCAGTGACATCCTCACCTGGGGAGCATCGGGAGATAACACAAGGAGAGCCAGGCCTTGTCCTGGGCTATCCTCAGCCTCATCTGCTGACAGAGAGAGTCTCAGATTGCTGCTGAGGGCCGAAGCTGAGCTGCCCTGATGGATGCTGCAGCCTGACCTGGAGCTGGGGTCCCAGGAGGAGGATTTTTATGAGTGGTAGCCAGGATTTGGCCTTGTGCAGCAGCATCTGTGCTGGGAGACCTGAAGGAGCTGCTCATCTTGCAGAATGCAGATATGTAGATATGTCTGTATCTATAAACCTGCTTCCCTCTGCAGCTGGAGAGGTTCAGCTCAGTGCCGAGGGCTTTGCCCCCCGCCCCACTACTGAGCCCATCCTGTCCAGGCTTGCCATGCTCCCAATCAATTCCTGTTTATACAGAATTTCCACGTTAATTTTTTGTTTGGTGCCTCTCACAGCGAGATGCAGCAAGGATATTTAGGGGGCACCTTCAGGGGAAAGGGAGGGACCTCCTGCTTTGCCCTGCAGCTCACTGATAGCCTGGGAACACCTCACAGGAGGGACGGTCCCTGCCGGGCTCCCCAGCACCTCCTCTGGGAGTCCCCAGACCCAAGAGGTGACATCTTAAAATCTGTCAGGCTATTTTAAAGATGGCCGTGTCTTTTTATAAAAACGCTTCAGGGAAACAGATGCTTGAGTTGTTCTTTAATCTAGAAGGTAACTGCTAATTAGTTTTGTATACAGCATAAGCCTTCGCTCCACATGGCATATTTTGTGTCAGCGAAGGATCCCTATCAGGGACTTTATCTGTTTGCTGTCCTCCCCCGGTACTCAAGAAAGAAATGGAGTTTCCATCATCAACTCTGCCTTTCCACTTTCATCATTTCTCTCTTACAAATCAAATCCTGCATCCTTTGTGGCTGAGATGGGGTGTTTGGAGGAGGGGAGCAGACCCTTCCACCCTCTCTCCACGCAGCCTGCACGGCTTCCACGTGTGTGCCGCGGTGGCACAGCAGGTTTTTTTTTTTTCTTTCAGCAGGGCCCCTCTGCCACATGGGGATTGCACATATGTGGGAGGAATACAGTGCATGGCCCATTTGAAGTCGTCTTTATAAATATTCAATTCCCCTTGACGCAACGGGCAACACAGCAAAGCAGCCCCTCATGGTCTTGCATGCCAATAATTTGCAGATTAAAACTCCTCCAATGTGCATCTCCACAATGGGGCCTGCCTTATCTGGAATGGGCCTGTGAAACCATTGTGGTGATAATCTTGGGATTAAGAGACTTTAATAAAAAGCTTTGACATGACAGGTCATAGCCGCTCTGGAGGAAAAAGAATTAAAAAAAAAAAAAAAAAAAAAAAAATTTTTCACCCAAACGGGCTTNAAAAATCTGTTACTCCCAAATGGCTTAATCCTGTGTGAGCCAGGATCCTCACTCTCCAAGGGTGCCAGGGGGATTCAGAGGAGCTCAGCACCTTGCTCCAGGAGCTCGTGGTCCCCCAGGACAAGGTTAATTGCCTCCCGAGTCTGCTCACTGTGCCCTCTACAGCCACCCTGGGGAGACTCTGGTGCCTTTCCAGACTTTTTCTTAAAATCCACCACTCCAGGGCTGCTCCTGTCATTAACCCTTGGCTGCAGAAGGTCCATGCTGTTTCTGTCCTCCTGACCGTGGCCCAGCCCATGTTCCGTGTGCTGCTCCCAGTGAGTTTGGAGGAGGACTCCCAGTTCAGGACCCCACACGGAGCCTGTGCCCACCCACATTAATTACATTTGGGTTTCTCACGGAAATACGAGGCTGCAGCACTCCTCACCCAGCATTTGTCTCTAAACAAACTGTTAATATTTTAAGTGTCTTTCATGAGCCTGAGTCTAATTAATTAAAGGTTTATGAAAAACAATTAGGTTTTGATAGGGATCACCTTCTCTGGAGTCCCATGACTGTGCTGAAAAAAGAGAGGGGTTAGAAAGGCTCAGGTTGAAATTTAGAACTGCAGTGAATAAGAGAATACGCAAATCCCACATGGATTGGGGAAATTAGGACATTTGGTGCCAGATTGTCTGACTAATTAGATTTCTATCAAGTCCTCAGGGACTGGCTGATGCAGCATTTTAATTTAAAGCTGCAGCAGTAGCAGCAGCTTCTTCCCTTCTTCTCATGCTCTTTTTATCAAATGGTCTGTGTTTTCCACCACCAATCATTTCCCTTTCTAAAGCAAGGACCAAACATTGTTCTGTGTTTTGCAGGATGGGTCTGCTTTGCTGAAACCCAACACTCTGCTGGCTTTTGTTTGAATGAGAAAACTGTGAGTGCCTGCAGAGGGATTTTCACATTACACGGAGCATGGCATTCCTTGAAAGACACGTGGGATAAACTCATACCGGGAAAAAGCTGAGGTGCCTCAGAGTTATCCAGTTCATCAGTGAGTTTGTATAATTGAGAGCATCTTCAAAAATTGTTGTATTGCACAGAAATAGGAAAAGCAGACCAAAGGAAATGTTCCACCGTGCTGCTCTATGAACATATTACCAGGCATCAGGAGCTTTGCATTCCAGATGAGATACTGGTAATTTCTTGGAGTCAGTTAATTTCCGCCCCAAACCACCTGAAATTAAGATCAATGCGCAACAGATGCTCCCCGCAGGGAGAATAGGGTGGCACCCCTTTCAATTATATTCATTTAAAATGCGATCATGCGATTGTTCTGCAGCCAGATAGGGGCTGGAAAGCAGAGCAGGTTGGTTGCAAAGTCCAAGTCCAAGGTCCCTGTCCCTGAACTGTATTGCTGGTTCAGGTGCCTAATTTAGAGCAGGTGTCTAACTTTTTAAGTCTGTGAAGTGACAGGGGCTGAATTTGGGCTTAATGTGCATAGAGCAAGGCACAAATCATCAAATTGTCATATTCCTACTTAGTAGGCACCTAAATTTAGTGTTAATTGCTCCAAAATTAGTTAGCATTATTGAAATAGAATAAGTGGGGGCTTTTTAAAGCCATTTCTTGCTTGACAGTATAAGATTGCAAATATTCCTGTGCCCTATTTAATGAAAAATTATTATGCTATTATTGCTATTTTATATGATGGATACATAATTAACAGTGTCTGTAGAATCATTTCTTCTCCCATTTTGCTCTATTTCTTCCAGATTATTTTATCAAAAAAAAAAAAAAAAAAAA